>VXBQ01000205.1:347136-479216 GCA_013400175.1 Phainopepla nitens | reverse complement strand
TCACGGAAAGGGTGATTAAGTACCCGAATGGCCTGCCCGGGGAGGTGGTGGAGTCACCGTCCGTGGATGTGTTTAGAAAAAGACTGGGTGTGGCTCTCGATGCCATGGTTTAGTCGAGGAGTTAGGGCACGGATTGGACTCGATGATATTGGAGGTCTCTTCCAACCTCGTGGTTCTGTGATTCTGTGGGTGTCAGCATGCGCTGTGTTCCTCAGTTTCAAGAGGCCTACATCCAAAGCCAAGCCCAAAATAACAGGCGCCCATACAACTGCATTGGGCCTTCACCCGGATATCACAAAGGGCTCCATTTGCTTTATTTCTTACACGGACAACAGAGAAAAAAAGCCCTTCTGAACCTCCCTGCTTACAATGTCACTCTTACAGATCCTAAGGAGGGCCATGAAATTGATAAGAGGACTGAAGCACCTCCCCGATGAATTCAGGCAGAGAAGGTTGTGACTCCTCAGCTTGGAGAAGGTTTTATGAAGACCTCATAGCAGCCTTCCACTACTGACATTGAAGCCAAAGGGGACTCTTCATCCGGAGCTGTAGTAGTGATAGGACAAGAAGGGGTGGGTACAAACTGACAGAGAGGAAATTTCGGTTAGATATTTGGAAGAAATTCTTTACTGTGAGCATGGTGAGACAGTGGAACAGATTGCCCAGGGAGGTTGTGGAAGCCCCAACCCTGGCAGTATTCAAAGCCAGGTTGGGTAAGGCCTTGAATAGTGTGGTCCAGTGGGAGGTGCCGCTGCCCATGGCAGCGAGTGTTGGGATTAGATGCTCTTTAAGGTCCATTCCAATCCCTTAACGTTCCATGATTCTGTGATCTTATCTAGCTCATGTACCTCTATAAATAAATGGCTTATTTATAAATGACAGCATTTGGATTGCTCTTTGGCAGCTCATTTTGCTGAATCACAGACATCCAGGAAACAGCCCTAAAAATCTTGCCGTCTGGCTTAACACAAAATACAATAAATAAGTAATGAGATTGTGCAGCTGCTTAGACAAATAGAATTTCTGTTTGACGTCTTCAGGAAATTTAGGCTTTTGTATGTGTGCGTTATATAAATAAATATGTGCATGCACTTACATTTAAATCCATTGTAAAGTCATAAATTCTTTCTTTTTCATCCATTTCCTGTTCACTTCTAAGGAAAACACTGATCTGGAACCGCTGCCTGTAACGGTTGTCACCTGACTTTTTGTCAAGTGAGATGTTTAATGGGCTGTACAGCACACAAGCTGACCCATTAGCTTTACTTACTCTGTACAAAAGGCAACTCAGATTCCTGAAGATTAACCACCTTCTCTTTGGCACGAATCAGGCAGAACACACAGGAGTGACCAGAGACTTTTTGTCCACGCTGCCACCTACCTGTGCCTGATTTGCTCAATAGAATAGGAATTTTCAGGCTTTGTAGACTCATTTAATCACCAATTTCTCTAGAAGTGTGTGTTAGTATTTTATGTTAGGGCTACAATTGACCAGTAAACAGCAGAACTGCAAGCCAAAGTCATTTCACTTGAGTCAGAGAGGCAACCCAAGATCATAATGAATTTCTGCCACTGTCAGCCACAGCTGGATTCAAACCAGATGCTAACAGCTGAGAAGCTCTTTAGCCTGTTGTGGATCTTCTAAGCCACCTAGTCTCTAGACTTTGCCTGCCATGACTGAAGATTATCAAAAAGAATATCTATGGCTTAAGGAAGCTCTTCCTGGTTCAGTAAAGTCTGGTGGGTAACTCTGCTCCCCTTTGTCTTGACCCCAATTACTAGACACTGATAAGGATCGGGAAGTAAGTGGTTGCATTATTTAACAAATGAAAGGTCAAAAGCAGTGCTATTCAGTAAGGTCAAAGGTTACCATCACTGTTATTAAACAGTTCAAAAGCAGTTTCTCCCATTCCTTGCCATCCCAGGCTCAAACAAGGAGCTGCTCAGCAGTGGGCAGAGAGGAGGAAAGAGAGGCACCAGGCATCATTCAGCTGGCAGCTGGCAGCTGGCTAGGTTGCATTTTTTAGACACCTGCTTCAGCAAGGGAAGGTCCAGCAGCTTCCATCAGAGGATTGAGTTCTCCTGCCTTTGCATAGAGCAGGCACATAATTGCGTGCCAAACAGCTTCAGCTTCTCCCAGCTCCACCCTTTAGAGCTGGCATCCTTCTGGGGGAGAAATCAGTCTCTGGCTTCCTTCCACTCATCTCAGGCAAGGGAGAGAAGCTTACAGAACTGAGCATCTTGAAATACATATGAGTTGCTGCTGTGTGCACAATGGCTCCTGCATGCTTGCACACCTTCATAAAACATTTGAAAACACTTTTAGTGATGAAGTGAGCTCATCTTCCTACATGTTCTTTAGTATACATCATCTCCAAAGAAAGAAAAGTAGCTGTCATTCCATGTCACTTCCGTTTTTGCTGGTACAAGTTAATAAGGCTGTCCTCAAAACACTCTTGCAGAACAACTATTGCACTGTCCTGGGCATCCATTGGGCTGACAATGATCACAAGATATAGTGCTATCCATCACCCACTTTTTTGTGTGGTGGGGACAAATCTGCAGTTGGTTCTGATGCAGCAAAAAATGGGTAAGGGTTATTCCTCCCACATCTGTTGAATATAAAATCTAATTTTCCTTCAGATCATCTCAAAAGTTCAGACTGGCTCTGACTTCATTGCGGCTTTGAATCATTTTCCTGCTTGTAAGTCGTTACGACTAAGGATAGTAAAAGATAGTGAGCAAGAGAGGAAAGTACAGGGTTTTTCTCAATAAGGAAGGAAAGATAGATGGCTGCTTGCCAGAAGGGGAGGAGACTGTAGATGACAAGCAGCTGAACAAACTTCAAGAGCTGCAAAGTGAAGCCTTGAGCTATGCTGAGCATAAAAAGTAAGGAACTAGAGCCAAGTGATGGTTTAACAGCAACAGAAGGGATCAGGAGTGTCCCTACCTGATATACTACAGACACTTTTCTCTGTCTTGGAGATTGTACTAAATATGGAAAAATGCTGGAAATACCTTGACTGCACACTTGTTCAAAGGAAAAGGGTGTGGGTCTTTTGTCTTGTCCAGGACCTATGCCATTTTCTCCATTAGTGAGACCTGAGTGCAGTCATGGGGAGACACAGAGAGGAAGGAGTGAAAGTGCAGTGTGTGCCATGAGCTGGACTCCTCCACTTCTGGAATGCCTGCAGTAGCATTCTTAGTACCAACTCAGCAAGAAATTGGGCTAGTATGTCAGGATGGGAACAGCTGTGCTGAGATACAGAGAAAATCTGTAGGATGATTGTCACAAGCCTCCCCTGGAGATTCTCTGTGGCATAATCCTGGGCAGGCAATATGCCCAAAAAAAGTGGTTATCCTGCCTTACTCAGAAAAAGACAAGCACAAGAGCCAAAGAGCTTTGTCGTTTTGTGACATGAAATTTTCTATGTCTTTAAGGTTTGTTTCATGCTTTTCATCACTCCCCTAATAGCATCTGTCATGGTGACTGCTCTTGGCACGGGGGGCAGGTAGAGTTTACTGGGGTAAGAAATACCAATGTGCTGATTACATCATCCTGCCCGGGCATCACTTGAGTTGCTGTGATACTTCTAGCTGACAGCTGAACACACATGTCTGTCTTGGTTGTTTTTCAGGTACCCAGAGGGATGAGATGTAGCACACTGACTTTGCACATAAGATGCTGCCAGTCGTACTGCTGACAGCCTGAGGAGGAAGGTGCTGTTGAGGAATCCTGGGAGAGACAAAACAGCACAGGGAGAAATTGCTATATCATTGTAGTTCTAACTGTGCTTAGGCTTCAGGAGGATTTAATGCATTGGTATAGGTGTTATCCACATTGCTATGGGTGCTATCCAGCCCATTTTAGCATCTTGGCACTAGGATTTAATATATTCACAAATAACTAATACAGGGTTTTTCAGACATCCTACAAGGATGGGCAGTGCAGAAAGATTGCTAAATTGTTTTGGCAATTCCCTGGAGCAACTTGCTGACGACAGTCTCTAGTCGTTAAGTTCGATTCTCTGTAAGTTCGATTTTTAGGACTGACACTCATCTCTACAAGCTGCAGTTGCTACAGCAAAATGGTAGAAGAGCATGCCTTATAATGCAGAGACCTGAATGATTTAGGCTTTTCAGAGCCGTGACTGAGACTACACATCAGAGAGTGGAATGCAGCCAGCAGTAATCACAGTCTTGGTGTAACAAGGTTTTATCAACTTGTCCTTGGAAGAGAGCTCAGCAAGTCTGAAGCTTTCAGGTGGCTCCAGGCAGAATCTCTCTAAAGTGTTTAAGCAAAAAAACAACAAAGACTGGGGTGATGCCTGATGTATGTGGCAAGCTGATGATGGGATGGGTGTTTCTGGCCTAGCACCTGAGAGCCCAGAGCAGAAGTAAGGAAGTGCGTGCAGGGGAGCTCTGGGATCAGAACAATTGACAGGGCAGATGTCATTAATTAAAGATAATGTTTCCAGAAAGTATTCTTCTTGTAGTAAGCTTGGTTTTTATCCAGGCAGAGCTTATTCCTGTTGGAGACATCTGCTTGTCTCTCTCTGCCAGATAGTCAGAGACCACCAGCCTTTTCTTAGTGTCACTTTCTATAGTGATTGCCATTTTTAAAAGTTTATTTTTTTTCCCTCGCAAAATACCTCCTAGTATGAAATTTCTACTCAGTCTAAGGCCCCTGCTTAGGGCTTTTAACCTTTAAAAATGTGCAGGAGCCAGAGACCAGCTCAGGTGGGCTGTGCAACTTCTGTGCCCTCTAAGCATCAAATATCCAGAGAGATGATTGCATCACCATCTTTGGGGCACTGACTCTTGCTAGCAAAGCTTAGCCATCTCCTCAGCAAGCCTTTTGCCTTTGTGTGGATTCACTTGTCCACTTGCTGCTGGATTACTTTAAAAACCCAGCTGCATTGTGCTGACATTTGTATGTGGTTTCTATTCCCAGAAATAGAGATGAACCAGGTAAATTGTATCAAAAAAGGGGAGGAAAAGAGGATTCTTTGCACAGCATCTGCTGCAGAGTCTGTTCCTCCACATGCAGTGTGTGGCCCTCACCCAGGCAGCCTTGCAGCTGCACTAACCAAGGAGGGGTTTCCTCGTTTTTACTGCAAGACTGAAAATATGTTCTGTCTAATTCAGGAGAAAATGTTACTACTCTGAAATTTCCGGCTTTTCTTTCCTGCCTCAACTCAGCTCTGGGCAAAGATTGAGGAAATCTGAGATGACCCAGGAGAGAGAGCAGCAAAGACCTCTGCCTAAACTGTTTGAATAGATAATACCCTTTCCAAATGCTGGCACCTGGGAATCCTTTAGTGACTTGGATGGTGCTTTGGGTAGACTGAATATCTCCTTTCAGAAACAGAGGCTTATTATTATTTATTTATCTGCCTTAAGTCCTGCAAGCAGTTAGAAAGTAACCCTTTCTTGTGTTATATTCTTACCACTATGCTGAATATCATGAGGCCAAAGTTTGTTCTCATTTACTCTGATTTAACTACAAGTGTAAATCTGTATTAGGGCAGATACTTTACCTCTAATTTTCAAAGGGCAGAATTTGTCTCTATTCATTTAGTAATCTTAAACACATATTTCCCATTCATAAGGGAATTATATGTGAAAAATTCCAAATATTAAATGGATATATGCCTCCAACATAGCTATTATTGAAAAGCTAAGTAATCATTTGTAACTGAGAGGATAGGGTTGTCACTGAAAGAAGTAATAGACCACCCTGTAAAAAGTATTTTGTCCTCTGCATCGGGAAATTGTTTTAACAACTGAACCTTTATTGACAGAGCTCTGGTAGGAGTAATTTTTCCTTCTTGTCTGCATACAGGCTTCTATTTGGTCTAAAGAGAGAATTTAATCTTTGGTTTCATGGGTATGCATGAAGACTCTTCTTAATAGGACTCTTAATTAGGACTCCGATCAAGTCCTAATCCCCTAAAATTTATTTCCTACCTCTCTCCTTCTTGTCTTGATTTCTTTGTCATTGTCATTGCATCACTCCCAAAATCTGATCTACTGTATGAAATCATAATTTGTAGGCCTGAGCCACATTCTTTTCAGACTCCCGCCTTTCTTGGTTTCATGTATTTTCCTTGTCTTTGATCTTTAACAATTCATAGCAAAAACCAAAAAGTGAACAAGTAAATGCTGCAGCTTTGGAAGTTTTCCTTTGCCTGAGCCCAGCCTACAACTGCAACGGTGGAGGGTCACTCTTGGTTTGTTAGGCACCTTGCAGAATGAATCCTCCTCCCAGTCTGGCCTTTAGTCTATATGGGATTACAAGTGGTGTCACAATAAGTACCAGTTTGCTTTCCTGCAGTAACTGTTACATTTGCCTTTGCTTCTACCAGCCTCTACCTCAGAATTTCCTGCAGCAGAGTGACCTTGTCCAGCAAGGTCTGGAGGTCATTGCATATCTGAGCCAAGGAAGTTTCCTTATGACAATAAGAGAAACCACATACCCAAGTCCCCCCTGTGAGTTTGTCAATGCAGCAGGACAGCAGTATGCTCATGAAAAATGGTGTGGGTCTCTCACAGCCAGTTATTTGGGCTTCATAACCAGCCACAGGGCAATTTCCTGCTTAAAACAACTTGTGAGGCGTAGAGGTACATCTGAACTGTGAGGTCTGGGGCTATTTCCCAGCTTGGAGGTGCAGATGTGCACTGCAGTCACATGCTGCTTGTTTGTCAGGACGCGGCCTGGGTGTGTAATTGTCTGCCCTCTCTTCTCTCTCCTCCCTACCATGCTACCAGCTTTCCATTGGAAAGAAAATGGATTGAGGGCAGGAGGGTGGTTGGTGTGGTGCACTCCTGGCTTGCACTGCCTCAGAATTTCGTACAATTCACCTCAGACTAGTAACAATACGTTGCAAAGCTTGATGGGGCACAGTAGAATCACTGTGGGATGGGGCTGTTGCCAGCTTCTGAGCACCTAAGATATGCAGACTGGGACTGTGGTAGTGCTTTTGAATCAAATTTCCTTTCCCAGACAACCATCATGAGGTGTCCTCAAGCATTCTTTGTTTTACAGCGACCATTACCAGCAGGGGTGAGCTGAGTTATATGTGCTTTGCAGGAGGGCTGTTAGGGTCAATATGACCGATCTGCCTAGTTCCAGGGCTTCAGTAGGTGTCTGTGTGCAAATGCTTAATCAATTTTAAAATACAAAACCACCTAAAGTTTCCTTTCTGTTTGACCATAGCTTTATTTTTGCCTGTTAACCTGGAATCACATACTTTCATCTTGAGATCATTTGTCTTAGAAATTATGAGCCACAGCCGTATGAAGTTGGCTGAGGGAAGGTGAATGCTGCAGCCATTTTCTAAACATCATCTACTTAATGTAAAGAGAAATAGGAGCTCAGGTATGCTGTTAGACATGTGCATTGCTGAGTGGTTGGAAGAACAGTGCTGTGAAAAAAACCCTGAAATCAGGAATAGTTTAAAATACAGGTTTAACAACAGCCAGAGGCTACTGGTTGAAGTCTAGGTCCAGCAGAAGTCGGTGTCAAAGCTTTCATTGATTTTGCTGGATCAGGATCTCATCTGGAGAGTGCCAATGACGAGTCAATGGAACTGCAGTTGCAGAAACAGCAGTAAAACAGCTGTGGTCAATGTTTCATATGGAGAAACAAAATTACAAACCTGAAGTATGGAGTTGGTGAGAAAGTTAGAAGTGGTTTTGAGGTGTCTACCTGTTCTGAAGAGAAGCTGTAGGATAACATCATGGGACATGATTAGAGCGCAGCCTGGGCTCTGGCCACTGGAAGTTCCTCTCTCCCAAAGAAAACTCACAGCTGTCTCACATTACTGACCAAAGCAGGCTCCTAAGGGGAGAGATTCCTCATAAAGTTACTTGTGAGAGCACAACAGCATGGTTCAAACTCCCAGAGGATTTCTGGTTACAATTATATAACAATACTAAAGTCCATTGAACTGATTGCTTAAGCCAGAAGTAACCTTGGCTGATGATGAGCTCCCTTCTATGTTGTAGAAATCCCACCTGGTAAATATTCACAGGCTTTTCACCCATCAGAGCAGCCCCCTGCTCCCTCAGTAGTAGGAACATCAAGCAGTCATTCCTACCCTATAGGAAGTGGTTTGGGAGAAGGCAGAATGAAAGAAATCTCTTTATGTTTAGTTTAAACAACACCTCCTTGGGTACTCTGAACAACTCATGAATAGTAAGTAACATTATTATTTCTCTTTCCCTACACTGCTTTTAACCAGAAAATTTAATGCTAATACCACCTGAAGGTAGCAAGGGAAGCTTTTGTTTGTTTGTTTAGTAAGTGCTTTTTAAAGTTCCTCTTAAAATCATATTTTATAAGGATTTTTTTCTTTGCGAAGTTATGGCTAGAAAAGACCTGGAGTCGTGCAAAATTATCTCTCTGTCTCAGGTACTGTGTCCAGAAACAGATGTGAATTGTGTTCCATGGGAAATTCGTTGACATCTTTTATTGTTAGAGTTGTTGGATCAAAAAAAGAGTGGAGGTAGTGGAGACAGCAGGCCTTTTGAGCAGCCTAGGAGTGGGCAAACAGCAAATGGGAATTTCACTGAGCTGATTTTTTACAGCAAAAGCTTGGTACACAGTGCCCTCTTTGTTCCACAGAGAAGAGTGCATCCCTCTGAACCTTGTTGCAAGAAATAAGCAAAATTCTAGCTAAGAAGTATGTTGAAGGGGTGCCAGCTGTTCAACTTGGCTTCCTTCTTAATCTTTGCGTGTTTGGAAATGGCTGTGCAAATCAGGGCTCCTCCAGGCCAACGCGGAGACTGCAACAAATATCTGAGCTTAGACATTTGTGTTCCTGCAGGGAGATCTATCAGACATGGACACGCAAGTCTTTGCCAGCAGAAGAGGGGCTTTGACCCTCTGTAGGAGCACCAGAACTGTGTTTGCTTCAAATTCTCTTTCAGTTGAAAGACTCTTGGAGTTTGGAGCAATTGAGGGACCCAAATGCAAGGATCCAGTGAGATCCTCACTTGTTACATTCTCTGTGCCTTTACTAAAGTTCAGCCAGGCTTGTCACAAACTGGAAATGTCTCTCCTCTCCTAATTTTGGTAGCAACAAGAGGGTGGGTCTTTTCGGAGAGCCCTCCTCACTGAAAGAAACACAAAATGCAGACATAGCAGGAGCTAAGAGTTTTCACACTCCGGGAAAACACGAAGTTTCTGAGTTAGAAACAAATCTGCAGGGGAAGAATCTGAAAGTAGCCTGTTGCCCAGTGGTGTGGAAGTGCATGTGGTGGACAGACTGCACTCGGCATCCATGGATGCGGCAGCTGCTGTGCCTGGCGCACACACAGGTGCTACTGAGGCCTCAGCTGCTCACAGTTCCAGGAATTGGAGGAAGAGACAGCCAGAAGGAGCAACGAAAACACAGATTGAATAATCAGGAAAAGAAGATAAACTGTGCTGAGTGGCAGCTGGTCTTTAGAAAACAGGCTGTGTAAATACCCCAAGGGCCTTGTGCATCATCCCTGGGAAGCTAGTCCCCAAGGGGGGCTCAGCTGGATCACCACAGCCACTCCACACTGGAGGTATGTTTACTTCTGCGCAGTCTTCAGTGTTTCCTGTGAGAACATTCCCCTGCTCATAATCAGTATCTGCTGACCTTTCAACAAGCAGTGTTTCCCTTCTGTGTCTATACACATCTGTCTGTGCTAGAAAAAGCCTCCAAATACATTATTTACTGATCATCTTCTGAAGGCAAAGGTGCAGTCCAGACCCACTTTTTACAGTGCTGAGGGGAGAGACCAGTGACCAAGTAACAGGATTTTGCATTTTGTCTTTAATGCATAAGCGACATATAGTGTAGTTTCTCTACCTGTGTATAATGGAAGCAGTTTGTAGGGAAAACTTGCCTGGAATAATTTTCCACATCATATATACTGACAGCTCTACTGATACTTTTGCAGTTGTAGGGATGGGTTGATTTTAGAAGAGGAATGCAGCTTGCCAGTGGTGTTTCAGTGCCAGTTGTTAATGTTGCCTCTGGCTGTGATTGTGCAAACCATCCTTCAATGAATATCTGACAAAAGATATCACCAGTTTGTGCTTCTATTAACCCATAGGTCCATTTTCTGACTGCTATATCTCTTTCTTTTTTTGTTCATCCTTTGTTGTGTTTCTGTCTTCTCTCTCTGTCCTTCCCATGCGCTTTGTAATGTTTGTTCCTTGCAATTCATTTGTACTGGTGGAATTGCCAAGCCTAGAGGCACACAAGTTTTGGCACTGGCTTTGATGTGATCTTCAGTGATCTTGGCAGAAGAACTGACCCCAGCCTGAAGCTGTGGGTTTCCATATAGGGCTCTGCAGAGGCCCTACAGAGCAGGGGTGACCAAAGGAGAGGGACAGCTGAAATGATTTGCTATCGAACAGTTTCTTTTTCTAAGCTGAGGTTTGGACCAGAAGAGCAGTGCTGTCGAAGCAGCACTTAGGTGCCCTCTGGCCCTGCTTGACTCTTGGGCTGTAGCTGTTCTAGCAGTGAGACCTTCAGTCCTGCACCATCCAAAGCCTTGGTCTCCCTTCCGCTGTCCCTAGGCTGTGGTTTCCATGCACCTCTTCCATGCTTTTGGTACTTGTCATCACCCTGCACCTGGTTCAGCAAAGGAGCTATCTGGCAGGAAACTTTCCATGACTGACTTATTCTAGGTAATTAATAAATTACAAACTCTACCTGGTGCAGTCCACACCAATGGCCTGTCAAGCTTATGGCAGTGCTATAGACATGCTGTGCTTGATGCCTCACATAGACAACACCCCTGCTCTAAGAAATTGTCAGCTTGATTTAGAAGTGAAAAATAGGAGGAAGAAGAGAAGAGATCTGCCCTCTCCCCAGAGCATGCATTACCTGGAGTGTTTATTTCATGCATAGAAAGGAGATGGGGATTAGCTGTTGTTCTTTACTCTGCAGGCAAGCAGCAGGTAGTAGGAACAAACCAGTGGAAAAGTAGTGTAAAGAATTAACTTGCACATTCATAAAAGCTGAAAGGAATTAAATGCATGGTGACTCCTGGAATCTACTTCTGAACTTACTGTTCCACTCGTTAGTCCTCTATCTAAGATTCATATAGCATCAGTTAAGGATCTGCGTCATCCCTTTGTTTATTGGCTGTTCGTGGTGCCCACAGACTCCAAATGAGAACAGATAATTATTTGCATTTACTGCAGTACTAGGGAACTTGTGCTGTGTATCAGAATCTAATTGTTCCAGGAATACAAACAAACAGAAAACACAGAAGCACAGGAAAAAAAAGTAAAATTTCTTTCAGTCTAAGAAGATTAAAAAAAAAAAAAAATAGACCTGGAGAGAAGAAAGCATTATCATTTCTTTTTCATGTATGAGAACTAGAGCATTAAGAGATCAAATAACTTGCTCAAAGTCATAGAGAGGGTGGGCCAGGAAATGAACCCAATCCATCACTAGCCTTTGCTTGCAATCCCATCTCTTCTTTAAATAAGGACTCTGCTCCACCTGTGCAGGGAATGTGGTCATATGGCTACCAGGCAATAGTCTGAATGGGAGCATAAAACTCCCAGGTTAGGATGTAGGTTAAACTGTAGTTTTTATAAGGGGTAAGAACTAATGCTGCTAATGACTGGCTACTCAGTTCCATAGATCCATGAGAAGGACTCAGATTATACTCATTTGCACCTGTGACTTGCCTAAATCTGACAACTTACAGAATGTGCAACCACCTAAATACTAATGTGTTTAAGGACAGAAAAGCGAGGGAACTAAAGACTTGGAACAAAAATCTATTTTGAGCTACCTATTTTTTAATGAAGGCTGTCATGAATATCCTCTTGAAGAAAGCCTGTCTGGAAGTTGCTGAGGGACGGAAAAGACAGCTTGTTTTTCCAGAAGCTGAAGTGGTTGCAGCCACTTGTTTTGTTGCAGGTGGGCAGTGGGCTTGCAGCTGGTGGCTCCTGGGAGTCCATCAATTTGCCACTGTCATCACAGCTGCTGGAGATCCATTCCTGTATCCTGCCCTCTGTAAACAGCAGCTCATAACCACAAAGCATCAGGCGTCTCTGGTCCAGCATCAGCTCGGGGAGCCAGAGAGCTGCTTGCTGAAAGCTGCTTTCTGTTTGCTTGCGGACGTGTCAATATTTACTGAGTGAGGCTCCACTTTTGCCCAGCTGGAGCATGACAGCTTTGCCACTCTTGCACTCAGTGGCCCTATCTTCCAGCATTAACATCAGGAGGTGATGAGTGACCAGGCTGGCCTGATAAATGGGAAGAGATCTGCAAACAGAGAACAGCAAACACTTCCTGGGGGGTTCAGGACACCTGCTGAGTAAGATGTTCTTTTTTTTCAATGATCAGGTAGCTTCTGGTGCTGTATTGGGAGAGACACAGGAAAGGTGCTGTTGGAGGTGTTGGGTGCTGAGGAAAGACCTGCTGTGTACTGAGGGGTACACAGTGAGCTGTTAAGGTACTCTCGTGGGGAAGGCACAGTGCCACCTCAGAGCTGTAGCTGTGTCACTGGGCTTTCAGCAGAGCCCTGGGAGTGCAATACTGGGGGGGAAAATGACAGTCCAAGAGGTGCACCAGCAAGGTTGACCCCCTCTCCTGTTTCTGATGGGAATAGGCAAGGCAGGATGTAGGACACACTCGTGAGGAAGATGCTGTCAGGGGCTGGAAGGCGCTGAGCTCTGCTGCACAGTTACAGCTGCAGTTCCTCATTATCTGATGTCTGAGTCAGCTATTATATGCAAATAAAAATCAAGAGGCCGGTTTCTGATGTTTAGTGTTCAAGCTTAATTCTCTGGGATTTCACAGCTTTCTGCAGATATTTTAGTGGTAGACACATTACAACTAATGGTTTGAATTTGGCCAGAGCTTACTGGCATGGTCTGCTCTGCATTAGGTGGACAATAGCTCCCAGTGGTGGGAACTGGCAGAAGGGAGGGATTAGTAAACAGTAGAAAATGTTTAGAGACAGAGGGAGAATATTCTGAAAAGGATAAGCTGTTCAGTTTGTGATTCTCCTAGGTTAGTTTTTTTCATTCTTCTCCATCAGGACCATAGGGAAAAAATTTAAATGACTGAAAACTGGGCCTTTTTGTACAGTTTAAGTGACAAGATGGCACAATAAATTCTCCAGATTTAGCTGACTTTCAAAAATCCCTCAGAGATGTCAGTGTTAGTGGCAGCATTTCCGTGAGGATTTAGGAAATGAGTGGGTCAGCAAGGAGGATATGGGGACAGGGAGTCCAGACATTATATAGAATCACAGAATCATTTATGTTGGAAAAGACCTCTAAGATCACTGAGACCAACTCACAACCCAGGACTTCCAAGTTCATCACTGAATGGAAACAGCAGAGTGAAGAATAAGGGAGGCAGCGATAGATCAAGTAGTGAAAGAAAAGCTATAAACAATGAAAGTAAGACAGGAAAAAAATGATACAAAAATGGGGAATAATGTGGTTAATGCACTAAGTGAGAAATAGGAGTTTTGGCAGCTGAACTGTGTATACAGCCAAGCAGTGTCAGTAGCATTTTCTGGCTTTTCTAATGCCACGCTTTGCATCATGGCTGGTTTAACATGGTGTGGGACTAATGACCCAGAGGTTCATATTTCCTTTCCCATTATGGATTTGACATTTCACCTCAGTGGGGCCCAGCATCCCACAGTGATTGTGGTGGGTCATTCAAATAAATTTTCACAAAAAGGATGTGAAACAAGCTGCCACACCAGAAAAAGGTACCAGCAGGGCCACACTCAGTACTGTCATTCAAGGAACAGTGCAAGGCTGCAAGGATCCCAGCCCTGCTACCCTGATCTAGCAGAGCCTGGGGCAGGCAGCAGCTGCACTGGGCTGACTCCCAGGAGCAGGATGGACAAGATCAGCCAACATCTGTTCCCCTTTAATCTCTTGTTCCTTTATGTTTTGGTGTAGTGCTTTTGTGCGTAATAAGTTGCATGCTCTGGCACATCCCCAGCCACTGTCCTGGATGGTGGTTCCTCAGGCAGGCAGTGCTGCCGGAACTCCGAGGCTGGGATGTGTTAGGAGGTGGTGCAAGCTTACAGACTCCAGTGTGTTTCTGATGGCCCAGCTCCTCCTGCCCCGCTGGACTTGGCAGGATTCCCAAGGCCCCATCGGGAGGAGGCTAAACCATGAAAGTTGGTTCCCCTTCATGTCACTGTTTCCAGTTGTTTTGCTTACAAGGGGTGCAAGTCAGGACAGTGTCCATGCTTCCTTTCATCCACGCCCTGTTACGCAGCGTCTGCAAGGAGAGCGCCTGCCCCTGCAAGGTCCACTCGCCTGGAGCCACCGATGCTTTTCACCTCCTGTGGATGCCACTGAACACACTCAGTGGCTTTAGGAGAATTGGAAAGGGGAATAATGTGCTAACAGTCTTCTACAAAGGTCTTGTACTTTCTCAGCTTCCACCATTGCTTCAGGAAGCTTACTGGAACCCTGGTGAGGGAGCTAAAGACAGTTTCTTGATGAGAAAAGTGGTCACAGATACTCTGTGGCATATTTCTCCATTTCACTGCGTGCTAAAGGAACTCGCAAAGCAGCATCCAGAGCAGCAGCCTGGAGGGTGATGGGTCCTTGTGAAACAAAGGGTTTAGTCAGGCTTTAGGTGGTGAGGCTCTTTTCTCTCCAAGCAATGTATGAAATTCCAAATAATAATTTTGGTGTTTGATGGTGTGCCTGCAACTCCTCCAGGTTAGGAAGCACATAAGGATAATATTAATTGCCTCCCATCTCTGAGCCTTTTGAAACACGAGGGCTGGGATCCTAACAAATGTTTTTCATCCAGGAAATCACCAGCAAGAGGAACATACACAGCACTGAACTTAGCTGAAGTAGTGAGGCACCAGTTTCTGCATGACTGCACACTGCAGTCAGGAGTCGTAGTGATGGCAGTATCGCAAATGGAAGAGCTGTTCAGATGGTAAAGGGAAGTCAGGAATACACAGTGGGACAGATATTGGAGGGTAGTGAACCTAAAGCAGCTCCAAAGGATTGTGAAATGACCCTTCTCCATGTCCAGCTCTAAGACAAAGCTGGCTTGGATCTATAGTCCCAAAACTCAGACCAAGGGATGATGAATAAAGCATGAGGCCCTAAGCAGAGGGAGCTGCTGGCTTCCAAATTTTCCAAACCAACATCACTCAGGTCAGCATGTCTCCTTGGGCGGATGTGTACTCTTGAAGTCAGAAAGGGAAAGGGAGCAAGAAAAGACCTGGAAAGTTGAGCTGCTTGCCCTGCTGTGCTGGTTTTGGCAGAGATAGAGTTAATTTTCTTCATAGTAACTAGTATGGAGCTATGTTTTGGATTTGTGATGGAAATGGTGTTGATAACACTGGGACGTTCTCTTTATTGCTGAGGGCTTGCACAGCATCAAGGTCCTCCTGATCCTCAACCCCCTGCCACCAGCAATGGGGCTGCGGGGTGCACATGAAGTTGGATGGGAACACAGCCAGGACAGCTGACCCCAGCTGACCAAAGGGACATTCTACACCCCACAGCATCGTGCTCAGTATATAAAGCTGGGGGAAGAAGGAGGAAATGGGGACATTTGGAGTTGCTGTGTTTTACCTTCCCAAGGCACCATTCCCCACAATGGAGCCCTGCCTTCCTGGGGATGGCTGAGCACCTGCCTGCCCATGGGAAGCAGTGAATGAACTCCTTGTTCTACTTTGCTTGTGGGTGTTGCTTTTTCTTTCCCTATTAAACTCTCTTTATCTCAACCCACAAGGTTTCTTACACGCGTGAAGTTGAACCATGATGCCTGCTCACATGTCCAAGAGTCAGGAGCCAGTGGTGGTTGTGACCTGTTGGTGATGCATCAGTGGATATTAGGAACCTTTTCCTGTCCCCATCTCTGTGCTGAGGGGAGGATGCTGGACTTCCTCACACCTCCTCCCTTGGGGTGTGTGCAGCAGGGCGGGTTGTGATGGCTAGGGAGCACATATAGCTATGGGAGCTATAGCTGTTCCACAGGTGGCTGTTCAAGGGCTCAATTCTTTGGTTTTTTTCTTTCATGCTCATGACAGCTTCATTTTCCAGAAGCTAGTGAAAACAGGATATGATGACATCAAGTGAACGTCTCTGACTGATTCTCCCAGGAAAACAGCCTATGGGCAAGGACCCTATAAAGCCAGGAAGGAGCTGCCAGGATAAACAACACAGTCTCTTAGCAGTGACTTCCCCTCCAGCTAGGGAAACCTCTGCCATGTCTTCCATAACAGAAAATCTTGTATCTCCTTCTTCATGTCACTGCACAGATCAGGTACTTGGATGCCAGACACCCTTTGTATGTTGCTTTGCAAGAGTAGAATGTAAGAGCAGGAGAAACAAACACAGAGCAACAAGCACTTCAGTACTGGTTGTTCCTTTCAGCTTCTCATCCTTCACTGAGAGATAATGAGTTTGGGAACCTGCAGAGGATGATAAAGAACAGATGGGGCTTTTACTTACCAGAAAGGCCATGGGTTAGTACTCTCTACTGGAAAATCACTTTGTCTTTTTTTTTCCTAACAATTACTTCTAACTTTGTAGGTTAGGGACATGTCATATGGACTTACTTGCTCTGGGTCCTGGCTCCTGTGCCATGGAGGCATGAGAGCCTTTTGGGCACAGAGCTGCCCACATCAGCTATCCAAAGGACATAAAGAGAAATTTGTCCTCTTTCCTCGGAATTAGTGGTTCTCAGAACAAGTGAAACCTCACTTGGTTTACTTTTGCTTAAACAGAGATTCAACAGGCTTGAATCAGTATTAGAGTCAAACCAAAAGCTGTTTTTCTTTGATTATTAATCTTTAACAGAAACCTGTAAACAGTGGACTGTGGGGATAATGCTGTACTGGGGATGGTGCATTAGTGCCTCGAGGATCTGAGATACAGGCTGATGTGTTTCAGTGTTGACTTCTCAACCTCAGGGAAAAAATATTGCTGCAGACTGCAGGAAAGGTGTCTGATTAGCTGTGTTTGCAAATAATCTCTCTGAGAGGAGACAGTAGATTTGCCTTTTTCTTTTTGAGACCTGTCATCATTGGTACAGCTCAGGCCTATAATGGTACTGTTAGAAGAATTAGGATTTCCTTTCTTAAATATGGGATCTGAGAAGAGAAGGAGGCATTGCTGTCTTTTATTGCTTTCTGTTTGGAGGCAATTTAGCTACTTAAGCTTGCTTTGCTTCTCAGATTTTCAGGCTCTGTCACACACAGGGCATGCCTAATCCAGCATCAGTGTTTAATTGCAGCATAGCAGCTGCATATAAACTCCAACAGGGATGAAGTAACAGCAAGACAGAAATCCAGGGAGGCCTGTCAAGTCCAGTCAGGGGCTTGAGCAAGCTTGTTATACCACACTGCTGCAGCTCCACTGCTGTTGACATCCTGACTTACTTGGAGTTAGATGAGTCTTCCAGTGCACCATTCCCTTCTCCAACTGAATTTTAAAAAGGAACATCTTGTGGATCCCTCCGCAAAGTCCTGGTATAATGTGCCATTCTGCACATTGGACAGGTTTTCCAGGGCTCTCCAGTGCCTTCAGATCACCCTGAAGATTTTATATCTCTGCACTTTTTAAGATAATGAATCCCAAATCCATGAAGGGAACTCAGCTCCTCTCCTCACCAGAAAAATAATTGTCCAGAGTCAGAGCGAACAGTGAGGAGTCCCATGGACTGCCTCCAACCAAGGGCTCAAACACCAGCATGGGAAAGTGGAAAAGTAGCCCTCATGTGAAATCAGTGTTACTCTAGAACAACCCCTCTGAAATAGGTCACAGGCTGGCTTTACCCACTAGTCACCTCCTGACAGTCAAGTATACTGTAAGCTGCTCCTCTTGACCAAGAACTTCTGTTTCTGGCCCATACTGTGCTTACTCTAACAGAGCCTTGATCTTTCATCAGAAAAGAATATGAGTACCTCCCATTCACAGCCCAGTATCTCACATGAAGGAAAAATACAACACACAAAAACTACACACATTTTCCTTGCTTCATTTCCACCAATAAGTTATAGTTCTCTCTTCCTTCATTATGCTGAATAATTTCTCATAATTCTTCAAATACTTAGAGGCCAGGATTCTGCTCCTAATCAAACCAGACTTAGGCAAACTAGATTTTGCTTTTGTAATGTTTTTCTGCATTGACAGAGGAGGTAACACTGACACCAGGGAAGACTCCAAGAATCAGCACTTTACTGTTTTTCAGTGCAACCTTTTATACTCTTAATCTTACATGCATCACTCCTGTGTTCCCTCTCTACCCTTTTGTGATTGGTCAGCACACCTCAGCATTCCATGTTTCTTTGCCTTCAATACTGTTCACCTACACAGTTGTAGCCCATTAGGGATGAGGGTCTGCCACAGCCCCATTCCCAATCACCACAAACTGTGTGCCTACACTGCGCAGTATCTCCAGCCTCCTTATCATCTTCATTGCTGTTCTTTGATCTGCTTCTTGTTTGTCGTGATTTTTCTGGTAAATAGGATTCCTTAAAACGAGCACAATATTCCATCTAGTGCAATATTCCAGACACAGGAGCCCTGCAGGTCCCATTGTGTGTGTGATATTGCCCTCAGGTGGTTACTCCAAAGAGAAAATGCAGCCTTAAAAAAGCCTTTGATATTTCAAGACAGACTTGTAACAGCACGGGATCTGCAGAAAGGGTAACTCCATGCTCTCAAGTGATGCCTTTGCAACAGAAACCAGGACTACACTGTTTTTTTCTGATCCTCATCCAGTTCTCTGCATTTTAAGTGTATTTCCTAATGTGGATGTTGCTGTGCTTAAAGAGCAGCAGGACGAAGCTCAGCATTTGGTGAGCTACAGAAAGCTGAAAGGGAATCCTAAGACAAGAGGCACAAGAACTGAAAGACTTTCACCATCAATAGCTTTAGTCCTACTAATTTCATCACTACAGCTACTTGTCTTGGTCACACTTCCCAGCAGTTCTTTTTGTCTCAAAACTCTATGTATCATCAGATTTCCATTCTTTATTACACCAGGTGTTGTGTAATTCCTAGATTATAATTCACATAAAGTCATGGAAGGTGCCAGAAGGTGACAAGAGACTTTGCTAAAGATCTAATTAGAAATTTGTCATGCTTCTCTCCCCGACTCAGCTCTTCACAAAGCTAAACCATGGTGTTCACTCCTTCCCTTCTCCCATTGCAGCCTCCACTGTCTGATTGATTGTGGTGCCATTTTTTTCCAGCCTTTTCTATTCCTCTCTGTCTCTTTGTTATGGAAGTGATCATGCCTGTCACTGATTTCAAGGTAGAGATACAGAGCTGATTTGTTTAGAGATTCTTATTTTAGTATATACATTCCTGACCATTTTAATAGATGACAATTTGTTCTGATTTTATTTTGCTCTGCACTGAGCTTCCTCTCTCCACACTGCCCCATTCTCCAAAGAGGTGCCCAGAGCTTTTCCTACAGATCAGCTCTGACCCTGAATTTTTTCATTTAAATATTAGGTAACTGAAATACATTCTTCCAGCTTCCCTTAACTTATACTGGCACACAGAGAGTTCCATCTGCTATCGCTTTGTCCCACTTGTCTAACTTTTGGTTCACTCCCACTGAATGCAAATGCCAAAACTCTCACTTGGTTTAAAAGGAGTGGCATTTACTAAGGCCTATGGAAGGTTTTACCAGTCACTCTTATCTTACATAGATTTGGCCCCTTCACTGAACACTTCATCCTTTGGATATGGCACAAAAGTAAGCTCTAATCTCCCTAATGGCACTGAAGATTTTGCCATTGGAACCAAAGGACCTGGATCATTCTTGGCTACTGTGTCTCAGCCTTGATCATGGGAGTTGCCTTGCAAATCCCATCAATGCCTAAGTGCCAAGAAATGGATGCTTTCTTCTATATGTTCTTTCACAGCCTCACTTTAGTTCCTTGCTTCTCACAAAACCAATGCTTGTACAATCGCGTGGTGTGTCTATAGGTGTGTCCTCCGAGTAATGTCTTGATCTGTTTGCCAATTTCAACAACTTCAGCAACCAGAGATTTCAAAAATATTTCTGAAAGGTGTTTCTACATGTTTCATGAAAACTGATGGTTTTGGGAGGTGCAGGGGGAATTTTATAAACACACCTAGAGAGAACAAAGTCTTAGAGCAACTCAGAAGGTTTTTGTGTTTGTACTTGCAAAATACAAAGTCTTTGTGTTTGCAAATAATAGCTGCATTTTGCAAATACATGTAGAAAATGAGGCTTCATTAGTTCCGCTGCTTGTGGAACTGATTATTAATCTTTGGCAAGGATTCATCCAGCAAGCTGTTCTTGCCAAGTTTTCTTAAGAGCCACTTGCAAAGGGCTTTATCCTTGTACCTTTTTGGAAGGGCCAGTCAGTTATGTATGCTGGGATTTGACTCAGCTAAGTCTTTGCAAGAATGCTGAGAAGGTGAAGGGAAAAAATATACTTACAGACTTGTTGATAGAGCCTTGTTTACCGTATTCAAACTGATATGTTAAAAAACAATTACTGCCTATTTTCCCAGCTGTGTTTGTGGGTCCTCTTATAGGGCTCAAGGTTCATAGTGTTATTTTCTTTAGGTGAGATGTCTGCAGTGCTGTTATTACATTATAGTCAAACATGCCTGTTTTTCCAGACTAGCTGTTTTTAATGAAAAGGGAAAATCATATCCTTATGTTAGAAGTTCAGCTGATTCAGTCTTCATTTTCTTAATGCCTCTGGACCTGAAGAGTTTCTTCAGATTACTGTTGTTGTTGTTATACAATGTAGGCATAACAACTAATAATGGACAGCAGGGCTACCACAGAGAGAAGAAATAATTACTCAGAGGGGAGGCCACAGAAGCGTTTCCAGATAGCTAGTGCAGTTCCCAAAAGGGGAGGAAATAACACACAGAATCAGAGCAGAAAAGTCTCCAAAATTTCCATTGAAATGAACAGATCACGAGACCGACTTCTCAAAACACACGTCTTCCCTTGTGCATTTCCTCAGGCCTGCAAAGAGAGCTCATGCTCCAGCAGCCCCTTAGCTGCCTCCCAAACCAGTTGTGGGAGCCCTGTGGGTGCCTAATGCTCAGCTGATATCTCTGCAAAACCGCTCTTAAATCTGGGCTACTCCTTTCCCCTCTGAAGCCCTTCTTTGTAAGGGCTAGTTTTGGGGAGCTGCCTTTGCAGAGCGAGGGCAGAGCAACAGGGCAGAGAACTTGCCTCTCTCCTGCACTGCACCTATCCCTCACATCCCACTGATGCTCACCGAAAGCCACACTAGGAGTTTGCCAAGATCAGGATGGAGAAAAGGAGCTTGGGATCTGGCCTGTGATAATAGTTACTATTAAAGAATCCTCAGCAGCAGTAATTCCCATTGAGAAGGATGGGAATCATTCTCTGCCACTGCTTTTTGCCTCAGCCAAATTTGATAATTGCTTTTTCAGATTTTCTTTTGTAAATGATATAAATTATTAAGTATAGACCCCTGATGCATACTGATTTATCAGCAGCCCTTTGTAGAAGACATGGCCTTTGTTTCTGCCACCAATACTTCTGTCACTACAATAATGAAAAAATCACCCAGGATATTCTTTTCCACAAGACATTTATATCTATACTGTTGCACAGATCTTAAGACTAGTTCTTCCCTCAAGTGCATTTGACCACAAGTGATTTGCATTATCTGTTTTTAATAACTTGTGCTTTTTTTGCAAGATGGTAATTTTACATAGCCTGGAGCAATAGTTGCAGGAGATACACAGTGCCCAGCTAAGACAGTAAGACAATAAAAATGGCAAAACTGACCAGGATTTAAATTTGTTTCTCTACTGATTGGATGGAGTTTCCTTCTTTATAAGCAATTCCTTGTGTCCAGGCTGCTGTGCACCTGGGTTAGCTGCTGCACAAGCCAGCAAGCCTCCACCACACTTCCCAAAATGCCAGCAATGTGTCCAAGCTCAAGGGGGCTCTGCCTCATGTGATGCTCCAGGGTTAGCACTCTTTGTGTGCAGCATGGCAGGACCCATATCCCGGGGCACAGAAAGGACCTGCACACCCGGCTTTCAGTGCCTGGCCGGGTGCACACGCTGGGACCATCACGTTTTGCACAGCCAGGCTCTGAGCCCGAGCTCCCGGTGCCTGCTGCCTCCCTCCCATCACCAGCTCCCCCCGAGATTATCCCTGGGGTATCACTGACCTAAATACACTGGTTTGGACTTGAAAGTTGCCTTTGTTTTTAATGATGCCACGTCTCTAAATCCAGCACGCGTAACAAACCGCCTGTTTCCAAACAGCTGTTGTGTAACTCCGCTCCCCACCCCCAGAGATGTTGCCTGCCATTCATTTAATGGGCTCGGTTTCACTGGGAAGTGCCTGGGGGAACCTCTTAGTCCCCTAATTAGCAACAGAAGGGGCCAGTCCTGGAGGTAGCAGTGAAACATTTGTGAGGTCTCGTGACAATAAGGGAGGCAAAGAAGGGGCCGTTTCCAGCTGGGAAAACACTAACTTTTATTCATCTTGCAATGCAGAACAGAGGACCTGTTGGAGGGAAGATACTTGTAGAATTTATGAGGCTTTCTAGGCAAGAAAAGAGCATTTGTGAAGGGGGAGGAGGGAATGAGAGAAATTATCCAAGTTGTCCATTGCTCCTGCAGCCTGAGTTTTATGTAAAACACCGTGGAGGAACACAGAGGCCTCGTGGGCTGGCTGCCGGTGGAGACAGGAGTGAGGCATTGCTGCGATCTGCTCTTAGATGTTTGAGCTGGCTCTTGTTAATAAGATTCAGGATTTAACAGCTTGGAAGTGCTTAGGAGCTCAGTGCTTCCTCTGAGGATGTGATCACTGAGGCTGAGGACAGAGCCTGCCATTCAGCACTGGAGTAGGCTTTGGTGAAAACAAGTCTCCCACCAGCCAGCTCAATGTCCTGTGACCTTAAAAGGAAGGGGAACACTTTTCTCATCCACTGTCAGTATGGGGATGCACTTGGGGCTATTCCTTAATCCCCAGGACACAGCAACATATGGTAAGCTCTCTGATTTTTCCCATGCAATTCCATTTCTGGGCAGGGCTTTTTTCATACAATACCAAATGAGAGGAGTTCTGGGAGTATGGACAGTCCCAGCTTGAACCCATTGGACCTTGGGGACCACTCCCCTTCAGAAGTTATGCAGGGAAATACATTATTCAGTATCTCTGGACTGTGGGAACAAATATCCAGTGAAGCAAAGGAAAGCCTTGTCAGCCTTGAGGACCTTCCTTAAAAGCAAAGAGAGCAGGTGGAGTTCAAAGACAAAGTGAAATCATGAGGCAAGCGGGGTTGCAGAATCCTGGAGAAGCAGAAGGGAGATTTTAAACTTTCAGACATCATCTTGCCCTGCAAAATCACTGGCCAGCAGCTCACTGGCCTCTGGTAGTGGCCACTCACCAGGTGAGCTTGTCCCTGCTATTCTTAAAGATCCCCTGTTACTGAGCACCATCTGCTCGCTGGTTATATTCTTAAGACAGTGATTTTGTGCATAAAAAGGAAAAACAAAATTATGCAGCAGGGCATTCAAGCAGTAAGATGAAGAGTAGCGCATTATAGCCAGGGCCACAACACCCAATGAGGGCATTGCAATCATTTCAAAGGTCAAAATAATAATTTGTGAGTTGCAACAGCATCTCAGGTTATAAAAGAGCTGTGCTTGAAGCTTTTGTGGTCCACTTTTATCCGTGTTTTTGAGCTCGTTTCATAACCCGAAATCACCAGCTTTCCTTCTTGTGTCTCAGGTTTTTGTATTAATTGTACTTATGGCGTTTGGATTATGATTATATGCAATTGGAAATGAGAAAGAAGAAAAGTAAAAAAAAAAAAAAACAACAAAAAAAGTGCCTGAGTAGAAAAAAAAAAGGTGGAATTATGCATACTGCGAGCTCCTCTCTCCCACTAGTGGGCACCCAGCATTTTGCACAACTCCTGCTTCGCCTTTGAGTGCTTTTTTTCAGCAGCAGTGAATAGTCCTGGGAGAGCTGGCTGGTTATGTTGTGTTTGGCTCCTCCTGCTCATATCCAGCTGCTAAACCAGCTGAAAAAATACTTTATGGAGTTCCATGTGCGCATTTTTTGTCATTGCTGCAGGGGTGATCCTGCAGATCAGTGACAAGAGCAAGACAAAAACATAGGAAACAAGCCCTCTGTTAGTATGTGATTTATGCAATGGAAACATATTAAATCCCCTTATAAAATTATACCAGTTGGAAAGAGACTACAGGATGGCAACAACTGAAAGTTTAGATGGAGATGCAATAATGAGATACAGTATATCAAATATTATTCTCTCTCCTAGTTATTTTGTTCTTTTTGTTGTTGTTGTTGGGGTCTTTCTTCCCATGCCAGAAGAGCAGCTACACCAGCAAAATCACAGCAGTGTGACAGAGGCAGAAGACTTTCCAACTGTGCTCCAAGGAGGCTTTTTAAAAGCACATTTGCTGAGACTTATTTCACTAAGGGATCCTGCTCCAGTACAGGGAGATGCTCTGAAACATTTGTGCAGATCCTTTCCTGTGGGATTCCCCCTTCCACTTATGGCACATGCATCAAATCCAGTGGAAGGCAGCCTTGCTGACACCAGCAAGTAGTTTCTGCCTGGATTTTTGCATTTTGGCCACTAGAGGTTGTAAGAGAGAGGGAAATAAATATTGTTTTCCACCAGGCATTCTGCCTGCAGCATCCCAGAGCAGGATTTCCTCTGGGACCCTTTGATCTTTGTCCACCAGAGCTCCCACAGAACTCCTGCACATTCCTTGCATGTACATAGACGGGATGCTGACATCTCAGCTATTTCAGATTTATCAGTGGCAGTTTGTTGCCTTTTAGCCTAGGGCATTAATGGCCTTAGTGTGATCCCTAAAATCTGAAGTAAAAGGTCTTCTGATTCTCACAGTCTTTTAGACAGAGAGCAGCAACCTGTAGCTTTTCTCTGCAGCATGAACTAGCTCTTTTGGCTCTTTTCACACATTCCTTGTGTAGATAATTTCACTCAATGTTTAAGCCAGACCTTCTTCCCCCAGCCTTTATGCTTTTTCCTAGTGCTGAGTAAGAATTAGTATTTTGCTGTGGTTCTCCTGGAAACATCACAGACTGTTGTACCTAAACTTGGCACCTCACAGGGTCCTCAGCTATCTTCCACATGGGCTGTAATTTTTTCCACTGGTTGCTAATAATTCTATATTCTTCTAACTATAACACCTCTGCAGTCAGGGATGCCATCTTCCAAGAATCCTCAAGAGAGCTGATTTTTTTTCTTTTTTTGAAAATACAATGTTAAAGCTAAATAATCCAAAGAGTAGCCGTGATCAAAAATAGCTAGAGTGTAGCAATAAGTTGAACTTCAACCAGATGAAGGAAATGCAAGCTTTTATTCCTGATGGCTCTTTTTGATGGCACAGTGGCTGTGTATGAACTCAGAGCTGTACAAGACCCGATCATCACAGAGTTCACTGGTGATGGGACTCCAAGCATTGCACACAGTTAGGAATCATGTCCTCTGTGGTAAAAGGTAGCTATTCCCAGAGAGAAGCACAGCAAGGACATTGCAACAAGGCCATTTCCCTGGCTACAATTTATCTCAGAATTTTGGGGACAGGATTATCAGTGCCATATTTTAAACCTTCAAAAAAATATTTTACAATCTTAAACTACTTATTTTTTTCCAATATTTTTTTATGTCAATATTTTCAGCTTTATCAACATGTGATTGAAAATGAATAATATCTTCAGTCCTAACTCTTTATCATGCACAACCACCAGTAGACCGAGCTTATTTACCAGCACTGGAAAAACTGAAGAGTCTTAATTCCAGGATTTTATGGATGGTAAATAGCAGCAAGGCACACTAATGATAAATATGTTGAACTGTACCTTACAGGGCACATCTTAATGTATGGCAGTGGCCTTGGTTGTGTAATTTTGTCAGTCCTCAAGTTTGAGAGGACTTGTGTCATGGATATCAAGGTCCCCAGGTCAGTTGCAAAAAAGAATTACCATATTCACATGCCTTAAAAAGTCCTTATTTACAAACTTTAAAAAAGAAAAAAAAAAAAAGAAACCCTGTAAAAAATCCCTTTTTCTTCTTTCACCTTAAAACTCACTGTCTGCAGAGCAGAACCTCAGGGGTAGGAATTAGGCAGCAGCACAGTTTCCCCTATTAGAGTTCATGGATAAAAATCTTTTCCATCTGAAGCAATCTCAACAATTTAATTTTTATGACTGAGGCTCATCATTGCCCCACCTCCTCCATAGATGGAGACAGCAAAGTGTTCTAAGAGAACCCACCAAAATAACTGAAATTCATGTCTCAAGATTCCTTATTTTGGATACAAATGTATCACACACATGAAACGGGTCCTTCTAGCCCAGTCCCTGCCTCTGCCAGTGGCCCAAAGGGGAAGCTCAAGAATAATTTGAGAAGAGGCCATGCCCATGGTGGCAATTTCCTTGATATTTTTATTATCTGCACATAATTCCTTCTCAAAGAAAGAATAGCTAGTCCCTCCACTGTACCAGAACTTCTGTTACCTCTCAGCTGCTGCACATTCCTTTAAGCAGAAACCTAACACCCTTCCTGTAGCATTGCCTCTTAGATCCTGAAACATGGAATTTTGTCTCTTGGTGCTACTCAAGGCTCATTCCAATCTGTCACATATCAGAAAGGGAGACATGTCAGGGAATTGTATGCGGATTTTTGCAAACCACTTTGTTACAACCTTTGTAAGCTTGGTGCAACTCTTCTCACCTGCAGCATGTGGTACCTGTCCCCTTGTAATCACTCATGACCTTATGACTTTGCCAAAAAATTGCTTTAAGGAGAAGGGAGAGGAAAGACATATCAGAGTTTTCTCTACTGAATTACTGCGACTGTCCCTCTGGTAAGGATGCTGCAAATTGGAAGGCTGTGTTTCTTACCTGCTTACAGCCTGGAGAGGGAAGCGAAGATTTTAATATCAACCCTCTCTCTCTCTTTTTCACATTGATTTGGGAACTTGCTAATCAGTTAGGAAATACTTCAGTGACACATGATGTCGTAGACACTGAAGATGAAAAATGCACCCAAATAACCCCAGTGAAGGAGCTTGCAGAAGAAGAACCAGCTCTTTCTCAAAGTAATTATCTCAAAGCAATAAACCTTTTTGTTTACCTTTTTTTTTTTTTTTAAACTTCAGTTTAATTGCTGTGTCTCTGGGTTTCTGAGATTTCTGTTCTTTAAGATGCTGAGAAAATTTCTGGGTCAGATGACCAGTCCTAGATTTATTCATAGTAATGCTGGATGTAGTAAAAATCCCTAAAACTAGAAGTGAGAAAGGAAAGCAACCCCTCTCATCATAAAGTAAAAGAAAAAATTTGATTTACAATCTGCTCCTACAGAAGGCCTCACTCCTATATGTGCAATCAATTATTCAAATAACTTGTTGACAGTTGATATAATTATTTCTAATTATTCTTGATTAGAGTCCTCAAATTATGTGATTACATCTTGATGTATGCATCATAAATGCAGAAGGTACAGCCTAGATGAGGAGGAAATATAATTTTATTTCTCAATTTTTTTTATTTTACTAGATAAAATGACTCAGAATTTTTAATTTTCATGATCCTAAACAGAGGCTCACTGAACTCATCTTTATTAAATTTCTTTTTGTAAGTTAAGTAGTAGAACCTCTTCAGTTATGGAAGGAAAATTCATTTTTAATATTTAGGAAGGCTAAAAATCACAGTAGAGTTGTGTGATTGACATGCAAGTAATGTGAGTGTGTATGTTTTTTTCTTACAAAATCAACCCTGTAGTGCTAAGATAAGTGGGCTGTTCCTAGGAGAATACAACCGTTGCAAAAGCAGCAGTTAATTCAAAGTTAATTTGTTAATTTCTCTCATGATTCAAATTTAAAATTCATCTTTCCTTCTACTGGAAATTCAGCTATGGTCTTATAATTGTTTAGCATTTTACAATGACACTGGTGCTTAGAAGGCTTTAATATGTATCAGATAAGCATCTGAACCTGAGGCTTAATGCAGCCAGGCATGCAATTGTGAGAGACTGGAGGAGATTGCTGGCTCAAAAGGTCTCAGGTGGGTGTGAGGGAAAGGGGCAGGTGTGGCCTTGCTCTGGTGGCTGCCTGACACACCTGGCATCCTGAATCCCTGGCACACCACAGGCAATGCTCCACACCTGCCCTAGAGCTCCAATCTGGCCCCAGAGTGGCCAGATGACAGCAAGTCCCACCTGGGGGAACAGCCCAGGAAAGCCAAAGGGCACTTAAACTGAGACATGAGGCAAGCACCGTTCTTGGCCCTACCTCCGCTTGGAACTTCTCTGAGCTGAGCGCTGCTGGAACTAGGAGTGGTAGCTATACTTGTTCTTTTCTATATTGTTTCTGTCTTGCTCTTTCTTCTTCTAATTCTCTCTTCTTGGAGTTTTCAGTAATTTTAAATCAGACAGGCTTGTAGTTTGCTAAGCTGAATAGACTAAGTTAATGCTTTGTGAAGTGTTTTATGTTGATTGAATGCTGCTCTAAACCTTTTGCTAAAGTTCTCTGATTTTCTAAAGTTGCTAGTAGAGGTTTTTGCTGTTTTGACCTCTTGAGATCTTGTCAATATTTCTCCCCTGCAGCTAACTCAGAGCACATAAAAAGATGTAAGCCCTCTTAAGAGCCTCATTGAGCAAGTTTTTTGGGGCCCCACAACAACCTAGCAGGGGCAAAGCAGATGCTGAGGAAGCTCTATCTAGTGAGCCAGAATTAATTTGATCTCATTGCTTCTATGCACCTTCCACAATTGAGCAGATTGATTACACTGAAATATCTTCCTTTTTAAATTATTCTGTTTATTCCAGTCCTTTGCTGATGCATTCTACTCATTGATTTTACAGTCATTAGGGAGCTTGATCCTTCATGGTCACCAGCTGTGTGATAAAGACGAGGAGGGAATTATATCTCACAGTGGCAGTCTCTTGTGTCTATGTATTATCCTGAACAACTGCTGGGTCACCAGAGTTTTCACCAGCTTTTCCTATTTGTAAGTCCAGCTTCTTGTGCTTGGGCACAACAGTTCAGTGTGGCTCAGTAGCAGGCAAGAGCATGGGCTGAGCTAAGGACTACTGTTGTAACCTCTGTAGCTTGAATCACAGCAGCCTTTTGCTCCATAGCATGATATGGTTTGAATCTTAGGAACAAAGCCAGCCCTGCAGAAGTCCTGACGACAAGGAAGTGCTGGATCAGCAGGGAATTGGTCAAATGGAGGGAAGGGCAGATGAGGATGAACTGAGTATCAGTGCTAGCAGTTGCAGCAGTTTGAGGGGCTGCTGTACCTGCACTCTCAGCCCTCATATTTTAATTGGTCTGGAAAACCCCACTGCTTCAATTTGACATTCTGGATTATTCTCACTGAACTACAGACAACTGCATTCACATGCCTGTGCTTAAACCTTTTATGTCTCAATGGCATCTGAATTCAGAGGCATTTCAGCACTGAGTTCACTCTTGCTTAGTGTCTGGCTCTTAGAAAATACACTACAGAATATCAAGAGAGACAACAGTTATTATCAGCCTGTTGTATACCGTGCAGGGGCTGACATCAAGATTATTATCACCTCAAAGAGCACAAGGAGGTGAGGGATTTTGAAACAGAGCTAAAAGAATAAAGGTGAAAGTCACATAAAGCTTTCCTATCACTTTCTGGATTTGTTCCTCTGTATTTACATCCGGCTGAAATGCTGCAACGTGATGCTAGGCTTGCCAAAACAATGGGAGCAAGAAGACGCTAAGAGATTTTCCCTCTTAACTTGTAGAGCAGAGGGGAAGGCGACTGGCAAGAGGGTAATGTTTCCTTGTAACATAATGCCATCTTCTGGGCTTTGGTCTGGCAGAGGAGGCAGTGCAAATGAACTTGGGATGCAATTCCAACAGAGCTAGAAAACACATGCTGCCTCACAGCCATGTCAGCACAGACTGAGTGAGATTACATTTGCAGTTAGCTACTATATATGGTTTAATAGAAGCAGATTTTAGAGATTTTTCATTCCTTACTGCCTCATACCTTGCCATGGAGTATGACAGTGTATATACTTCTTGTGCTACATTCAGACTGGCCATTACTGCTGTAAGCTTTCCCCTCTGGGATGAAAACCAAAGATGTGGTATCATTAAAGAGCAACTGATACTTTCTGGGTTTACTGCAGTGTCACTTTAAAGTCCAGGGTGCATTAAACAGTGCATTTGTCAGTTCTGTGTCATTCCTGCAGCAGATGGACGAGTCTATGAAGTTGATGTTCTGACTAGCAACTGGAATTTCCTACTCACCACAATTCCTAAAAGTACAATCCCAGAAGCATGTTTGTTTGTGATATGCATTTGCTGGTTGATTTGAGATCACTTATATGATTAGAAGTGTAAGATGCTAGTGCCAGACTTGTCTGAGTTCAAATCCTATCCTAAAACACAATTGCCATGAGGACAGATGAGGAACTGGGAACTTTCCCAAGCTGTTCCTGTGAGATGTTTCTTCATATATATTTTATTTGATGACAACACACTTGGAAAAAATTCCCCTGAGTGCAGATGCTATTCTATTTTTCTATGTTTTGTTTTTTGTTTTGGTTTTTTCTTGTTGTTGGTTTTTTTTGTTTGTTTGGTTTTGTTTGTTTGTTTGTTTTAACTGAGGAGGCATGGTTTTAGGCAACCTATTGCCTTAGCTGCCGGAGTCTGAGGGAGGAATAGCTTAGTCATTACTGCACACCTACAAACATCCAAACTAGGTACTCTTCCCCCTCAGTGGTCTGATCTAGATAGGATGCTCAGATCACAGCACGTGCACAAGGCTTCAGGCAGAACAGAGCTCCTGCTGGTTCTGTTAAAAATGGCTGGGAAGGTAATCCTGCCTCCTCCCTCACACTGTAAGGGAGCACATCAGGACCCTGATGTTCAGAGCATAAGCAGCAGAGATCTGGCTCTCGTTCTTGCCCTTGCCTGCAAGGATTTAAATCACAGCTCCTGCTTCTCAGCTGTAGCAGGACTTCTGAGCTGATACGTGATAAATCAGCTTTCTGTTCATTATTTGCCCGGAAGGTAAAGGAAACAATCCTCAGTAGCATGCAGAATTGACTTGCAGTGAAAGCAGTAAGGTCCAGTGTTTGTCCACCTGCAGCAGAAGCTTCCCATGGCCATGGGACATATGGTAAGGGATTATGAGCTGCATGTCACATATGCTTTAAGAGCTCTCACTCCAGAGGTTCCAGCCATGGTGATTATATTGGATCTGAAATAGCACACAAGATGATTTCTTAGTAGTACTGTGCCTGCCTGGCTGGAAATTCTCAATGACAACTTTTGAGGATTTTAATGTAATGCATTTTCTGCCTTCTTAGTAACAGCCACACCTAATACTGTCACTAAGATAGTTTACAAAAAAATACTAACCTTAGGTTGTGGTTCAGGTCTGATATGCAAATTGCTCAGATACAGGGTAGGTAGCCTTCCTTACCTACAGTATCTATGACTTTTGGCATTTATTTCCTGCAGTTAACTGTTAAACAGCAGCTGTCCCACTTTATGAACTACAAAAAAAGTACAACAGCTCAGTATTTCTCTGTCCTGACAGGCCCATTTTAGAGGCCCTCACTTAGCAGCTTCTCTGATTCATGCCAAATGGGACTAATTTCCATGACTATTAAGGGTCATTTGCAGAGAGTTACACATAACACAGCACAGGTTTGCAGTGAACACTCTTTGAGAGCTAATTTTTCTGCTGGCTGTGGTCTGTATCACAGCAGCACTGTGACCATCTGTGGGTCTCCCTGCATCTGTGTGAACAGAAGCACTACATAAAACCAGAAAAGGTTAAGTGAAAAGATCTACAGCCAAGGGAGATCTCTTCTATCTCATGAACAGCTTTCTTCTTTTTAATGTGTTCACTCCAACCCAAAATTGCATGATGGTAGGAGTCTCTGTTTTGCCCTTTGTAGGACATGCACAGTTTCCAGATAGAAAAACCACTTCAGATGCTTGAGGAGGATGAAATATGAGTCTGCTCAGTCAGTTGGAGTGATTTTGCTCTGAAATTTAAAAATGGCATGATCTGAAGTTAGTTCTGCAAATACCCTAACACTTAGCTATTTTCAAGGCAGGACAAAGCATATACATGAAAGAAAAACTTTCAGGACTTCTGGGCTTCCCTCTCTGGATAGAAAAGAGGACATCTAGCTTCGTGCAGATTCTTGCATAGGGCAGAGCTGTCACTGAGACCTTTATTCTTTAACTGTCTCTAGAGAGCTGCAGTGAATGTACAGAAAGGTTGCATTTAGTAAGTAGCAATGTGTGAGGATTCATCATTCTTGCAGCCTCATTCTTTGGTTTGAGGCATACTCTGTGCAGGCTTGAACTTCACCTAGAGGCAAGGCACTGGGTGCATTTAAATGATAAGCAAAATGAGTAAACACAGGCAGAAATAAGAAGGTGGTTAGCATCATTAAAGGGGTTTGCAAACTCGGTTTGAACTTTCTGCAATTACTTAATGAAACAAATTCACTCCAGTTTCTGTTAAATCTTTCAGATTGTCTCAGTCAAGGAGTGGGAATAAGCAGGGTTTAGTTTGGTCACTGTTGTGGTAAAAGGTGGGGTAGTGAGTGCTGACCTGGCACATGTGACTTAAAGGGACTTTTAAACTTACAAAGGAGAAGAAAAATGCCCTAGATAACCTACTGAATTGCCTTCCAGACTTATTATGATGTTATCCCCTGTCGCTTCAGATCTGCACAGGCCATAGGTTTTTAAGGGCAAATGACATATGGTGTCAGCTTGGCCAGCAAAGGATTTTTCCCCTTCAGTGTTTTTCCTGTGTTTCCTTTGTTCATATTTGTTAAATTCCTCCAGAGCCTCCTGCTTGTTGTAACAGACCTCACCAATGCCAGCTTTTCATTACACTAGTTTCAATAGTCTAGTTTGTTGCCCAGAGCAATAGCCTGAGCAAGTCTAGGGACTGAAAAGATCTAAAATTAAAACCCTGCAGAGAAACTGTCTTTGTTCTCTTCCAGAGAAATGAAATATGAATATATCTTTGCCAGAAACAAAGGAATGGCAATCCCACAAAGAAATGGCAGTGCTCTGTCCCTCTCCAAGAGGACTGGGTGCAGCTCCAGACTGCAAGAGACCCAGGTATGAAAAGCAAAGGGACTGCCTTGCTCTGTTCCCTTGCTGGGCACTGCAGGGAGCCGAGGAGCCCTGTGACCATTGCCCTTGTGACATCGAGCAGAAAGCACTGCTGCCGTTTGGAAGATCAGCTTTACTGAGGTTTCTTCTTTCCTTACATTTCAGATACCAAGCCTTCCCACATGATGCATTTCTTTGTTACAGTGATGTGTGCCCAGCTGCTCTTCTGCACAGGAAACAACTGTGCTGTGAGAATCATTCATTTTCCACACAGCCTTTCTGCCGTGAAGGCCATTTTTCAGCAGCTTGGCAGAAGCAAAGGGCCTGCAGAAGGGTGAGACCAGCCTATTTTTTCATTTGCCTTGAGAACTACTTGTCAAAATACCTGCGGTTTTTGACAGGAAATACCCGAGAAGCTGCCAGATGAACCTGCCCTCCTTTCAGCACCCACACATGGTGGGGCACCAGCGTGGGCTGTGGCATTTTGTGCATGACCTCTCTTCTAAAGATTTATTTGGTTTTCAAATGGGTTTGAAGTCTAACACTCTTTCATGGAGACACACAAAGGCTCAGGAGAATGCTGCTATATGAACTGACTTCCAGACACTTTTTTTATTTGTAGGCACATTCTGCCTGGTACTCTTATGTGGCAACTGTGATCAGAAAACATCTTGAGTCAGAGCACGCCTTTGTTTCTTTATTGCTACTTCTCTTTGTTTCAGGAGCTAACAGTTTTAAAATGTTGAGGAACAGCACTTACTAACATGGTTCATTTTGATGCTGGCCCTAGCCCTTAAGGCAGGCCTGTGGAGGTATGCTGGAATGTGAACTGAAAAGTACCCTACAACGCTGACAAATAGATATTTTTCTTTGCTTAAGCTTGGACCTTGTGTAAAGCAAAGCAATATTAAAATACGTGGTGCCGGCTTAGTTGTGACATAATCCTCCTGAAATTGGCAGGTTTCTTTGTCAAATTTCCCATAATTTTCTGTTATTGTTTCAGGAAGGGGAAGCACTGGAGCAGGACAATGTGTTTAGAAAACTAAAAGTGTCTTAGCAGATCTTAGCTTGTAGGAATTGAATTGAAGCTCTGGTGAGAAGTGAGGTAGTTCTCTGCCACAGAGACAAGAAAAAGGCCTGTTAAGAGCTTCATGGTACATTAGGTCATTTATACTTCATAGATTTATTGGCTTTGCACTTTTTCTGCTCATCACCCATGATGCTGTAGGGACAAAGTAATTCTGGTTATCTGTAGGTTTGGTCATCTGGGAGCATCAGCAAATGTGAGGAAAAGAGCTTTACTAGTTGTGTATAAGTCTAGGACACCTGGCTGAAAATTGGTACCCCCTACTATGGCAAGTTGAGGAGAGACTGAAATGAGATGAAAACACTTTATCTAGTTCCTGGGCAAAGAAAAGTGTGTAAGAATATCTTTGTGCCATCTGGGAGTACCTGAATATCTCAGCATGCCATAGAGAGCTGCTTGGATCAGCCATGACATCTTGGGAATTCTTTACATGCACTGCAGCTACAACAAAAGTTGTTTATTTTTCTGATGATACATTTTATAATTCCCTTCTGACAGTGTACAAGCATTTCTTTTTTTGTGATTTAAAGAAGAAAGAGTTTCTTGAAGTATTCTTGAGAGAGACTAAATGAGCAGTAAAAGCCTACTCTCTGTTTCCCTCTGTCTAATTACAGTCAGACCTTTAATGACTGGTACTCTGAGATGAAGTCATTTTTGTCTGGGATCTGATCTCATGTTTTTTATGACCTACCATAGCCCAGAACTGGCCCAGATAAATAAATTAAAGGATGTGCTGTGAATTTATTCAGACTTTTGTCACTGAGCACTCTAGTGATGGCAGACCAACATACAAATTCCTGATGTGAGCTGCTGTTCCTTTGGCTATGACAGAACTGATCTTTGGAAATCTCTCAAGTGTTACTCTTAAGAGAAAAGAATTTCTAATCCAGCAGGATGATATACAGTCTCACTGGGGCTTGCAGTTACTGTGCATTGTTTAGGTCGTTGGGCAACTGGGACTTGAGTTTGATCAACAGGTCCTCCAAAGATCTTTGGCTTGACCTCAGAGCTGGGCTAAAATGTTAAAATGGTTTATTTTGCTATAAATTTCTAGCTATGAAATCAGACAGGCCTAAACATCACCTGTGAAGTCGGGAAGCCTATGTGCTGTTTTGAGGGAAAATATCAATAATTGAGATAAAGAGAGGGATATTAAGTTTAAGTTTTGTTTCAAATTGTTACCAGGGACCTTTGCTGCCGGAGGATGAGGTTCTCCCTCTGGAAGAGGCCATTACTGACTGCATTTTCTGGCCTCTGCCTCTGGGGAAATGTGTCAGAGAGGGCTCTGAGCATTTAACACCACAAACTGGTCCAACAGCCACTGGCCAGGCTGCAAACAGATGCTCTGGGGCCCTTTTCCACCCTACCTGGGGACTCTTGAGCACCCAGCCAAAACTGAACTGTGATACCTGACTCTGGCAAGTGAAACCTTTCTGGTGCTTGCAGAGAATTTCCTTAGTTGCTTGTAAACTTGTATGGGTCCTGTGGGAATGCTAACTTATGTCACCATGAATCTATGTGCTTCATTCTTTGAGTCCTGGCTTTGTTACAGGATCTGCTTTATTCTAAAAGAAACTTTTGTGTAAAACAGGTGTGGAATATCAGGCGGGCAGAAGATCAAGAGGGATCACTAGGGTAGTAGCTTAAATTAATGCCTCTCACCTCCAGATTGCACCTCCTGATTCTCTCATTAATTTCTTTGCTGTTAATATAATTCATGTTCAATTCCTGTACACACTCCAGAAGCCATAATGATAGTAAACCCCTCTCCCATGTTATTAACGTAATGAAATGCAGAGCAGGCTAACAAAACTTGGTGGAATTGCAAATAAGCAGTTTTATAAGATATACAAGATATATAAGTTTTTATAAGATATTTATATTGTATAAATATTATATTTATAAGACACTTTATAAGCTAGTTATAAGTTTTATAGGATATATAAAAAAACTTGTGACAACTGACTTTTCTGTTTCCTCCTTATAGAAATGGCAATGGAACAACTTTCAATTTGTCTGAACTTTAGTCCTGGCATTTAATATTAATGTGATATGTCTGGCCACAGCGTGCCAAAGGCAGCCATGTGAATTCCTGACAATACAGACTTTAAGTAGTAAAGATCATAATCTTACCATTTTGTTCCTTATTCTTTTATTTTTAGATTATTCTAATGTATTTTTTACCTAAGGTTCACATGAAAAAAACAGATAATTTGAAAACATTTGCCTGTAAAGCCTACTATTTAGCAGCTGTTCTGAATTTTCCATTTGCCTGTTTAAAGGTGCATAAGCCAAAATCTTCAAAGTGTTCCATCCTTATCAAAATTTTAAGTCTCTACTTTATCTTTGGTTGTATTGCCCATAAGGTTATACTCAAAACAGAAAAGTTGTTTTCTTTTGTTGCCTGTTTCTTACTTGGCTCATTCCACAAAATATTTTAGTTCAAGAGCTTTCAGACTTGGAGTAGGCTTAGGAGTCCAAGCATGTTGGGACTGAAACCTCACAGCAGAGAGAATACCTAGAAGAGTTTTTCAACTTTTTCCTTGGATTTTGTTATTTTTTCCACTTTTCTGTTTTTTGTCCTGCCATCCCCTTTGCACCTATGATGCAGTGTGTAGAATTCACCTTATTTTCCTGGATTACTCATTCACTAGAGTGTAATATGTTTCTTGCCCTGTAACCTGCAGGATTTTAACTTGTATGAGTGACTTTTATCAAGTCACCAGAAGGAAGGGTGTCAAGTTGCTCCCTCTATCATGCATATACCATAACCATTGTGAAGGCATTAATTCTGACAAGGCATTGTAACAGCAAAAAATGTGAAACCTTGAGATAAATGTAACCCATCAGTGTGAAAACGGACTTTTTCTGTCTGCTTAGGTCAGAGTATAGATCAGTGATGAGGTACAGACTTTGACTCTTCTGCACCATTTCCTTGCAAGCACTGATGTACAGACCTAAAGAGGTCAGGCTGCAGCACTCTGTCTCTTTTGGGTGTCCCATGATATGGCTGAATCCAATGTATTGAGTTAGAATAACTGTTTTCTCCAAGTCAGGTGATTGAAAACATGGTATTTTTGAAAGATTATTCTGCTGAGAGTTTGATAGTTAAAGCTGGGGATCAGCCTTTCCTGGATGAAAGCCACAGCTTGGAATGCTATTTTCATTGGGTCTCTTTTCTGCATTAAGCTGAAGCCACAATGTCACAGCCTTACCCATCTCCATTTTCTCTGCTTGTAGATCAGAAGTGGTTTTGTTGTTGTTGTTTTAGTTATTTATTTAAGGAGTTCTGGAGAGTATTCTTGGACTGAAAATCACTGGATGTAGACTTTGCTGCTTTGGTTATCTGTAAAGTATTTGCTGTGGTTCTAATATAACCAGGGTCCATTTTGAAAGGGCCATCCATGAGGTTTTCAGTATTTGTAACTCTCTAAATTCTGTATCGATATGAACAGAAATTAATATGCTGATCCTTTGGTTCTTCCTGAGATGTAAACAACACCTTTCATTAGAAATGGGTTTGTATGACCAGGTCCTTAACTTTTAAGCTTGGCCCTGCAGATACTCTTGGACTTTACTGTTATGATAGTTGTACACAAGCTGAGATGCTTTAAGCATTAATAAGCCTTTAAAACAGAGCTCAATGAGCTGGTTCTGCTATAGATGACATGACCTTTCTGAGAGCTTGGGGATGTGTTGGCATGCTGTTGGCAGGCTGAACATAGTCTTTGGGAGTATTATGTTACACCAGCAGTAAAATCTACTTAAAGACTTACTGCCATATTGGTTCATTAGTGTCTATATGCACAAAAAGGATACAGGGTAAGGATTGGAACACGACTCTTTGGTACTTAGCTATGATTTGTGTTATTTCATCTCGGTGTTATCTAGCATCATGAATGAGTTTTAAACTGCAGGCTGCAGAAGGCTGTGCAAGGTTTGAAGGAAGAAATCCTTTCTCTGTCTCAAAATAGGACTTGGTTCAGAGCAAAAAATTGAGACATGGGAGCCTGAAAAGTGGGTTATTGCTGTTCAGTGGTTTCTCTGCCCTCTGATTTCAGACTTCCTGTGCTCATTTTGATGGCACTGTTTCACCATTGGTTATGGGGCAGCCCGAATGACGGGGTTTGGAAGGTTTCTCACAGTGAGCCAAACACCTGTTTGGAATATTTTTCTTCTGTCTATAATACAGTTCCAAAACCTGGTTTACATTTAGCAGAATTCTCTCAGTGGGCTGGAGTTTTGTGCTGGGACAACAAGTATAGGCTGTTCAGGAGTTATTAAACCAGAGACAGTCTGTCTCAGCACACTCTTAGCGTGTTACGTACTTCAGCTTCTTTAAAGAGTGTGCTTGTGCTAGTTGTGGCCAGGGTAGGGTTAATTTTCTTCCCAGGAGCTACATTTTGGATTTGTGCTGAACACAGGGCTGATAACACAGATGTTTTTGTTGTTGTTGAGCATGGCTTTCAGAGAGCTGAGGCCTTTTCTGCTTTCCATACTGCCATGGCTGACAAGGAATTTGGGAGGGTGGGAGGAGACCCAGCTGGGACTGGTGACCCCAACTGACCAAAGGGATATTCCAGACCATGTGACATCCTCCTCAAGATATAAAGTAGGGGGAAGGAGGAGGAAGGAGGGTGGACATTTGCAGTGAAGGCATTTGTCCTCCCAAGTCATCGTCACTCATGATGGGCCCTTGCTCTCCTGGGGATGACTGAACACCTGCCTGCTCATGGGAACTGGTGAATTAGTTTTTTGTATGGCTTTGCCTGTTTGCACAGTTTTTGCTTTCCCTATTAAACTCTCTTTATCTCAATCCACGAGTTCTCCAACTTTCAGCCTTCCCATTCTCTCCCTGACCCTGCTGGTGGGGAATGAGTGAGAGGCTGTGTGGGGCCTGGCTCCTGCCTGGAGTTAAACCATGGCAGTACTGTTAGAAAAGCCATATGTGAAAGAGAATGGCTTTTCTACTTTTTGTTTTGTTACTTGGCATCAAAGTAACTTAGCAAAGTCCAAGAGCATAGCACAGCTGATTTGCTGTTGCTCTTACTGGGGTACAGGTGCTGTCACTTGCTGGCTTCTTTCAGTGCAACATTACTTGAATACATGTGTCACTCAGTGAGAAATGAGTATTGATACTCAAAAATTAATCAGAGAGTAGGAGAGGGCTCCTTTTTTGTAGGAAACCGTAAAATTCTTGGAGATGTCAGCATTTTCGGGATCAGTGCCCTACTTTAATTGATAAAATGTATGCACTGCCTTGGAGGTGGATATCAAGTCTGAAAAGGATGTATCCTATAAAAACATGTAGGGAAGCATTGTCTGCTTTACTTGAAAGGTGGCTTTTCTAGTGCACATGATTCTGAGTGGAGAGGGGACCCACCCATACCACCATGATCATCTCATTCCAGAGGAGCACAAATCCTGTTGTAATCAAAGGCAGGGAATAGGATAAAGTCCTTTCCTTCACTGTGAATCAGTCCAGTGGCAGAGGCCTGCACTATAGCTGTGATGCTGCAGCTGATTTCTTTCCAGCTACTGGGATTGAAATTTTTTTTGTCTTCTTATGGAATGCATCTGAACATTTCCAAGCATATTTCCAGAGAAAAATGCATATTTGGAAAGGAAATTTAACATGAAAATAGACATCAGCAGCTGAATTTAAATTTTGTGTATTTTGAAGACTAATTGTAGTGATACACTGCACAGTAAGCAATTACAGTTGCTAATTGTCTGTAAACAGGACTAATATTTTGTTTCTTGCTTCATATGATTGTTGTGAAGCTGCATATGTGAAAAGAATATTGAGTTCATAAATGTATATTTTGGTTGAGTGTATACTTCATATTTTGTGAAAATGGGCACTAAAATAATAATCAAGTAGAATAATTGTCTTGCAAAAAGTGAAAGTGAGGTGCTCTGATACTGTTAAAAAAATAGAGGCATAAGTAGTTTGGGAATTAAGGTAAAGCTTCTCTTCATGGGAATTGTTCCTTCTCCTTGTTCTGCCCTCATCAGTCCTGCTGTACCTGAAATCTGTTCAGGTGGTGTATTTGAAACACTGTGGGTCACAGGGCAGCAGCTGTTGCTCACACCAGTGGGACCTGTGCAGTCAAAGGCTGCCTTCCTGGTGCAACATACAACAGCTCTTAGAAAAGCACATGCTACTGAGGCCAGTGCTTATCTTGGGAAATTCAGCTTCATCCCATCCCCTGTCAGTCTTCACCTCTTTGTTTAAGTATTATCTGCTGCTGAGTGTTCTCATTTCCAAACTACTTGGAACACAAGTCTCCATAGAGCAAATTATTTAGAATTAGACTTGGTAGCAGCTTTTGGGATGCAAATCAGAGGGGAATTTATGTTCATTTGATTAGGACTCCTGTAGTCTTAACAGAATGACAGCAGTCCTGGCAACAGAAAATCACAATGACTCTGTCAGTCTCCTGAGAAATCCAGGGTAGTGCCTGCCTTCCCAGATTCCAACTAGAATTTTAATATGAATCTACTAGGAAAGAGGATCATGTAGCAGAAGTCCCAGTGGTCTGGCACCTGTGCCAGTGCTGCTCAGGCTCCGCAGAGCCCTGGATGGAGGCACCAGATGCGCTGTCAGTGTTGCCTGGTGTACCTCTGTACGTACAGAGGACTGGGAGCCAGGGTACTGGGAGCTGGGCGCTAGGGACTAGCATCTGGGATTTGGTGCTCATAGGAAACAAACAGACCAGAGAGAATAAGAAAAGCGTTTTGTACTGAAACAAGATTCTTTATTTCAGTGCAGTACAAAGAAATGGGAGTTACTTTGCTTTGAATGAAAGTACCAAAACTAAGAAATGGAGCAGATAAAATAAGTTTGTGTAGTACTAGGAATCCTTGGATATCAAAGCAGTGAAAAATGGTCTCTATGATGCTGCAGCATTAAAATCAGTATTTACATATCTTTAAATTAATGCATTACTACCTTGATTTATGTTATATCATTGGTAACTTAGTTTCCAGCAGTATATACCACTGACAATGCTGTAGTAGCCATCAGTCTTCCAGGCAGTGATTTCCTTACATTTATAATGCATTGGTACAGAATCAAAACTCTGTACAGAGTCAGTTCTCCAAAACATCAGCAAAATCAGCCTCTTTTCTTTTTTCTTCCATTCAAATGAATTTGATCAATTTTGTTAATTGCATTCAACTTTGGTTATGAATAGTAATACTGTAAACAGTGGGCCCAGTTCACAATCAAGTAACATGAACTCATTGTATTAAGGTCATGAGAAAGTATTGTTTAAAAAAAAAAGAGATTGCTACATTGTCACCCTGCAGCACCAAACGCAATGGCTGCTCAGGATTGGGCTTTTTCAGTTACAGCTTGCATCAGGACACGTCATCTGTTTTCCTAGTAAATGCAGGTTTACATTTTCAAAGGTACCAAAGCATACCAACACAGTGGTTTGCAGCAGAGTCAATGGCCCCATTTACAGATTCAAGGATAATGCTGGGTTTTCTTTTTTAATAAATAAACATTAAGTACACAGGTATTGCTGTGAACCAAGCCCATTGTCTAAAGGAAGCACATTTCTTGCCAAATTAAGTCTTTACATAATGTTTTAATAATGGATTTAAATAGCTGCTGTGCAAGTTATTAAAATCATGTGTCCTGCAGCTTGCACTTTGTACCAACACAAAAAAATGAATAAACATGCAGTAAAATGTAGCATTGTTTAGAAAATAATGTGTAAAAAACCATTCAGTATCTTATATTAAAGCATTTACACTGCATAGGCATTCATATAAGGATATATTATAATAAAACTTATCAAATATACAAGCATGCAGCAGTTGCCTTATATTCACAGTTCTAGAAATGACCACACATTGATTTCCTCAAATATAAATTGGATTATCCAAAATAGATTTTGCAGCCACTCTCCTTTGCAGTGGCAAACTATGTTCTCATGTGCATTGCAGATACTGACCTATATAACAGGCCTAAGCTATGCCACTGTATTGTACATATCTGTGATAAATACTGTGTTTTGGAATAGGAAGGATAATGAGAAGTGATCCATACTTCTCATAGCAGAACTTGGAGACTACACAGTGCTTGAATTGAACAAAATATATATGCATATTAATTGTATTCTCCTTAGAGAGTAATACTGTAACCTTGCCACGTATCTAGCTACTGCATAAGCTGGCCATGCAGTTTTCAAAATAAGTTTAGACAGATTTTTCTATTTGATATTTATTCCATCAGAAGAGGTATAGTAGGAAACATATAGTACATACCCTTTTTGCTCTGCAAACTCTACACAGGACTCCTGTTACTTTTAGATTGTGTTGGGAAATACAACGCAGTGCCAAAGTCACACTCAGAGATTTAAAATATGTTTGCAGAGATCTTCTTTCTTCATTTGCTCTTTTGAAGGTGGTGGTGTTATATATGATGGTGAACTTGGACCACCTTAATTGTCAAAAGACAAGTATCCAGGTTAGACCCCCTCTGTGGCCAAATGCCACCTGGAGGATAAAGCTGAGGTCACGTGGCTGAAGTTGTCTGTGGTTATGACTCGCTTGTTATTGCCTAGCTTGGCAGGAGTGTGACTCCAGGCCAACAGCAAACGGAATACCTGGAGGCAAGGCTTGCGTTAGTTGTGCAAGGTTTGCAAAATTGAGCTCTAGATCCTGATACAGGTTTTGGGTGTGCCAAGGTGAAATCAGATTGAGGAGTATGACTTTAGACCCTTTCCCTGTCCAGATATTTTTCTAGTAGTGCCCGCATTCTGCTTTTGCCCTGACTTCCCTTGTCTTCGCACACAGTAATTTGCATGTCTTTAAACATTTTGTGCATGCACTTCCTTCTTCTGAGCACTTCAGGTAAAGCTAGTGGAAGTAACCTTGTAGGATGTTACAGCACCAACAATGCAAGTTGCAGGGATTCATCCTTGTGTACAAAGCAGCAGCAAGGGATTCAGAAACAGCATTCATGAAATAGCTTGGAAAGGAAAATGACAGATGAGGCAGAGATGGTGAAAACATTTGTTTTCAATCTGCAAAGTGGAGTGTGGAAAGGGAAGAAAAGTGGGGAAGTGATTGCTGTTCTATTAAAAAACAAACAAAAAGGTATAATCCTCTCTGGAATGTGTCAATTAGAGAGAAACACTGCCCTTTGTTTTGTTGGTTTGTTGTTTTTGTTTGTTTTTTTTTTTTTTTAAAGTGAGCTTTGGCCCACATGCAGTGTGGGAATGACAAAGTGAGTAGATGGCTTTGGTGTGTGCTATCAGAAATGGTGACACTGATGTCCCTCTGTGCTGCAGCCAGGAGTCCACTTTGGTAACTCATTATTCTGAGTCTCTTGGTGTGCATATTTGCATTTTCTAGTAAAGCATATGTGGCCCTTTCCAGAAAGCTGTACTACTTCCTGACAGCCTTATTTAAGAGTAGAACAGCAGTGGAACAAGTAATTGTGCTAGAGATGTTCAAAGTTCTTCTGCCCAAGATACTAATTTTTCCTTTGAGGATGTGTATGTGTGTGTGTGAGGAGCCTCAAGTCTGTAATTGGAATCTGATACACGGACATTTGGAATCTGAGCTGGATGGGGGCATTTGAATGCTTTTATTGTATCAACTAGCACTTGGAAAATGGGCTTGCAGCTTTTTTTGGTTGGCTTACTTGCTGCCACAGATGTTGCTTTTCTGCCTTTCTCCAGACTTGTTCAATAAGATCTCTGTGGTGACATCTGAAGACACAACTGCTATGACAAGTGACTGGTTTTCAATGATTATTTGGCAGTAAGATCTGTATAAATATACAGAGAATCCCATTTTTTAGCCTCTCTTTTAAGCTATATACATTGAGAAATGGACATAAGACTTTAAGTGCTGAAACCTTTGTTCAACATATCAAAGCAGTTCTCTGATTCCTCACTGCATCTCTGCATACTGAGAGCAGCAGTTCAGATGTGGAGACAGTCCATAAAAGTAAGAGTTTTGGTTTATAAAATCTAGTCTCATTAATCTGAGGTACTGCATTAGCCTCTCATTTATTTTTCCCAAGTTTCATCTGTTGGCAAAAATGAGAATGCCTTGTGATTTTGATCTCGATTTCTTACGTATTTTAATATTTGTACTAGGTTCTTTGGATTCCTCACTGAACCTGCCCTTCATTTTTCCTTTTCACAGGGAAAATTCTTACACCCTAGTTTAGAAATGTCTTTGAAGAATCTGGAGATTGTTAAAAGCAGATGTCACAACTGTCTTGAGCATAGTGAGAAGGAGGAAAAGGAGCTCTCCTGAGAAGTCTGACAGTTTGCCACAAAGAAATTGGTATAAAAGCTGTGAGCCCCAAGTTCCCACAGAGATGCACCATCTTGTGAGAATTAATAGAAGTCAGTCATGTAAGATCTTTGCTTCTTTTAGAAGCCTTATCAGCTCTATTTCTAGCAGCAACCTGGCCTATTCCCTCAGAAGAGGAAGCAATGTTACCTGCTTCTTCTGCCTCTCTTACAGAGTGAAGAAATTAGTTCAATTCATAAAGGCAAGGGGTGTTTGACCTCTCACCTTTTCATGCTGAAGTTAGCCACACAGTTCAATCACTGCAGATCTGGCTGTGTGGTAAAGAATGGGTTATTCTAGAAAAAAGGAAGTTCACCAGAAGAACATCAGAAGAACCTCTACCTCATTTAAAGCTTGCTAAGCATTCTCCCCACCCCCGCCCTTCATCTCTTTTTCCAGATTTTGCATATGTGTCTTTCCAGGTAAAGAATTATGTGAGGCACCTGGAATTAGGTGCTTGGCCTCCTTTATTATACTTGTAGTATCTCCTTAGATGAGGGACCTCTCAAACAGCAAGAAGATGTTGAACAGCCAGCAGCTTTCAGAAACAGCAGGTGACTAAAAATACTTCATTTTCTTTGCTACACAGGCAATGACAAATGTAAGCCTGCACTGGGTTGCTGAAGAAGTAGGAGACAACAAGAAGACAAGTTAGATGAGAGGAAGCCCTCTGACCTTTAGAAAGAGGCAGCTATCACTTCCAGAAGCATCCTGCTTTTTTGTCAAGTTTCAAGTAAAACACTGAATACAGGTACAGTGTCACTTGAAGAAATACAGATAAGGAATACTTGCAGAGTAAATTAAGATATTATTGTGAAGTAATTGAACATTGAACAAATCCACTAGAAAATAGCTGTTAACAGGTCAGTGAATAAAATGTTGGTCTACATACTTTCATTTGAAGAGCTTCTCATTTTACATTTTATATACTGTTTTGCTTAGACACTACATATAACAGTGCATACCTTTAATCTTTAACAGAAATATTCCTTCCCCATTAAAACCCCCACTAAGTCCCTCAGAGTTACATTTGAAAATAATTCTAGGTTCTAAGTGACTCACGAACTTTATACAGTTAGTTCTTCCAGGAGGATTCCTTTTCCTCATTTGAGTGTGTCAAGTTGGATTGCCTGATACCTGTGCTTAGTTTTCACCAGTTTATCAGTAGTTCAGAGTGGTGTCTGTCTGGTGACTGTACATTGAGAGAACAAGCAAATCACAAGCAAATGCCGTGTGTGATGTGAAATTTGCAGGCGTGTGCTGTGTTGTCAATTTTTGCTTATATTACCCTAGAAACTTCTAATGTCCAAGGAAGAGTCCCACTTCAGATAGTGCTTTACTACTTGGTACCTGCTAAACAGAAATCAATGGGCTTTCATTCATGCTGATTTCTTTCTGTTAAGCATAAGTTTGTAGTTGTTAAAGGTTTCCTTCCTCATTCTGAAAAAAGTCATGGGAGTTCACTCCCTTAAAGATGAGCAAGGAGGATGCTTGCAGAGCTTTTATATCAGCATCCAGTCCATTAACTCGAGCTGATACAAGTCAGTTTGCCTCTGGCTCTTTTTGCCCCTTCCTCTCTCCCCTTACTACATTTTATGCTGTTACAAGAGGGATGGATTTTACTGTATGAGATTGAATGTCCACCATGTGTTCATGCAACACCACTGTGATACATGTAATACTTATTTTCATGTTTGTGGCCATGCAACATCAAATAACAGAAAATAATCCTCTAAAATGCTGCAGTTGCCAGTCTTTTTATTGTATTTTGTTATGTTCCGTAGCCTGAATTGGCCATCAACCTTCTTTCTGTTCTTAAAGGAAGAATGATCATGGTTATTTTACAGGGTTAAAAAGTTATTAAGTCTTCCTGTAAAATTACAGTATAAATTTGTTGTGAACAAAACAGAGCTGACTACATTACTACAGCAGAGTAATTTGCAGCCAGAATTGAATTACGTTCTTAAAATCTGTTTTTACTAATGCTTTCAGAAATAGGCTGTAGTAGCTTGATTTTTGTCCTACATGTTTTTGAACTGTAGGGAAAACCTGACATTACCACGTTAATGCAGTTGTATCATATGGATATGGAATATAAATGTGTTTTCATGAAAACCCAGTTTAAGTTACTGTGTTGAACCCCTCAATACAGCTGGATTCTTCATTCAGATTCTCTGTAAATTCCTGATCACAAGGTAATTCAAACAAACAATTCTCACAGACTTTTCTTGGAGGCCCATGCAGGGTTAATCTAAACAGGAGGTACAATAGAAAGCTCCAATTCATTATAGGACTGGAGTTTATCCATTGACTTCAGCACCCTTCAGAGCATAAAGCACATGAGTTCTTTTCTTGTCTAAACTATTTTGAATGAGGTCTCTTTTACATGCTAGTTTGGCAAGCTTCTAAGGCATTTGTGCAAAGTGATGATCCAAGAGCAACCTGACTCAATACTGAGAAATTCATGAATAACATCTAGCAGTAATTAAAGTGAAAAACTACAGCTAAGAAAAGCAATCTCCTACAGTATCAGCTGAGCTGCTATACATTGCAGTGTTAGAAGTGAAGCATGTTCACTGGTACCTTCAACTCAGGAGGCATCACTGTGAATTTTAAACACACCAAGGATTCATTCTGGTTCCTTTACATAGATTGCATTGGAGTAATGATGACTGAAAAACCATGAATATATGACAGAAGTAGATAGAAAAAGGGTAAGAATGGAAGAAAAACACAGCACCAGAAAATACTGTCTGGAAACATACTAAACATTTAGTCAATATATTTGTATTAAAATGAAGAGTTAATTTTGAAGACCAGAAAGGTTTTAAGATAACATAGTGCTCTCTATAAGGCCATTCTCAGGAGTCAAATGTCTAATTATGTGAGACAGGGACATTTAGAACTTCAGATTGAAGAACTGGAATAGCCAGCTCATGTCTTTACCATCCTGATTAGAGTGCGTACGCTCTTTCCAGTAAGTACATGCTAAAGTCACAAAAACCCCTATACATTTTCTGGATTTTTTTCTTAGATTAGGCTTAACTGGCAGGTAACAAAACTTATTTGTTCAGTTTTTATGTATGCTAGTCTCAATAAAGTAGTAAAATTTAGGTAGCTGGTAGCATAGCAAATAATGGGTAGGTCTTAAAAATGGCATTTGGAGGCTTTTCTACTTGTTTCTCAAGCTCTCTTCTGAACCACCAGCACAGCCTGGATTTACTGGGAGGAACACCTGGCCCTACATTGGGTAAAACCTAAATCTGTTCCTGTTAGGGTACAGCTGTAGCCATTGTGCTGTAGCATATCATCCATGCCTTTCTGGTCTTCAAAGAAGAGGTGAGAGTAGTTGTGGATACCAGTTCATGCTTCAGGCAGAAAAAGTAGGTGGCCCAAAAGAACTTGAGACTTGATATACAAGATTGGGAAAGCAGCCACTGTGTGATATTTGGACTTCAACTCCTGCTTACAGGAATTTATGTGATTATGGTTTTGATGCAGCCAGCTGTTGGGGGAATGCAGATTTTATACCTTGGCAGGACAGAATAACTGTGTTGTAGATTTTGATAATGAAGCCAGGAGTAAATTGTGAAATTTAGTTCTCAACCTGGGATTGGATAAAAAAGCTCCAGTTTAGATGTGCTTGTGGTTTGGACCAACATCTCGTAGTCAGTGTTTGTCTTTTTGTGACTCTAGTTTTAGGTACTGAACTGTAAACATCATGATGTCTTCTTGCTTAGGCAGTTTGTTCTATGCCTCAGTACTAGATACAGGATCTTTAGCAGGACTTCATGCAAGGAACAGTTAAACAAAAACTTGTATGAATAAGGCACTAGTAAATGTTTGCAGCAAACAACAATTACAGTCTATATTCTTTAAGAATAAAACTGTTCTGTTTAGGAAATTGCCTTTAATATGACAGAGTTACCAATGCCAGTTAGAAGGGCCTAGAGAAAGTGCATCTTTTGGGTTATGCCTGTGAGGTCTGTGAAAACCCCTGAATGCAAATCCCTGTTAAATTAGGAAATAGCCTGTACAGTGGTGATACTCAGGAGACTGGAAGCAAGAGTAAACTAGTTTAGATTCTGACCCCTGCTAAACTAGTGTGAAATCACTGTAATGGAGTTGCTTCCGATTTCTTACAGTGGTAGAAGGATCTGAAGCCAAAACTGAGGCTGTTTTAGCAAATCTTGTTAAACAGTAAAAGCGCTGGCCCAGGCCAAATAATTGGCGATAATCCCCTTAGACAGTTTCAAAAAATAATCTGGTATTTTAAATTTCCTATTTGGTGAAGTCCAAGGATGCACTTTGTCTTTTGGCTAACATAATAGATCAAGGCCTTATGTACTACTTTGGAGCTGATGCCATTCTAAACAGTTATTACAGTATCGATCAATATTTTATACCAAATGAAATTTGAGTCTGCCATTCCATTTATAGGATGGCTGGCCAGTGTTTCACTTTGAAAGTTGTTCAAAACCACACAAATTCTTCCATTCATAAAACCAAAACATACTGCCACTTTTAAAAAATACTTTTACATTTATGCTCTTTAAGGGGGGTCATTGAAGCACCAAGAATCTGTTTATCTAGCCAATAAGAAAATATTTGCAAACTAACAGACCTTGTTGGTATTCATGATCTGCATTTTCCTAGGATCTGTCCAGTAAAACTATTTTAACTATTTTTTTCATTTGTTGAACTAAATCAGTCAATGGTCAGTCAGATTTTATCAATAAATCCTGCTTTGTAAACAGCTTAGCTTTATCGTCTGACAAATTTGTGTTCCACTCAGATCCTCAATTATTTATACAAGATGTCATTTAAAAAACTTAACCCATTTGTGGTATCCATAATGCAAGAGGGGAAAAAAAACCCCTACATTGATTGATTACTGTGTATTATTGCCATCAGGTGCTACAATTAACAACTCCACGCATGAATTATTTTGTGTTTTATGTAAGGACATGATATTAAGTTTATCTCAAACTTTAAGATCACCCATCCATAGGGGGCTCAGAAACTACAACCATCTCAACCAGCTTTTAAAAATGTGGTGGGCTTTCCTTTTTTTCATTTTATGGGTTTTTGACTCACAAGACTAAAGTTATTGGTGGTAAAACTCAGCTGAAATTTTCACCAGAAATTAATCTGGACTGATATTAATTTCTTAAAAAAACACCAAAAAATCCACAACAATTAAGTTAAGTGCTGGGCATCTTTCTCATACATGCTATACTTACTCTAAATTACATAGAGAAGGAAGAAAATCCAGAAATTTCTCCTCACAAAGATCTTTCCTCATAGCAACTCAGGAAACCGTTTTCTTTTTAAATACTTGTTTCTTATCAGTATGTCAGATTATATGATTTTCTATGTGTGTGTGCGAGACTAATACATGGCATGTGTTTATCTGAATATCAGAAAATGTTATTAATTATTGGATCTGTGCAAAATGTTTTCTGTAAAAGTTGACAGTATTTTGATTTATCATTATTTTCAGTAAGATCATGTAAATCTTTGCAATTGCAAAATAAAGATTCTTTGTCAAAAGTGTGCCTTTTGGAGTCATAATTAGTCTTGTGAAGTATCTCTAGCTGGTAATTTGAAGTTCTGCAATGTTAATTTGTTAGAATTTCCTAAGCTGTTCTCACTGTAAAATAAATTTGAATTTTTTACCTTGTAAGTGTAAGCTGTGTTTTGAAAGTCAAGGTGGGTTTTTAACTTCTTCTTAAGGTTAAACTAATACATTAGAATGTGGTTTGGTTTCTCTCTTTTTGCCCTCTGCTTTTGAAGTGTGCCTTCAGGAGATGAGAAGAAAAGTCATGATTTTGTTAAAGGTTCCATGAATATTTAACAAAATGAAGACTGCAGTTTGCTTTCAAGGCTGTGTTTCTTCAATAGAAGCAGAGGCATAGTAGTGGAACATTTTTATTATGAAACTACGCTGTGACATCGCTGACTGGAGAAAAATCTGTCATCAAACATTTATGTGTATTTCTTCAAAGAGCAAATTCACACTTTTATAGAACAGATGCTTCTTGGTGCAACTTAGTTGTGATTGTAGAGGCACACTTTTGACACCAACCAAAACTGTGGTCTAAATGAAGGCATCACTTTTCTGTCCGTGCAGGTGTATTTACCGTTATGGATGACATTTTAACAAAAAAATGTCATTTCACAATTTTTATTTCTTCTTGAAGTTAGGAAAGCAAATTCTTCAGGTGTAAAAATCAACCCAATTACTGTATGATCATTTAACAACAATTATTGCATGATTTTGCATTACCCTTGGCCTTTCTAAAAAGCAGTATTTGATTTTGAGATGTGCATTGCTTTAATAACGAGTCATCACATATCTGCTGACTCATGGGTGATAAATATTTAACTTGGGGAAGAAATTTTCTTGAGATTGTAAAAACATAAAAAAAAACAGTCCTAGGTTTTAGCTATTAACCTAGAGATTTTCACTGTTAGATGAAATGCATGTAATTGGAAATAACTTTTCTGTTGAAAGGAATCCACAGTACTTTGATAAATAATCTGAGAGGCTTTAGGGAATATGACAAACTTGATGAGGCCAACCCCTCAAAAATTCTTCATATTGTTCAGAGATGAATGAATTACCAGTCCTATAACTCCAATGTATTTTAAGGCTAGTTAGAAGACATGGACTAGTGATACTCAAAGTAAATGCTCAAATCCCAGAAGTATTTTTATGAGAGGGTAGTTATTTAAAGGGAATTATTTATATGGGTGAAACTTTGCTTATTCCTTTACATTTTCTATTACAGTAAACCTACCATCTATTTGTATGTCAATAATAACTGATCTTAGAATGCCATTTCATAGCTTGAGTCTTCATTTTGCCTCAAGGTTTGTTTTAGTCATGTTGGCAATTGGGGAAAGTCCTAAAACAGAAACATTGACACATGCTGATAAATTCAAACATGGAACGTTAAAATTTACATGGAAGCAGAAATGACATTCAGTGTCAGAAGTAACAAATCTGAGTCTTAAATAATTAATATAGAGAATATAGGTTAGACAGATTTAATATAAGTGTGCTTTTTCCTAAAAACACCCCCCCCAAACCAAACTTTTTTTTTCTTTTTTAAGTCTTTTGTCTGTAAATACGAAAGAAGGCTACACCCCAACATAATTCTTCATTGTCATACTAAACAGTAAAATAGTCTTTCTAATTCACATTGCTCATGGCAGTCTTATTTGAAGTTCCTTTATTGAGTTTGTGGTTAAAGCAGTTTGGGATTTTTGTTGGTTGTAAACTTTTGGCATAATGTGAATACCAGTCCCTTTCAAAAACAGCCTTGAGTTGCTTAATGATGCTTGTGCTGTTCCCCACGTCTGCTTGGTTGATAACAAGGCCAGCTCCAGCATTCTGCGTAAAAGCATTTCCTACCCAATCAAAATTACCTGCAAGCAAAGGCAGGAATAAACAGTGAGTTGCTAACATTAAAAAAAGAGCCAAATAAAAAACCAATCTCCCTGAAGACAGTCCAGAATGAAACACTACCATTTTCCCCAGTGCAGAGATGGAAAGAAGTTGTTTTCTTTTTAATACTAGCAGGAAAAAAAAAAAGCTCCAATACATAACATGCGTAGTGAAGATTCTTTCTAGAAGTTTTAACAGCTCTAAGCCTTCAGAAGTGAAAACAGGTTCTTTTATTTATTCAAAACTACATCTATTACATTATTACTCCATTTACTTTCCTCACTGGCCTTTTCAGTGCTAAGAATGAATTTTTTTTTTCTGCATAAACAATTCAAAGTTCCAAACCAGCAGATATTTTACAACTTACCTGTTGACAGATACTATTTGAGGGAAGAAAAGTAGATTTTACTGGTTTATGCCAGTTATTACAATCTTTGTTGAAATCTAAGGCAACAAATAAGCACTTTGAATCCTGGGGATAGCAGGGCAAAAAGGATAATTGGACTGATAGAAAACAGGTAAATCAAGTGCTTCAGTTATTTTTTTTTATTTCACTAAAACTGTAAGTATTTTAAATTATACACTTAAAACACACGCAGTATTTTAGACAAACAAGCCTGTTACATCAGCAGGAAATATTAAGAACTCTAAAGTTGTCAAGGATGGTAAATTGAAACCTCATCACAAGTGACAATTTTTCCTATGCTTTCAAGTAAAAGATGTATCTGGTCCTTAGCACGCATTTGTATTACTTTACCAGAACTCTGATAATTTCTCTCTTTTATTTATATGTAGCTAAGGATGCAAAGACAACAGGAAAGAAAAAACCAAACTTGGCTAAGAATCTAAGCTGTGTGGATGAGTTCCAAGGGACTGAGATTTGATCCAGCTATGTGAAAGAATTTAAAATGGAGTGGAAAAAATGATCTGGGACAGGGGCAGATGGGTATCATAAAACCCTCTGAAGATGAGGAAGGAATGAGCTGCAGCACTGGATGTAAAAAATAAGATCTGGATAGATTACAAGGTGTGTATTTCGAGCCACTGGGGTGGGCTTTTTGGAGAAGATTTCAGTTGTATCTCCACACAACTCAGGACATCCCACTGTTGATGTGGGTGGGCTTTGCTTTGGGACTGCAGCCTTTGTCCCCCCTCACCGCCTCTGCTATCCCGGGCAGTAAGCCCTTGGCAGTAACATCCCTAAAGCATCATGCTGCAGCACATCAGGTGGCTTTTTAAAATGTCATGAGTTGCTTTTGAACTCACTCGTGGTTTTGTGATCCCATAAGCTTACGCACAACTCAGATTTTTCAAAAGGTAGTTTTCAGCCTGCATTCAGTGAGCATTATGCCACACAGCAATGTTACTTAAATACACCTTTAATGAATAATACCAGTTAGATGTGTACCTATTGTTAGGAGGAGGTCTGAAATGTCATAATAGTAAATGGAGTAAGGCTTTGGATGATGAGGATGAACAGCATCTGTACAGAATTTGCCAGGATTGACCACAGCTTTAGTAATAACATGGGGAAAGGAGAACACTCCATCTTCATTGGATTGCAGAACAAGAGAATATGCTGATAATTACACCTGCTTCATCAATTGTGTTATATTTGTGTTTTCAGTCTGTTTTAAGATACTGAAAGCAGAATGCTGGTCTTGAGAAAATGATTCAGAGGGGAAGAAAAGGTTTTAAATGAGAAGAGTCTCAAAGTTCAATCATCATCCAGGTTCCCAAAGAAATGAACTATTATCTTCACTTAAAGAACATATCAGCTGAATATTGCTCATCTACAAAAGGTTGTTATTTCAGGCTTTTGGATACAAACTAGAATTTCTTGAGATGTGGTTACTTACCAATATATGCAGCTCCATCAGTCACCATGTATTTGTTACGATTCAACTTGGGAAGTGAAGTGTTCTTCTGTTCTTTAAGAAAGCAGGCACTCTCTTCCTCAAGGTCAAAGAATTTCTGCCATAAAATAGAAGGAAACATAGGTTAATGAGAATTGCTCCATAAGAGAAAAAATACAGTCTGTTCTCTAATCTTTACTGAAAATGAGTAGAGGCTACAGAACAGCTTGAGTTTTTACTGCCAAGCATTAACTTTAATAAATGCTGCACATTGTATTTCTAATTAAATTCTCATAGTTTGTGATACTCCTGCCTTGGCATCCTGAACTATACAAAGTATATGACTACTGCATGCTAAAAGCAATACAGTGCCAGGTAGTAAAGGCTGTAAAATGGAAAAAAAAAAAAAAACCACCCATCCTTCTGTTCTCCATTGTAAGAGCCAGGAACTTTTCTTTAACTCATTTCCTCATTTTTCAAGGGACACTGGTGTTTGAAGTCTGCTTCAGGATTGGGATCGGCAGACACAGCAACAGCTGAATTAATACCTCTACAATCATACATTGCATAGTTCCCAACAGGAAACTTGCCATTTCAGAAACTTAGAAGCTTCTCAGAATTAAATTTGGTATGAAGAGACCAAATTTTCCAGGTAACAAAAGGAAAATATTTTACCCTGGAAAGTGAAGTATGAGCAAGATCTATTTATTTGTTTGCTTGTTTATTTATCACTTTAGACCTATATGCATTCCTTGTCTTATTAGTACCAGACGAAAACGAACAAAAGTACACCTGCACAACTCAAAAATAGATTCATGTGGAGGCTCAGGAATAACTTGGCTGAAGATAGATGTCTGTTCCATGCCACTCTTTTGTGTTTTCCAGTTGTCTACAGACAATTTTGTTCTAGGTCATGACTTCTGTGGACCCTTTCAAAGCACACACCTTTCTCTGTTCAGCACTGCACCCAACAGAGCCGGCCCCTTACTGCTGCTCCTCTGAGAGTTAGACCAGGCATTTGTGCACTTCAAGATGCATTTACAGGGTCAAGTACACAAAACTTAAGGAATATGGGAACTAAGGTCCCAAGAAGCACCATGGTGAGCTCTTCACCTTGAGTCTGCCCTTTCTGATTCAAGCGTTAATTTCATGACCACATGTGGTTCAGTGCATAGGACAGAGCTCCCCACTTCAGCAGCAGTTTGATATGCTGGTTGTTCCTTGCCCTTTGGCTGCATGCTTATAGCATTTAGCTAGTCCTCAAACAAAGCTTTCTAGGTGCGAGTTCTTCCAGTGATAATTTTCTTGTATTGAGTTTGCATTCTCAAAACAGTTTCAGTTGAATCCAGTAATTATTAATGCTCATGTGAATGGGACTCGGAGATGCTGAAAATGCCAGGTGTAACAGGGCTGCAGTGCCCTGTTTCTAACTCTATACTTGCAGTTAGGCAATATCAAAACTTGCATTAGCCTTGTCAGAGACCGGGAGAAATCAGGAGGAGATTCCCATCTAATAGAGAAATTACATCTGCATTTCCTTCTCCAGGATGACCACTGGCAAACCCTACAGCCAGCCATTGGCACTCACTGGAAACTTTCAAGCCAAACTGGTCTTTCCATAGGGATAAGAAAAAAAAAAAAAAAGAAGGAAAACAATCAAATTAAGGTATATCACAAGGATCAAAAGCTAAATGAAAAATAAGAAGTTACTGAGTATGCTTTGTAGGACATAATTATCCCCAAAAGAACAGAACAACAGGGGGATAGGAGGTCATGCGGTGCAGGTGTGGCATTTTGGTCAGAACCATATGGAGGTACTGTGGCAGCCTAGCAATTTTAAGTGTAATTTCAATCAGAATTCGTAACAGATATCTCTTAAAATTTCAGTGGTTTATATATATATATATATACACACACAATACTGCAAGACAGTATTTTTTGTACTGAGGTTGGTTTATGTTTTCTCATAGCCAAAGCAGAACCAAGAGGGAAAAGGAGTGTTTTTAATAGTTCAAAAACTAATTTAGTTTTTACCTTGTTTACCTATTTTTTCTCCTCCATACACACACACATAGTTTTGTTTCACTTTGATCCCGGCTATAACAGATGAATACAAAAAAATGCAGCTTTAAGAAGCAGTTGCTCATCTGACATGCCTTTTGAATTAAAAGAGTATTGAGATGGAGCCTGCAGCACAGTTTTCAGCCAAAATCAAACTGATACCAGCAAACTCTGACCCTTGGGGTATTACTCATACCAAGGTTTATTTAAGGCAGTGGCTCACCCAGACTGGAAAACGTGATGCACAGCACAGAGGTAACTGACTTAGAAAATACAAAAAAAACTTCCAGTAAAAAGATCAGCTGTAGAGAGTTGTAAAGGTACAACACTAAGTGCAGAGACTCTATCTGGGCTATTTACATAGAACAGATGTCTAGAAGTATTCATTTTTTCCTTTTATCATTCCGTTCTTGACAAGATACATTCTGTACAAAAGATTTTACCTGCTGTAAATAGATGGCAATGGATGTAAGTATTAGGTACCACTTGAAAAAAAATTTTGAATACGTAAATAGAATTCTGATCATAAATATGGAACAAGCTAGAAGTTACTTAAACGTGAAGTGGCTTAAACTGAGTCAACTATGTATGGGATTTTTTGATTTAAAGCCACACTTTATGCTGCTTTTTTACTGAGGAAACTTATAATAACAACATACATTGTAACAAAACCCCCTATTTCTAGATATGCATAATACCACTTATTGTGTGTATAAGAAATAGTACTTCCTTTTTAGAATTGTTGTCAATTTTCAAAAAGCCAGAAGGATTCACGGGATCCTCAATTTAGGAAATAAAAATAATTCATCAGATTATTTAGAACTGTTACCTGAAAAAACCAAAACAAAACCAGAAAAACCCACAACCCCCCCGCTCCCCCCCCAAGGCCCAAGGTGGCTGATTTCCAGTGTGCCTCAATTTCATGAAAGTGAACGGTATCACACTGGAAGTAGCACTTAGCATACAATGCTGTTCCCTAATACTTTTGTGTGGTATTTCTCACTTTCCTGCACTGCATGTCTAGTGTGGCTCAGAGTGGTGTTTCTGATCTTAACAATTTTGAGTTTGTAGTCTGAATTTAACTTAAAATCTTCATTATTTTTTCTTTTACTTTGCACTTGGCTGAAGTTTATATAGATGCTCACACAGAATAACAGTAAGGTTACATGAATGCAGACTAAATCATATTTTTGTGCTGTCAGATTGACTCTTATCTCACTCTATAAACATGACCAGTGGCTACAGTTCACTCTTGTTTGCTTTGCTGTGAAAGACCACATGTGGTATTTTGCACAGGCTGTCCACCACATCGACTGTCTATTGGCACCAATATATTTTTTCTGTCTTAATTTCGAATTCTATTATTTCTAGTAGTAAATTATGTTCAATATTTTACATTTCCTGATATTTAGTTAAATTTAAAGACTTTGATAATAACAGAAAAAATTCTCAGTTGTTATGTTTTCTTGATTCTTTTTTTTGGTGGGGGGGAATGTCTTATATTTTAAAGCAATACGGATTATACTTACAACTTTCAAACTACAGCTTGGAACTTCGGTGCAAATAGCTTTCAGAGACGAAACAAAGTTAAAAGTAAGGGGATCTGTGTCTCTCGAGAAACTTATGAGAAGTCGTACTTTAATACTTCGTAAAACTAACGCTTCTCTTATCTTCCCATCTAAATACGGCCAGTACCTGTGGAGAAAGAAGACAGCGTTTGCAGAGAACTTTTAAAACTCGAAGGCATCTGGGAGAGCGGCTCCCGTGCGTGCCCGAGAGCGGCGGCCAGAGGGCGCTGCTGGCCAGCCCCGAGCGGGCGCACGGGCTGTCTGTCCCCCGGCGGCGCGGGTCGGGGAGCGGGAACAAACACCGCGTCCCCGCCGGCGGACACCCCTTCTGCACCCCTGGGCACCGCCACCCTGCGGGCCGGGGACCGCAATGCCTCCTGGAATCTCTCCGTGGGAAACAGAGCTGCTGGGCAGGCCGCCCGCGTCCTTCAGGGGCAGCAGGTGAGATGGGTGGCTCAAGGAGGGTGCTATGTCTTTTCCTGATGAGGGCTGCAGAAATTCTGCCAGGAATGGGACGGCGGCTCCCATGGTGCTATTCTCACAACTGACAGTTAGCGTTGCGTTCCCGACATTTGGTGGGAGCAGGTCAGGGCAGGGAGAATTAAACAAAGAAAAATGCATGTTTTCTACATTCCAGCAGCATCAAAACATCTGGGCTAATGAAATCTGAGCTCTACCATGCCAGAAAATAACTTTCAAACATGAACCGGGAGCTAGCAAGGTAGAGAAGCTGGGGCAGTGCCTCAACATAAAGCCATGATAAAAGAAAAATGTTGAAGGATTCACACAGGTGGCTTCCCCTGGATCTCCCTAATCCAGTAGAACTCTGAATTCTTCCACCATGAGGATAAAGTAAGGAGGAGTATAGGAGATAACATAAACTGCAACATTGTAGTGGTTCTACATACTAAGATGCTTTCCTACATAAAGGAGATGTAGGCGGGATACACAGCGTGAAACTGAGGTTCCTACAGCACTACTATTCTTTCCCTGTGATGGAGTCTGTACATAATGAGTTTATAGGAAAAACTCTCTCATATACTTAAAACAGTTTATGCTTAGTATCAGTCATATGATAATTCTTTTTTTGAAAAGTTTGAACAGAACAGCTCTAAATAGAAAAGAGAGCTAACCACATGCTTAGTTTGGCTTAAATGTGTTCAACTAAAATGCATAGATGGAATAGCTAGGCTTTGCTAGATTCTAAATTCATTGTGAGCACTATCGAGAGTAGGAGGGACAAGTGGATACTTGCCTCCTGAGCTGGATGGTTTTGATGCACTCTGGCTCCAGTGTAGGGCCCATGAGTGCTTTTTAATGGTCCATACAAATTGGCTGTTCGAACATTATGTGTTTTTGTTTGGTTTTAGCACCTCTCAGTTAACCAAACTGTTATATCATTCAAATGTAATCTATTTCAAATTGGGAATTTTCATTTGTATGTGTATGCCAGTAAGATAATGACATTTCCCACACTGTATCCAAGTCACAGCACATTATTTCTCTCTCAACACACACTCTGTCATGTTGAATATCTGCATGATACTCATAATATGCCAGTAGTTGTGGTCTCAGAATAGTCAATACGATAGTGTGAGAAATAGGATTCATATATAAGCAGACTGTTATATTCCTGGGTCCCAGTCACATGCAGATGGTCAGACTAGACAATTTCTGATCTCCTTCAACAGGCAGATCCAAAGCTTAGGACCCAGAACTGGAAATGTCCTCTTAGGTCCCAATTCTGCTCCCATTTAATTCAATGGCAGGACTCTCACTGATTTCAATAAGAGCAGAATTGGGCCCCAAGAAATTGGTGCCCAGTAGTAACTAATCTTCTGTGGGTTCATTTTCTCCAGCACACCTTACTGGCATGATGGCAACCAGCTGGGCCTGGACCTGGACACTCACCGTTTAGCGTTGGTGTCGATGACAATGGGCAAGTAGTCCATGACAGCAATGTACACAAACTGTTTGGCATCGTCAATAACACTGTAGATAGCTTCAATATCCAGGACTCTGTCCTTGGGGCAGAAGAGTTTAGGTGAGTTCTGTGAAAGGGAAAGTTCAAATATGGCATTAAAAATAATTGATTTCTTTTCTTTCCCCCTCCCTCTTCTTGAGATGATAAGCAGTATCCATTATTTTAGTAGAGATTATTAACTAATACCTTCAGCCGTCCTGCTAGAATACTCAAAGCTACAAAGGTGAGCGACTTGCTTACTTGGCCCTCAAAAGCCTCACAATTTAGATGTAACTGTGGGCAAAATGCAGAAGACACAGACTACAAAACATCTGCTGCCTTCAAAGAAGCTGTAATTGCAGTTATATTTCAGAGAATTTTGCTCCGAAGAGCTCCAGGACTGGTTTCTATTAGCTGGAGTGTTCGTATGTTCTTGCCACATGAGCCTGATCCTTCACTTGTGAGCAGGAATTCAGTGGTTTATATCAGTTGCAGGAAGACACTGCAGCTTTGCAAGACACATCTTTAAAACAAAGCTTCAGGTGTAAATTACCCAGAGCAGAGCTGGTAACTGGCAAGCCCAGATTGCAGCTTTTCTGCCTTCTATCTGGGGCTGTCGAAGGCAAAGTGAAGCCAGTGGAAACTGCTCATCTGTGGAAGATGTGCCCAGGACTTTTTCTGCTGCAGGGCAAGTGAACCCTCTTTTCAAGTTGCTTGCAGGCAACAACTTCATTCCTGGGACAGAGGTTGTTGAAGGCACTTTAACCCAGCTGGAACAGGTGTTTTCCTGCCACTGTATCACCTTCTCACCTTCATTACTTGCTTGGGTTGCAGCTGACATCCAGATGGGTTATCTTTCCTTTAGGGACAGATCCCAGGGGTTTTACTACTCTTCTTTAATTTCAGGACACTGTCTCTCACAGTGGTTTCTTATTACTGATGACTGTTCTTAAGGATTTACTATAACTGAGTACAGAAAATACTAGAAAATTAACCGTAGCAAGATTTCAAGACCAATATTCCAGATCCATTCCTGAACACTAAAAAATCAAACCCTCTTACATTTTATCAGCCAGTCTGGAAGATGAGTTTGTTGCTAAGCAACACTAAGCCATGATTCCCAAGTATAAAAAAAAAAGATCAATGACTGTGTATTATGTTGTTTTATACAGCACAAACATTGAAATATGTTTTCAAAAAATGGATTTCAACTCAAGAAGAAAGTGTAAATTGATTTAAATATACTTAAATAATTAAATATAATTTGTTTCAATTATCTGAAACTTTTTGGAGGTTATTGCACTGAGTTATTATTCCTAACACTTGTATTATTTTCTTGAACTTTTAAGTTACAGAACAGCTGAAGAAAGAAATTCTCATGCACTTGTCTTTTTCGAATGAGTTCAATATAAATATCAGAGACTGAAAGACTTCTTGAAGATAATTAGAAAAAAAATCTCAGTTACTCTGAGGCACAGGTTATCTGTGCCCTGTAGCCATGGACTGGTTTAGGACTTGTCTTCATGTTGTGTAGCACTTGCTGTTCTGATCAAGTACCTACTTTTTCCTTCTCTTCACCTGCCAGAAACAGGCCTTTATTCTGGCTGGGAACAGCACCTTTCCATGCCCCTGCTTGAGGGTGTGCTATCCCAAGCCCACAGGGAGGTAGCAGCCTGTTTCTGCCCCAGGCAGGACTGCCACAGCAGCAAGGGAACTACCTGGCTCCTGGGAATTGCCTTCTGATCATTAGCTCAGGAACACACGGCAGCATTAACATTTTGTCCACCAAGTCAGTCCCAAGCAACTCCAGGACTGCACTTCAAAGGGTCATGCTGGCAAATAGTGAGAATTTTCTAGTGGGGGAGAAATTTATTGAAGAGCCTGTTTTCAGGAAGGAAAAACCAGCCCAAGTGGCCATGGATACAAATTCAGGTAGCTCTTGGAGCTGGACTTCAGTATCTGAGCTTCTGGTCCTTCCTTTTATTTTCTGAAGTGAAATACCAAGAGAAGAGTCTTCCTTGCCCATAGGAAAGGAAAAAATCACAGAGAGGAAGGGAACACTGAAAACTGAAAAAAAAGGTAGAGTCTCTCTCCATCTGCCTTTGTCTAGGATCCCACATTCCTTAAATTGGGCCTTAACCAGCTTTCCATTCTGTGTTCCCCTCCAGGATTGACTTTCAGCAGGATTTCTCAATTTCTTACAGATTTCCTAGAAAGGAGTAGGATTTCATTTCACAGTGCATTAGCAAACTGTCCAAAAGTCTGTCTCTCATTTAAGCTAGTCCTTAAGATTCTCCAGAATCAATGGAAGTGTCCGTTTTTTCAAACCACTATTAATTCTGGCTGTCTTAGGCACTTCCACATTTTCACTCCAAAATAGTTCTCTGTCTCTCCACTGGTTGTAGGAGTAAGAAAAATCCTGGACAGCAGAACACCGCCTGGTGCCCAGCAGGTGGAGGGGAACCCTGCCCTGTATAACCACTCACCTGCACCGTCTGATGCCAGTGGCTGTACAAATTAATAGTGGGCTACATGTGTTTTGTTGTTTTAGACATGTCATGGCTATAAAGCAATGGGGGTTTTGCTCTTGTTTTATAGAAATGGAAAATTACTCTCAGCAACTTTATTTATATTCCTGATTTTGATGGGGTGGTTTACAGTCACGAAATTACCGCCAAAATGAATGACACTCCATGTCTTCCATCATCTCCAGCTCACTGGGTACTATTTTCTAGTTTTGCTACATCACTGATGAGATGGAGGACACCATTTCTTTCCATTAAAAATACATGCAGAGACAGTGCTTCCACAGGGATCACCACTTGAATTTTAGAAGTTTTAAAATGTCATTTAAAAATAAAGCTGAAGTAGATGAACTTGTACAGAAGCACGAAAGCTTTGCAATAGGGTGAATCCTTAGAAATTACATTGATAAAAATTCAAGCTCTGATACCAAGCTTATTCTGTATCATTTTCTATGTCTGACTAATGGTCCATTCACTCCCAAGATATTCACGTGTATACACTATTAGTGTATATAAAATAATTTAATTTGAAGGGTCTCTGTATCATTTTCTGAACATGAGTGGAAAAGTGTTGAATATTACAGGGAAAGGGAAATTGAATAATGCTCAAATGAAATCCTGTAGCATCTCCAGTCCTGCCCAACTGCATGTAATAGAAACCAGAATTAAAAAAAAAATATTGTGATTTTTCAAATTTCCCAGTCTTCCAAAGATCTTGTGAGTTAAGTAAGTTTCTTCCCTTTCCCCCTCCCACTCTGGAACTCATTTCAGAACTTACCGACACAAAAGCTTCTGATTTTGTCTCGTTCAGCTGCAGTGTCAGTTTATTTTGAGTATCATACACTCCATAGAGTCTCTTAGACCAACTTGGAGGTATTTTATTCTTGTACCTTAATGAGCTATACAGGGCAAATATCCTTTGTAAGTCCAGGACCAGGCAGCTACAGTTGTATACGATGACGCCAAGTTCCTTCATCTGTGAAATTAAAAGTTGGATCATTAGCAATATTTTTGCTGACGGATCTGTGGAAGTATGCAGCAAGACCACAAAAACCTCACCTTGGGTACCCAGTTTTCTGGGTGTCAGTTTCTTCACATATTAAAAGGGAGATAACGATACTTTTTTCTCACCTACTCTGTAGGCATCAACATTCTCACATATAAATTATGAGGAAAAATAGTCCAAGTAAATACAGACAGCAGAGGACAATTAAATTCTTTAGCCTTCAACAGGCACAGTCCCACTTCTCATTTAGGTAAAGGCATGTCTCCTGATCATCATAAATCTTGTTTTGGCAGAGATTTCATTACTTGTACACCCCTAGTACCTAAGTTGTTGACAGAATTTCATGCTGAACGTATTGTCTGGCTTTTGTAATTGAAATGTAACCACATGCTCACTCTCTTCCCTTCCTTTGCTTTAGAACAGCTCAAGAAAGGACTAGTGTGGGCCTGGATCCTATTGACCTCTCATTACCTGTATTTAACTATAGTTCAGCCATCTTCTAAACCAAAACAAGAAGAAAATCTGCATGTATCTGTTGGAAAACCACATGTAGGATAAGTATTTAAAGGATTCATGCTGGTTTTCTGCAGGCAAACTCTCTGGGTAGCATGCCTTCTTCATCATGCCTGGCATGATGAAGAAAATAAAGGTAATATGAACTCACCAGCATGCTTACCCTTTCACTCCAAAATATTCCTACTGATGTTACTCCCTTAGATGAGATCTCCACAGTCACACGGACTAGTTTCTGGTAAAAGCGTATCTTTCTGTAAAGCCTGTGGGAACTCTGAACCCCGCACTGATGATATCTCAGAGCTTGTTCCTGTGCAATTCTCCCTGACTGCAGATGAGAACCACTCTGCAGGAGTGGGCAGAGGGAAAATGAAGGATAGAATTGAACTGTGACTCTTTCTGTGGTGGGTGAGCAGAAACAACAAACAGCAATACTCCAGTGAGAAGGAAACTCGATGGGTAACATATTCTCCACGTCCCTGACCTGGAAATACCACATACCTAAGAACACACAACACTGAGCTATCTCATTGCTAAATATTCACCAAACAGTTGCAACCACAGGAACAAGACCTAATATCATTTCTACCTAAATCAGAATGTTTCTGCAAGCCTCTTTAATCTGTTAGCCTGCACAACCTGAAATTTGTGGAGAGTTGGAAAAAATCAGACATACTGCACTGCAGCCTTTCATTTCTGGATAAGCCAGTAAATTAATTTTGATGCTAAATATAAATATGACCAACATCCTAGCTAAAGAATTTATCTGGAATAACACATTTAATTTTTCCCCTGGGTGCTGGTATCTTTGAGGATGCTCCTGTATTCAGCTCTAGGCTGTCCCCGTAGTCTGGGCACTATTTGTCTCCAAATATTTTTAACTATACATTATCACTGTTTTCACTGTGTGCTGCCAATACAGCTCTCTTAATTGCCAGGCATGCCATTGCAGAGGACTTGCTAATAGTACTCTGTTACATCTATCTGCATAATATGGTTTAATCGGCTTTTCACGGCTGTTAGTTGATTCTGACATAATTATGTGGTTACAGATTTCCTTTCATTTATCAGTCCCATTATTACTATTCCATTTTATCCCTTCTATTAAATGTAAAGATGAAAGGGTCCTCACTGCACACCAGAAGCTGCCAGGATGGCATCTGCACGAGCAACTCTCCTCGAAACAGGAGTGCCTGCAGTGTGTCCCCTCCCTGTGAATGAAGAGATTGCCCTTCTGCCTAAGCGGTTCCTCACTTAGAGATAGGGAGGAAGCCAGGGGCACTAACGGGCTTTGTCAAACGCCACTTTTACAGGTCGCCACCGAGCCGGAGTGCCAGAGGAAGCACCAGGCACGCCTTAGCGCCAGCCTCTGGCCCCGAACAGGAGCCCACGGAGCGCAGGCACCGAGGCTCGCCGGAGCCGCTCCTGCGGCAGGCGCGGGGCCGCCCCGCCCGCGGGGAGCAGGCTCGAACCGCGGGCTGCAGGGGAGACACCCAGAGACGTGTCCACAGCGCAGTAACGAACCCTGCCTTCCCAAGGTGCTGCGTCTTGCAGTTGGCTTCTCAAAGCACTGATCAAAGCCTTTCCTGCTTCTGAAGCTGTTATAAGAGCTTTTCCCCGTGGGGATTCCCACGACAGAGGCAGGGCTCCTCCTTTCCCTCGCTGGGAAAACACAGATATCCTCTGCTGCCTGTTTTCATTAAGTTTTATAAACTTAAGCTCAAATTTGATGCAAGCTGAACAGTAGATTCAAAGCTACAGGAAGAGGGCAGACTCTGATGCTAGTTGTGCACACCGAATTTTCTTAAGAAACCAGTTCAGATGTCAGCCTCTCAGCTTAGGTGTGATACATCCCCTTGAAATGCAAATAATACATGTAGTAAACATGCATGTAGTAAAAATGCAAACAATGTAGTAAAAACCCCACCTGTTTCCTTTCTTGTATAACAGCCCCAATAAGTTTGGAGACAAAAAAACAAAACAAAACAAAACAAAACAACCTGCTTCAGAAGCACCTTCGACACTGAGCCTAGTTTTACTCCCATACTCTGATGTGAGGAGAAACTGCTCTTCTTCCTATTAATCATGAAGCCCATAATCCTGGAGACACCGAGGGCAGCAAGGATGTGGTAGTGACAGATTTAGCATGAAGTGGTATGACAGCTAGATAAAGGAAAAGACTTTCTCTTCTGTTAGAGAACTGCTGTCATTATGGACTTTTTTTTTTAGTAGGTCTCAGAGAAGATGCAGAAAAAAAACATCTGCATTGTAAGAATCACAATCTGAGTGCTGCTCCCTGGCTTGTCATCATGGAAATCTTCAGCTAAGCATCATTTGAAGTATCTGTTAAGGTAAAACCCTTCAGGGCAGGAACTCTTAAGGCAAGGGAAGTATTTCTTTATCCTGAGTTTCAAGAGCAGTTAAGACAGTAATGAAAATGTCACTGAAAAATTAAAGTGAAGAAGATCTCAAAAAATTAAAACCTTAATGAAACTAAGGAAGATAAATGTGAAATGAAAATACAGAGTCACAAATTTAATTACCTCAAAAAGGCACAAAAGTTTTTGGACAGTAAAGTTACACAGTTGCTTGTGAGTGACATTTCCAGGGCATGTGCCAGGGACTGGGAAAAGGAATGGTTATCTGCATAGAGAATTTTGTGTCCTCTCTTGAGCAGGTTTCTTCTCCTCTTTGTTAAGAACTAACATGCATGCTCTAATCAAAGAATGAAAAATATGGGAGTTGGTTTTCCTTGCTTTTCCCCATGCCATTTACATTTGTTTAGAGCAACTGTTAAAGACTACCAAATTACTGTTTGACTATCTTACAAATATGGGCTTTCTTAAAGCACCTTAAAAAGAAAAGTGAATAATTACACTTGGCTTAATAAATGTAGTTTCCTCCCATTGTACAATGATACTCTAACTACAGAACTCAGTTAAGCTACAGTAAGAAGTAATTGATATGGCCTAGATAGAAAAATAGTAATTTTTATGACAAAAGGAGGAATTCCTCGCTGAATTGGACAAAAACCAGCATTTCACAAACAGGAAATTTTTGCCTATTCTTTTTCCGTGTACATTCATAGGCATCCTATGCAAAAAGAAGAAAAAACGTGAGAAAACAACCTGAACAATCCAGGCTGTGGACACAGAGCACTGTAAGATTCCCACACCAAGAAACAGTGTTAGCAGGACTTTTCAGGTACATTTGGGTCACGGGCCAGAGAGGGTGTACAATGTGTCCTTACCCTGCAGTGTGCAGACGAGACAGCTCATTTTATATTTACCTTGAGCTACACTCTGAGAGACAACCCCACTGTGTAGGCAAGCTACTATTTGACCTACATAAGAGTGACACAATCTAGTTCACAGGTTGCAATATCTGAGTTGTGGCAAATGTAGCAGGAAACTTTAGAAAACTCCTTGTTTAAAGAAAAAGTTTTTAGTAGTTGTTCACACACAAACCTGATCCCGTAAACAACAGCCAGCTCTCCTCAGGCATGAACTGCCACTTGGCCCAAAAGGTCTGGCCACTGGCAGATGCCAGGAATTGTTTGTGCTGCAGAAACTCCAGATTAACTACAGGTAGCCTACTGCACACAAAATTTACTAAAACAGACTTTTGGTATACAGGATAGTGTATGCATCTGTTATTTGCCTGTGTTTAAAAATGCATTTAATTGTGCATTCAATTGTCTGATTTTTTTAATGATGAGTTTCTAAATGAACGACTGAGCAAAGTCAGAATCACAATAGGGTAAACTAATGGAGTAACAAAAAGCACTCCATATTGATAAATCAATTACTAAAGCCTAAGATTCCAATAGCTTCTAAAGAAAAGTATTAGACAATGTATTCATTATCAACTTAAGACAAATCACAGATATTTACAGTAGTACACTAATTTTTTCATAATATATGCTCTAATTATCCAGTTACCTGGCACTCCAAACATACTTTCTTTTTCATTATCAAGCGTACCTGATCCCTGCTGTAGACCTCCCTTATGTTTTCATGTGGTATCCTTTAATACTGAATGAATATTTCCCAACTGTATAAAGCACCACTGAAGGCTGCCTCTGTGCAGCTATTCTTTACCTCTCTTTCCCAAAACCTGCTGAGCAGATATGCATGCCCATTCCACGCCAGGCACAGATGACAGCCGAGGGGCGGCCTGTGGCAGCAGTGCAGGAGGAGAAGGGCATTCTGATGGGAGTGACCACCATCAGAGAGAGAGAGAGAGTCAGAGATTTGAGAAGGGTAAAAGTGTTTTTTTGTGCAGAGTTGTTTGCTGTGGCTGTTGTAGCACACTTTGCTGGGAGAGGCTGTCAGGAGCAGTGCTAATCACAAACTCACTCGGTGTAAGGACCTGTCTCAGGCAGACCCCCTTTGGATGTAAACCAAACGTGCAACCTGATGCTGAACAGGCTGAGAAGGCTGTACCACTGCCTGGCCCCTCCTCTCACAAAACCTCTGCAGTATCACAGTCCACCACAACAGCAAATGGATGTGCCTCAGCTGACACTTCACTAGAAACTGCAACCTATCCTTACATTCCCGAGACAAAAATCCTCCTTCTATGCTTTGGCTATTAATACAGTACAGAGACTTCACTCTTTGTTATGTTAAAATCAAAAGTAATTTAGTGACATCCAAATCCAGCAGAGTCCTGCTTTGGCTCCAAGTTCCACTTTTTCTTTCCCTGTTGCTAAGAAAATGGGAGCTATATTGATATTGGGAAATACTAAACAGAAAACATTAATAAAAATGGGAAAGCATTGTTTACTCAGGAAGTTAATAAAACTCTGTCTAGCTTAAACTATGGGAAAGTGAATAAATCTTAAATTAAAAGCATCTTTGGATGTCAGAAATCACCTAGGGCACAATAAATGTTCTTACTTGAATTCCCTGTTATTTTGACAACCACAAATTGCTTCTGAATATTAGTTACAGAATTAAAACAGATTAAATTTTGAGATTAACTGTTTCATTGTTTAATTGTGCAACTTTTCTGTTTTCCATAGACGCGTCTATTGAATCAATGGTATTTTTAAAATTCTACATGCAGCTCTCAATCATTCTTAAATTAATCACTGTGAGTCTTGTGCTTGGATCTCTCTTGTGCCTGGCCTATGTCCTATAGTTTTGTAGGTTTTACATTTCTGTCATCTAAGGCTAAAGGTTAATTTTCTATCATGTTGCTTTTAAGTAATTTGAAAGTAATTGCTAGATAGAATTTCTAATGAACTAGAAAAATAGCATGACACTTGACAAAAGAATGAAATTTCAACCTGAGCCAGGAACTCAATCTCATCACTGAAAATGGAAAACTGTCACTCAAGCCACTGTGCTGGAAATAAATCTTAGCATGTGACCAAGAAAAGGTGGTGCACTTGATAGAGAGTGCACCCAGCATTGGCACTGAATGTCACTATAAAACCATGATACGTTTTCACCAAAGGAAAGGAAGTGGTATAAGTGGAGTGACTGTACCACTGAAGCTGATAAATTTGAACTGTCAGCCACCAGCAGTCCACTGGTCTAATTCTCACCTTTAGAAAGTACATTTGACAGATTTGGAGCTGTAGTTCATGCAGAATAAAAGTCCCAAGAAGTTACAACATCATATGTTATTTTTACTAATACTACCTAATGACAAAAATCTGCCATGACCAGGCAGAGAAGATCTTCGAGGAGCTGCTAATTTTTGTATTCCTTTCTTTTTTTCAGTGGTCCATTGGCAAAGAACACAAAACTGCACAGTGATGCTCTTCTAATTTCCACTTCACTTCAGCTGCACCATTATTTTTCATAGCACCCTGATCTTAAGAAAATCATGCTGAGACAAAAAGATAGGCTTAGTATTTCATTTCTGCTGAAAAGTACTGCTGCTGAGATGCAAAGCAAGTTAGGCACCCAAGCAGAAGGGAGGCTTGTTTTAAAACAGTGTGGTTTAAAAAGAATTTTGTGATGAAGAGGTAGCAGTGCATCTTCAAAGCAGAAAACCAGAAATCCCTTGTGTCCTCATCACATTAGAAAAAAGCCCCATCATGATTTTTCTTTTTCAGCCATCTGTTATATTGATATGAAAAACTCAGCAAAAATAAATTTGTTTGTAGAAAAAAATAAAATATAGTTTGTTTAAACCATGGATTGCTCCGTGATGACGTTTACATAGACCCTACCACAGAATTGTGAGTGCAAGTTTGGGCTTTTTTCACTGCTGTTGTTTTATCTCACTAACAAACCAAGCCTGACACATGGCTAATAGTTAGAATCAGCCAGAAGACAGAACTGAATCAGTTAAAAATTCGTTGCCATATAATCTATCAGCATAATTAATATCACTTGGCATAATCATGGCCTAATTTATAATTTTCAAATGAATTTTCAGTTTATAGTTTCATTACCCCCTCAAAGCAAGCACAAGCGTCTTCTTTAGGGGAAATTGAAGCTAGCAACTGCAAGAAAACATTTTTCCAGGATCATGTTTGATTTATTTCTTGTTTTACTACAGGAAATCTAATTAATGTGAGTACTAATTTGATTCCGTTTCTCTTTTGAAATACTTTAGTTCCTTTTGTCAAAGAAAAGTGCAGGCTGGAAAGAAAAGGATCATGTTGTGTTGGCCTCCCATCTCACTGCTGGCAAGCTGCATCACATTTCAGTCTTGGTGTCATTCACATGACATTAAAAAATTTGCTCCTCCAGCAGAACCATAAGAAAACTAACAGGTGAAGTGAAAGACCCCGCTAGCTTCTGAACAGGGCCTTCACTACATACATGTGTGAACCTCCCTGAAGCCTCCCTCCATCTCCCCTGCACAGAGCCTGTCCTGTCAGCCCTTATCTCACATTCTCTTCACACAGCTGGAAATCCCAGCACGAACCCTTAGCATTTGTTCTCATCCTATGCAATGCTGCAAAGGGCAGCCTTCATACGTCTTCTGCTGTGCAAAAGAGAGGGGAGAGTGCAAAGGGCTGATCTCAGAGTAAGGGCAATATTTATGTCTAAACATTTCTCTCAAAGCACATAGTTTCTCTGGGGCTTTCAGATCCAGGGCCTTCAGGGAAATGCAACAGCATGTAGTTGACTAATTGGATGCATTATTTATAACATTACTGACACACACAGTTGGTTTTCCTGTTGCAAACTGAATAGAGATTGGTAGCAGGCATGATGGGGACACAAACTGGGACAATGACATTGCATATGAATTATTGCTATAACTGTTGAGCTTTGCCAGACCACCTGATCAGAATTAGAAACCTATTTACTTAGTGTAAGCAAAGGGCCAAAGGCACTAATTAATTCTGACTGAGCCGATTAAATTCAGTGCACAGGACCTTGAGGTAAGCTAGAAATCCAAGCAGTTTAGATATGTAAGGCAATTTAGCCAAATGGTACACAGGCAGCCCCACAACCATGGCTAGTCAGTATGAAAATCTACTTTAGAAATCCACTGTGCTCTCTGTCCTTTTCTCCTGAGTAACCATCTTAGACATCTGTGAGGTTTCTGGCTGCTTCAACATGGAAGCAATGCTTCTTGTAAAGATACGATCCTGGTATAGGCCCCTAGGAAGAAAATTTGTAATTAAATTAATACATCATATTTCTGCCTCCAGCAATGGAGACTGAAAAACCTCTCTGGACAACCTGTTGCACTGCACAGACACTCACACAGTAAAGTTCTTCCTCATATTCAGGTGGAATTTCCTGTGCATCAGTTTCTGGCCAATGCCTCTTGTTCTATTGCTTGGCAGCACCTTGCAAAGCCTGGCTCTATCCTCAACACCCTCCCCTGAGATACTTACAGACATTGATGAAATCCCCTCTCAATCATCTCTTCTCCAGGCTAAACAGGGTGAATTTCCTCAGCTATTTCTTGTGAGGTGCTCTAGCACTACATCTGAAAGAAATGCCTAGTAAGTCATCATACTGATTAGAAAAAGTTGCCGGTCCGGTATCACGATTCCTATGAATTCTACAGCTTTATGAAGACACACTTAACAATTCCGTTTGCCCAATACACCTCCCTCATGCAGGCATTAATAGTTTTCCACTGAGCAGTTCCAGGGAAACATCAATGACTTCACTGTTTGGATGACTGCTGTTTACTTAGAAAAGTTAAGAAAGGTGACTGCATGATGACTTCTAAACCAGGCCTTGATGCTTATGACAACAGTATCAAAATGTGAAAAGGTTAGTGATGACATTAATGCTGCACATTCATTTGGAAGGAATGCTTTGTCAGAATCTATTTTGTTCTGCTTGATGACTTATGGGTATAGAAAGATGAGATTTTATTCTGAGCTGCAGAATCATTTGTCTTTTATAAAATGACTGAAATGATTGTCCCTTCTTACTCCGACTCATGGAGATTTATGCCATGGTATTTCAGCCTGATTTACTGTGTGTCTTTTTCACAGGACAATACCAAATCCAGTTTTCCATGAAAGGATTCAAACTTTCAAGCAGGAGGTGACTGGGCTCCATCTGGGAAGCTTTTGGAGTTGAGGCAGTTCTGAATAAAGACATTTTTCTAGGAGGGAACTGTCATCTGTGCAGTATCAAAGTGTGTGTGCGTGGGTGAAATCACATATTGGGAATACACTTTCATGATTATTTTAATGTTGTTATTTTAATTGTTTAGTTGAACAAGACTGATCTGATGGGGTATGCTAATAACTAAATCCCTCTGAGAGAAATCAGCCTCCATTTGTTAACATCGCTGACCAAGATTAGTTGCCAGCAAATTCTTGTAGAAGATGACAGAATAGACTGTGTTGCATTAGCTTCTCCATCAGAGATCCAGCTGGGGTTTAATGAACAAGTTTTCTTTCAGCATAACATAGATCAAATTTTTGGGAAAGTGGTGGATTTATTGCTTTTTTTTATATCCATGTAAGTTTACTGGTTATTTCGGACTACCCCTGGGTAGGTCACTGTAAACAGACTTTATAGAGATGTGCCTAGAAACAATTTTCATCTCTGTGACCAATGTTAGTTTTTTATTTTTATTTTTTTTAAAGTTAAGAGGTGAGCTATTTGTGATGCAGTTTCTGGGAGATCCTCCCAAACAGTTTTTATAAATTTCAGCAGCTTAACTTTAAGGTTACTAAAAGTCTTATCCCTAGGCCATGGACTCGTGCAAGCACATCTTACCAGTGCTGTCTATTCACCACAGTATTTGCTTCAACACAGCAGAAGAGGTCTTAAAAGCTGTCTCCTTTTTTGCATGCACTTTTATGGATGATTCTCTATCCTGTGTGCAGTGGTGTACAGTTTGTGTTCTGGCAGCAAATTCCTGCATTCCTCCAGTTCCCTAAACACTTTTAGAACTCATTCAAAATTCTGAAGTCTGATAATGCTAGTAAAATTATATTATTTGTCAAGTATCTGAAGGACCAGTAATAAACCAGAACCAATCACACTCTCTTTGCAACATCTATGACTCTTAATTAAGATGTTATGGCAAATATTAAAAAGCAAGCAAATGGTGATGAGGTTAGCTTTACTGGAGAAAGAACCTTCTATTTTCCTTTGGGTTTTGGAGATCCAACTACATGAATATGCCATGCTGCTTTGGAAAGAAGTCAATTTATCAACTCAAAATGGATATTCCATAATTTTGCTCTGCAGGCTTATTATTTATTGATTTACAATCTATTCTTGATTACTCCAACAGCAGGTAAACCTATTCACAGGACTTCCACAGCAACTAAAAAAAAAAAAAAAAAGAGAAAAAAATAGAATTATAGAACAGTTTGAATTGAAAATATCCATGAAGATCGTCTGGTTCCAACCCCCCTGCTATAGGCAGGGATGCAATTTACTAAACCAGATTGCTCTGGCCCCATCTAACCTGTCCTTGAACACTTCCAGGGATGGAGCATCCACAATTTCTCTGGGCCAACCTGTTCCAGTGCCTCACTACCCTCACAGAACAGAATTTCTTCCTAATATCCAGTCTAAATCTACTCACATTAAGCTTGGCATTTAGCAATATTCAGATACCCAGCTACCTGAATATGCCATGTTCCTTTGGAAAGAAGTCCATTTATCTGTTCAAACTGAATATTCCATCATTTTGCTCTGAAGGTTTATTACTTACTGATTTATAATTTATTATTGATCATTTCAACAGTTGATAAATCTGTTTCACAGAACTTTCAGAGCAACTGAAAAAATCAACAAAAAATCAAAAAGACAAGCTCTGCCATTTCAGAGGTCAGAAACAGAGTGATGAGCATATTCCTACAGTCAACAGAAATCCAAACATGCAGCAAGCTGTTGATGTATTTTGCCCTCCCTTACACTAAATACAGACACATAATGCAGATGATGCATTGGTGCATGTGAGAATGGAGCACAACACTGGAGAAGTATGACAAACAGGAATAACTTCCAAGTTCCTCGGAGCTGGGAATCAGCACTGCACCTAGAGAAACTAGCCAAGCTGAGAGGACTTTTTGGCTCCAACTGCAAGGTGGAATATATAGATCCCATGCTGTTTTCAGCTGGTAAATCACAAAACCAGAAGCCCACAGGAGTAAGGACGAACCAAGGGCACTACCAGGCAGCAATGAAACACACACAAGACACAAGTGGAGCAGCCACATTACCTGCTCCTGTCCAGCTTTAACCAGCCCTCTGTGAGCAGTGCACAGCAATGGTAAGCCAGAGACAAACAGTCCTTTTGCTTCACTGGTATTTATTTGTAAATAGTGGATGCATAGGTAATAAATTTCAAGCAGAGTAAGCATAATGGGCAACACTGACTGTCCTGATTTACTGGATGTAACAGAGAAAAAGCAGTCTGTCTCACTTAAAGAATCAAAGAAAAGAATCACTGTATTTCCCAAAATGCAAACTTTACACTATGGTAAATGCATGCTGTAAGATCTGCATATTTACAAGAGCAACGTATCTTCTCCCAATCCCCTAACTTCTGCGGGGGAAAAAAATTAACAGAGAAAAGAAAATAGAAAAGCTGCAATTTTGGAGATATGTATCAGCCACTAGGGTGCTTTGGATTTGGTCAAAGATAAAAACCCCAGTCAAAAGCTCTTAGTGAAAATAACAAAAGTATTTTCAACTTATCCTTTGAAGGACAAGTTGTAATAGCATCATAGCAAAGTTCTGACAATACAACTAGATTTCTATGCAGCAGGAAACAGAAAAAAAGTAATAAATAGTCTAAGTAATAAACTACTAAAAAGGTAATTGTAAACACAGCTTTGTAATATCTCCTTATACCTGCTTTCTTCACATATTGCCTCATTTACCCATGCTTGAAGATCTGGATTGCACTTTTCTGTTATCTTTAAAATATTAGTCAGCTCAGGAAACGATCCCATAGACAGAAAACCCATAAAGGTTTCTTTTTAAGGATTGAATCACATGGATAACAGCATATAAAAACTTTCTGGAAGGAAATACTTTCTGTCTTATGTAAGAGAGATTTATTAACACAGAAATATGAATTTAGATTGAATACACGAGTATTATGTTGTCTGTACTTTCAGTCTAGTATTTACCCATCTGAGCTTAATTGAACCTCAGCGGACAATGAAGTTGAAAGAGCCTTGTTTCATGTTATAGGACACCTTGAGATTGTGTTCAGTTTACTAATAGCAATATGATACTGAACACCACTGGGATACTAAGAAAATTAAGCAAATTATTAGAAGAAGATGGGAAAAACTGACAAAGTGCACATTAGGGATAAATCTGTAATTCACACTAGGACAACATGGTATCAAATGGAAACTCTCAATATGAATTTTGCTTGACTGAAAAGATGGAATTCTACTGCCAGACAAAATATCTTATCTCAATAGGACCAGATGCACCATTACATAACTTCAAGAGACTCAGATAAAAGTTCAGAAAAACGACTGACTCATTATAGCCTCCTTTTGCTCTATGAATTCTGTAAAGATCATCAACAGAAATTGCAAATGTGCAGATCTTGTCTCAGTGATCAGTTTTGAGAGGTGGCTCTGCTATAGAAAGATTTTGGGAAAGCTGGAAACGAGTAAGATCATCATGATGTATTTTGAGATATATAGAAATCCAGTATTTATTACACATCGGTTTTATCGGAGGACTATTTCTTTTCCCACAAATAAATAGCAAATACAGTGTTTGATGATATAATTTGAGGAAATCATCATTCCCCTTTTCCTGGGAGAGATACATAAAAAGAAACACAGGTTGCATTTGTTCCTGGCAGCATTTCAGAGATTCCCAAAATTCCTGAATTTTGGGAAAATTTTTATTAGAATCCATATCCCCAGAAATGAAGACCAAGAGAAGGGATAATTCTGAGGTTAGTTTTGTCCCTTGTAAGTGTGGCCTTTGAGCTGTATCTCCTCCTTATGAGTATTGTCAATATAATTGGGATGAGAGTTTTGAGTAAAGAACCATGTGGATTGCTTCCAATTGATTTTACCCACCACAATCAATGAAAGGGTTGCTCCTCTAATATTCCCAGAAACTTGGGAATTGCCCCAAACCCGACCCTTCAGATGCAGCTCTTAATAGCTGAAATGCCATCTTTTACCAACTTCTGTCATTTCAGAGTATGATGGGAAAGAGTTTGGGCTTTATCAGTCTTTTTGTCACGAAAAATTAGAAGAGAAGATGGTACAGATTATTGCAGTCTGCTGCTTTTGTCTGCTTTTTCTGTGTTTCAGGAAGGACAGCCTGAACAACTCAGCTGAAATACCCATTATTTCTCAAACCAGTTCTGTCCTGTCTGATGATAACAGGCAAGACAAACAGACACATTCCAAGCACTCTTGAAGACATTCTGCTGCAAGCCTTCCTATAGCTTAGTTCAAAAAACAGACTCATACTAAAACAAATACAATATTGGCTCATCAGTTTTGACTTAAAATGGACACACACAAAAAGTCTATCTTTTGACCAGCTGAAGTTTTAGGGGTATCTCCCTCCTTTTTTTTCCCTGCCCTTTTGTTTGGTTGACCTAATGTGTATAGGCTTATTGATTTTATAAATTTCAGAATCCAATATACTTTCACTGCAAGTAGGTATTTGATTATTCATATTTATCGTAAAGGACAAAACTTAGTTTATCTACTGATGCTTAATAGATCTATTTTTTTTTTTCAAAAACTCTCAAAGCTCTCCATCTCAGCTAATTTGACTGTTGATTCAACTGAATTATTAACAGAATAAATTAACTGGGCAATTTATTTTTTATCTTTCAAATGTAACTGAAAAATTCATAAGTGCTACAAATTTCATGTGCTGTAGGACTCAATACTAACAAGACCAGTATGTTTTAAATACTAATAACCATTAAGAAAAAATAGTTCACAGAGATTTTCTCATTTACACACTGTCACATCTCACCTTCTACAGTACTTTAGCCCTCTTGGATATTTATTTAACATTTAGGTGCATCAAATAACAAACTAACTTGTCAGATAAAACAGGTCGCTGTTTCCAACCTGACAAAAACTGTTGGGACAGTTTATCTCATTTTCCAGTTACCTTAAATTATGTAGATAAAATTAGCAGTTCGTAACTTATAACAAGAGAGTAAGAGGAGGATAGAGAGGAAACTGATTGACATGGAAATCCTGATGGATTTTTAAGATGAAGAGAAATCAAATGCCTTTCTGAAGTCTTACTACATATTAGTGAAACAAATCACAAAAAGAATCTAACAGAGACATGAAATTAATGGGAAAAATGAGAAAAAGATCACATGGTTATTTTTTTGTCCTTAAAGAAGTATGTTTCCCAGCCTGGTTGGGTTTTTTTATTCTTTGAAAAAAACTGTGGTTTTTATAGCCTAGTTGTTTTCGGTCCTTCAAAAATTAAATCTTGCAGCCATTCATCTGAAATTTATCTGAATTTAAAACAATCAGAAGAATGAACAATCCAGAACATACATGGGAATTAAGAGGTATCTTAGAAAGAAAAATCCTCTGCTAGCAGTTTTTACACAGCTAAGAGAAAAAATAATTTTAAGATAATGAGAGAAAAAAATCAATCAGGAACTTTGCCTCAACATTAGCTTTGCCAAAATTTAAGCAGGAATTTTTGAGATAACGCTTTTAAGAGCGCCAGGCAAGAGAGAGCAAATGATCCTACCTGAGGTGGATCTAGATATTGGGATTTGTTTATGAACCAACAAGATGGGAGCTTTTGCAACTACTTGATTATATTTCACACTTTCCATGCATATCTTGTGTTCCTGCAGGGAAGGGGCTGCTGGTCCCAGATGCTGCGCAGAAAGTCGGGTCCATCCCTGCAGCACGGCTGCTCACCTGTCTCAGGCATCACCAGCCAGTAGTTCTGGTGCATCCCCTGGCTTCCATCTTACCCACAGGGCTCTAATCTCAGGATCTCTCCCATTTTAAGGAATTTTCCTCCAGTCAGGAACTTTACCTTTTTCTGTTCAGGTCCCCCTCCTTTATGTCAAGACCACTTCCTCCGGGAACCTCAGACAAGCCACTTCCCCTCAGTCCAGATGCTTATAGTCAGACTCCACAATTCCATGGAGCAAAGAGTAAGCTTCTACTTGAGACCTTGAACGTTCAAATTTGATCACAACCTTCACACATACACTCAACTACCTGGTACTGTAAGTATTCATGACTTAAGCTAATTTTTTTGCCAACAAGACTAGCTAATATTAGCCTGATTTCACTTCCAGCAAAGACAATCGGATTAATTTTACTTTTTTCAGGAATTTTCAGTAATAGTATTTTCCAAGAGCTGATTATTTGTTGCACATAAATGCATTTTTCTGAAGTGGTTCAACTAATCCACTACAACTGTTTGCCCACTGGATTCAATTATTCATGTGTGAACAAAACTTTTCCAAAAATGTAGCTAGGATACAGAAATATTCATATGTATTACAAACCTCTGTAACAGAATTAAGGAGATAAATGCATTTTCAAGCTTTGCTGGAACTATGGAGGGAGTCATGGAACAAAAGAAATATAAGATACATTTTGTTAGCTTATGGATTATAACAATTTTTATGTAACCAATTTATTTTATTAAGTAATAAATAAGCTACTGGGTCAAGGAACTAGAAACTAGAATACAGCACCATGGCCATCTTGACTGCTATTAGTTCAAGCCACAGGAAAAACTTAATCAGTATATGTACACAATTTTAGGCATGTTGGAGTGACTAATTTTTCAGTTGTTTAACAGTATATATAAATTTACCAGCAAGAAACTAGCTGATTTCACCAGAAAAATCTTACAGAGCTAACTATACCTAAAGAAGTGGCAAAACTGTGGTTGTTCATAATCCTGTTTTCAATGGGTTATGTAACTGGGTAATATTTGGATATATTTATAACAATAGAAAAAGACGCACAAAATCTAGATCTCTACAAAGAAAAATTCAAAATATTCCACTATAAACAAAAAACCATCCAATTTATGTAAAATCCTGTTTTCAGGAACTCAAAACAGTACTTAACATTTCCTTGTGGGGTGTGATTCCTGACTGAAGCAGATAGCTGGCATAGATTATTTCAGCCAGAATTACTACAGTTTTGACAAATTTTCAATTTAACTGAAACACACTGTTACTTCAAAAGTAATAATGTGCTCTTAGGCTTGCTCATAAATTCAAAGCTGGGACTGTGGCAAGTACTAAATCTCTGCCAGCAGAGGCACGGGATATGTGCGACTTTAAAGACTATTCTTAAGTAATATCTGCAGAATATGAAAATCTCTCCTTGATGCAGAAAATTTACTTTTAAGAAAATACTCATATTGCTTCTTGCCAGTGCTGGCAAGTCAGGAAAATGGCAACAAAACTAAATAAGCTTCATATGCGATTGATTTCTAGAATTCTCCAGAAATATTGCAAACCCAAAGCACTTAAGTCCTGATGACGTTTTCTGAGGAGCTGTTAATAGTTAAATTTTTGTTTCAGCTTTAGATGTAGCCTCCTAAGAGACAAATGATGCTAAACAGACTTGGTTTTTTGGTGGGTTTTTTTGTTTGTTTGTTTGTTTGTTTTTAGTATCAGGCAAAGGGACAAAAGGGGAGAGCGAAAGGGAGAGGGAGAAGGAGAGGGAGCTCATCCCTCATTTGCAGCTATACTGGGACTCCAGTAATGAGAACCCATGGGAGATATATTTCCCCAGTGAGGGCTCAGCTCACCGTGGGTTTTAAGATTAGGTCCCACACATGTGCAAAACATTTGGCTTGAGAAAAGGGCTCAGAATAAAACAACAGAGTTCTGTGCTTATTTTGCTTCTTATGTGAAGAAGAAAGTTCAAGACAGATTATTTTTTTAGGACAGCATACCAGGTCTCTTTGACAGTTGCCCTGATTTATTAACCTGCAGCTCTGGGGTAAGGGAATCGAATACTCATATCAAATGCCAACAGGAGCCAAGCATCTAATTTCCTTTGGCTCCTCTGAAACCCCAGCATACATTTCTCAAGTAACTGAAAGCAGATTCTCTTTTACCATAATGCAGAGAGATTTCTTTTTGCATTGTACAAATATTCTTCGGAGCTTCGTCTTATATACTTTTATATACTAGATATATAAAAGTATACTGTTATATGACAATAAGATTAAAACAAGTCCAAATGCATGCAGAAAAGAGTGATAAAATTAACATCAAGGAATCACTTTTGAAACACTGGCCTACAAGTAACTAGCATCAAAGTTTAATGCCATTATGTTACAACATTTACTTCAGTAAGAGAAGACCAAACCTATATGGAATTGTATCATCTGTGATGAAAATCATAAATACATGATATATAAATAATATAATAATCTGTGTGGTAAATGTGCTTCTTTTCCTCACATTTATAATTTTCACTGTTACTCAAACCCCCAAATAGAAGAGGTTTCAAAGATAAACTATTTATAAGCTAAATAAATCCTATGAAGGGCTATTTTGTTATGACAGAAGCATTTAGCTCATGAGGCACAGTTAATGTAAAAATATTTTCTGAACTGTCCAAAAGCACAAACTGTATGTTCTTACATTGAAAATATAACATTGTCTTTTCCAATACTTTCTCTAACAACATTGTTTTTTCTACCACTGTTCCAGATTCCTTTGTAAACATACCTTTTAAGTAAATTAATATCATAGGAAGAGCAAAAATGCATTTACTCACTTTCTTCACTAAATTGGCTAATTTGATTTTAGTCAGACTTCCAGTCTCTTAGCTGAAAACGAATCTTAAAAAGTTCAGCACAACCAAGACACACCTTCTTTACAAAATCATTATAACCTATATTCAAAATTATTCCGGTGTTTCTGAGATTCTGCTCATATTTAGAAAGTAAGCTTTTTTATAGCAACTAATGACTACCAAGGACTGCTGCTTTTCCCTCTCTGTTGTGCATTGCAGTTACTGCGATCTCAAAGTACAGGTTTCACTCCATGAGTGTGGCTAAGAGCAGCCTCACACAGTCAGGGGTATATTGCCAAAATGAACACGACAGCCACTAAGGATCCCGAGGCTGTTGCAGAAATAAAAAAAGGCACACATACCTACAAAAAGGCAAATAAATTGTGTGACTGACAAATTCCTCAAAATGGTCACAGACTGCACAGAGTTCTTAGCACTGGTTGTTGCTTCAGCTGTCATGTTTATGAGGAATAAAAATGTGTAATTCTCTCTAATACATGCAGCCTTCAAAAGCATTATGCTATTTGACATTCTGTACCCATAAATCTGACTCTCTCCAAAAGTAGTGGGTATTCCAGTATAATTCCCACTATGCACTTGGATGTCTTTCCAAATTTGGGGTTTACTTTTTTAAATGGCAAATCAGAGGGACCACGTCTTGGCCATGATATTACTATTGTTTCCATAGTGGTTTGTTTATCAATGGGTTTCCTTGATGTTTTTTTTTTTAATAAGTAAACTGGAACATACATGACCATCACAGAGATCAATAAAAACAATCAAATATTTAAAATTTAAGCATTACCATGGAAGACATCTCTTATAATGACATGAAGCAAAATTTATAGTAGTACATTCTTGTCAACACAGAAGAGTCACCAAACCTGTGGCAGTACAGTTTTTGATGCTAGCACTTCTGAAAGTAAACCATCAGCAACTAGAGCTATCCAAATGCCCTCAAAAAGTTACTTTTTTTCCTCATTACACACTCAAAGGGTATAGGATTAGTTTTTCAATTAAATTACCTGTCCCAACGATCTCCAGTCCAGGCTGGCACTTCCAATGTATACGTGTTGTTTATCAACAATCCAGAATGATGACTGAAGCCGACCTTCATTGTACGCTGACATGTTCATATACAACACTTCAGCACCTAGAGATTTAAGGATAAAATAATAAATGGCATTACTTAATATGAGATAATTTACATTATTAAAAGAAGAAATGACTTCACATTTCACAGCCTCAGTTTCCAATATTTGTGAGTGGTATAATGAAACATACCACTAAGGTTTAAAAGCAATAATAAACATTGTTACTGTCCCAATATTTAAGAGTTTAATCAACATATGTTCCAGTTATATGAAGAAATATTTACCTAATGCACGTCCCAGGTATAGGGAACATTCCCATGCATTATCATGTTTACCTAATTTCCTTCCACTTTAGAATCAAATAATTGACTATTTTTTCAGTACTGAATGTTCCTAAAAATAGTTCATTTCTAAATTTCTGTTCTGTAGCACAAACCAGCTACATATTGCAATAATGACCTTCAAAATACGAATGCAATTAAAACCCCTGCCTAAAAAGCAGACTGTGCTCTGCCCCTCCTGACCTGTGCAATGGTTTGAGCAGGTAGCTGCAGTGGCTGCAGCACGGAACAGATCCCGGCAAGAGGAACATAGGTGGAGAATTAAGGAAGTAAGCACAGGCCTAAATAAAGTATGTTGAAACTGCTCTTAGTCCTGCTAATCTGTGACATTTAACCTCCCACTCTGAACAGCACAGTTTTAATAATGACAACGGGCCGCTGAAATCAAAGGAGATCCTTGTTGGCTCCATCGCATCACTAGGAATGCCTAAATTGGCCCCATCTGCATGTTTGCAGAACTCAATCCAGAACATGTTCAATATTAGGTAAGTTTAGGGGATTTCTCACACCATTACTGCTGTTTCAGTGCTCCAGAGTTTGCAAAATTAGGTGATTAATCTGACTTAATCATTGCTGAAGGCATTTTACAGTAACCCACTCATCTTCACATTTCAGTCATGACTAACCAGGGAAGAGAACTGACAGTAAACAGCAGCCTGGGGGACAATAATGATACCAGCCATCTCCTATTAAACATTCATAGGGGGCTCCAGTACCATGAATTCCAGTAATGGTTGAATAGGAGTCACAACTTTAAATGAATTCCAGGATACATAGAGAGCTAAAATGTATTTATTTTCATCAAATTTCCTATATTTGATCTCCTAAGAAACATCTGACTCACAATTTTTAGGCAACAGTTACTGGTGCTAAATATTTCTTTATTATGATGAAAACAGTATCCTTCCTTGAAAAAATTATTCTGAAAGTTCAGACAATAAGAAAAGAAGAAAATCAGGTAAGGTGCCACTTACCATGGTGCACCAAACATGCAAAATAACATTTTTGAGCACATTACAGAATTTGGTTCATTGGTCAATTGCATTTGGTGCAACCCAGCTACCTTTCCAATTTTTTGTACATTTCACTCATCCACTCTCATCTATGCTTAGAAACAAAGATTTTTCAAATTTCCTTAAAACGTGTTACTGCTACTTCCAATTCATGCATTAATGAGCAGAACTGTGCTAATTATTGAGAAAATGAGTGTGAGATGGAAATCAGAAAACACTATAGCAGCTGTTAAACAGTTTAAATTGTTTCCTAGTGAATAAACAAAACAAAAGCAAGTAGCTAGTGATCTGAAAACTGTGTTTAAAATGAGGTTTAACAAAGCAGTTGGCCTTGATGATGTTTTCGTTCCATACATTCAATGTGCAGCATTAAATAGCAATATGAATTTAACACCCACAACACACCTACACCAAACAGGTTATAAATGAAATGTTAGCATTTTTTGCATAGTAAAGATAAAACTATAGGAAGGAACAATGAGCTTCCTTCTCATAACTGAGAGCCTAAAATAAACACAATTTAAAAACATTTTTGAAATATCCAATGACGAACAAAACGCTGACTGTGAAAGCTGTAACAGGAGACTATTTAACCAGTAATACTAACATTACAAATAGCAGACATCATAAGCAAGTTGACACAAAATTCAAAAGTTGTAGAACACCAGAATTTGTTGGTGTGGGTTGTTCAGACATGGGCATAAGCAGTGGGATGGGACTATCACTCTAAAATATAATCTTGGCTTCAATTACCAAAATAGCGAATATGGCAGTGCAGAAGATACTGCTATCACATATACCAGTAAAGTCAAAACCTGGAACTCAATTTCTTTTCCTTCCTGAAACAGCCAACTGGTAAGTGAACGTGTGAGGAAGCACTATCTCCAAGTTAATTAAAAACAAAAAAAAAGTTATTTGTTGCAAACAGCAGCTGTTGTGCAGCCTGTTAATGAGCCCTTACCTTTTGATGAAAGGAAACATGTATCAGTATTGATAATTGCCTCTGTTCCAGAAGCCCTTGAGATGCTTTGTTAGAATAGGCTTCTCAAGGCTTCAACACAATGCACCATCCCTAGCGTGGTTCAGGTCCCATGAGGAAATTAAATTGGACTGATCAATATGTGAAGCTGTAGCAGAACTCTCTGTCATGCTGCAGTCTCAATTACACAAAGCTGTGAGTCTACTGAGTTCAACCAGAAGGGCACATTTGTAGGCCTGACTGCTAATAAACATGCCAAATAAATCTAACTATTTTGTTTCACTGGAGATTAAAATTCAGGACGAGAACTTAGAGAAAACCAGTGCTGTCACCTAAATTTGTGCTGTCACAAAGGGATTTGTCTGTCCCTTAAAATTGCGCATTCTAAGGACTGCAACAGATTACACATTTGCTGCAGAAAAAAAGGAAACCCACAAAGAAAGAGACATTGTAGGGATGAAAACATGTTTTAAGTAACAGACATGTATCTTTTTCTTCTAGGTGGGGAATTTTTTCACACCGTATAAGGGACTGATGCAGTCTGGGGTACATGGAGCAGATCCTGCCATTGAGAGCCTGGACCTTCTGCATGTGATGTGAACACAGCCCTTGGGAAATGCCAGGCTGCTACTTAACCTCTAGCTTTGTCTCATAACTGAGGAAGAAAACAGAAGGTATCAGTAGTATTGCAAGAAAGACTGACTTTTCATCCATTAAAAAAAACAAACAAAACAAATCCATTTCCCAAAGTAATCCCAAAGAAGAGGGATGGCCCATGCAAATGACATGTACAATTTCTAGCCTTTTTTCATCCTGTTCAGTCTAGCTGCCCGTTCTCAGATAGTTCACTAACAAGGTCGGAAAGCTACAGGGCAAGCTTGACTTCAAGAATAGGAACTTGAAGAGAATTGGGATTCTTCAGCCTGGAGAGAATGCTTCATGGTGACCTAATTGTGGCCTCCAGTGCCTGAAGGGAGACTGCAAGAAGGATGGAGGTAGACTTTTTGTTGGAAAGAGGAAAGAACAAAGGGGAGTGGATTCAAACTGAAAGAGAGCAAGTTTAAATTAGATATTAGGAGGAAACTCTTTACCGTGAGGGTGGTGAGACACTGGGAACAGGTTGCCCAGAGAACCTGTGGATGCCCCATCCCTGGAAGTGTTCAAGGCCAGGTTGGATGGGGCTCTGAGCAGCCTGGTTTAGTGGAAGCAGTTCCTACACATGGCAGGGGGGCTGGAACTGGGTGATCTTTAAGGTCCCTTCCTCCCCAAGCCACATAAACCTAAAGCTAGGACATTTATTACCTATTTGAGGCAAAGCACTAAACTCTAAGCAGGAATCTTTGATCAAGAGCTCATCACATACATGCTGTCATGAAAACCTGTGTCAGACACGTTCCTGGCGCAGCTGTGTTGTGGCTGTGGATTTTACTGCTGCTCAGGCAAGGTCACCAGACAGCTGCACAAACTGGGAGATTCTTCTTTGTGGGAGACTGCAGGAAGTCAGAACTCACAGGGCTGCCACTTGGCCTCCACATCCAAGTTTATGCAACAGTCTGGAGAAGGTTCACCTTCTTTGGAGGTCTTCACTTTCTTGAGGCTTTGGATCCAACACCTGTGAGCAGCTTAGGATACTGTCCTCATACTGAGGCAACATCATTATGCCAAATCCCCTCACTGGTGGATGCAGTAAATAATTTTTGTAAGGAAGATCCAGAAAGAGCAACTATTTAGGCTGCTATTATCACAGCTGCCTTGAAAGCAAACATGCAAATTCTGCTTGCCACAGTTTTCAGCAGTACCAGTTACAGGCTAAACTCACTCTGGAGTTAGAAAAACATAACGCCCAAGAAACAGAAGCTGCATTTGCTTGTACCATGCCTAAAATTGGTCTTCTGTCTTCCCAACTTTCTTACTTTCACTACTGTGTTTTTAAAACTAGAAAGAAAGAAAAATAAGGGGAAGAACTTTAGGAGTAAAAGCAGAGCCAGAATTATCTGGGAAGTCTGTATAGATACAAATGTCTCTCTACATTTTGAAATATATGCTTTCATTTAATTGATCTGCTTTTGATAATAACCTTTAGCACAAAATACACACATGAATAAACATAATTTTTATTCTACTGAGAAAAATTCAGAGTTTTCAATACAAGTGGTCACAAGTGGTGGAGTAGCTGTCTGATGTGGGGCAGACACAGGTGATGCAGGCAGAGGATCACCTCCCCATGAATTTTCAGGCTTTTTTCTCAACTGATTGCAAAAAGTATGGACTTCTTCCAAAAGGCCCATTAGTGTGACCTGCCACCACTCAGAAGAGGGCAAGCACAAAAGCAGAAGAATGCACAACTTGAAAATAAAGTTATTTTAACTAAGTCTCTGAATGATTAAAAGACAAACTACACTATTTACTATTTCTGTGCTCTTTATGGAATACTGGATTTGAAATGCAATTTGAAAGTCTGTCTGGCCCAGAAAGATTAAAGATTTTAAAGACAGAACATTCAAGGACTTTTAGGGAAAATTTCTAATGGTAATACCTTAACTTTGTATCAGCTGTTTTGTTTATATTGTCCTCTGCTTCTCTTTCTTTCACACACTTCCCCCTGTCCTTTTTAAAAACTACCAGGACTGAATCCTGTCACTCTAGGATTATGTGCTATTCATCAGTCTAAAGCCACAGTAATTTAAAAAAGAAGCAGCCAAGAATCAAAAGCTTGCTGCCTTTTCTTTAGCAGCTCTATATTCAACTGTCACACATGCAAAAAATGAAATCATAATTACTCGAAGAAATCACATTCTAGCACAAGTCCAAGTAATCCCCAGAAAGCTTTCACAATAATATTTACATTCATGCCATCTTGGCCTGTCTTAGACTCAAATTACCTGCCTGAGAAGCACTCCCAATGTACAATCAGCCATAAGCTATGTGCACATGCAGCTTCTCAAAACTGTCTTTGGAAAACTGGGCTGTTTCTGACATAGATATTTTTCATAAAAATTCACTGTAATGCTTACTATCTTGTTTAACAGCATCCGAGGTCACTGACACAAAGATAATTTTGAGGAAATCAATGCCCAGGAGAGGAATCTGTGACCAAAGCTCCATGAGCCCCTCTGGTCTCTCTCTGGAAAGACACAGGTGCCTGCAGCATTCACTGGAATTGCAATGGATGGGCTCACATGCTTGGGGCTGTGGCATGGGTGGTTCAGGGACAACATGCAGTCACTCTGCCTCCTGCGTGCTGCCTCTGTTCATCTCCGCTGGCACGCTCCCCAGCCAGCTCACGTGTCTCTGTCTGGCTGGAGCTTGGAAGAAAGGCTGCTACAAGAGAGCTCTCCTGAGCAGACAGGCTGCAGTCAAGGATCTCCCTGGGGAGTTGAGGACATGAGAAGAGAGGTCTCCATGGCTGCCGTCTGACTTCCCAGCCCCCTCTCCAGGCCCTGTGCCAGCTTCTTGCCTGGCTCCCTTCCCTGCCCAGCAGACTGCAACATGCTGTTGGGCTCTGCCCTGGATGATCAGGGGAGCAAATATCCTCTACATTCACCATTGGTTTTTGCTTTGTTTTTCACTCAGTCAGTGGCTTGAAATAATTTCTGTGAGCCAGTACAGCCCCAGAAACTGCTTTATCCACACAGCTGTGGAAGCCAATAGCTGAGAATGTGGACAGAAAAAAGCAGGAAGAAAAAGGAATAATGACAAATGAGCAATACAAAACCCAGCTCTCTAACTGAAACCAAAGTATTACAGAACTACAACTGGCCTGTTTAAAAAAGGGAAAAGAACTCCAACCCCCAAAAGACCAACACCAATTACCCCCCAAAATAGTAGCATGAACAGATCTCATCTTCAGCAACACTCCTCTGCCTCCTCAGCTGTGCCGAAGTTTTTCAGGGAATGAGTTGGATCAGAAAATGGATCCAGGTTAAACATAAATAAAAATAAGAAGTTGTTTCAAATGTAGAACCATTCATTAGTCCAGCCCACCACATGGCAGTAAACAATTTTTTCCAACACAGCTGAAGGCACAGCGCTAGTGTGGGAATGAGCAGCTGTGGCTGGGTGCAACAAGATGCAGGAACTGCCAGCGCCAGTGCTGCCATTTAAAGGTACACCCACATAGCCCCAGCCTCTGTTCCTCTCAAAATCGGGCCTCAGGTGGCAATTTCAGGTGGCAAGCTCCAGAATTTGTTTGCCTTTTATCTTGCATTTTTCTTGTGCAAAGCAGCTAGGACGGCAATGCTAGCATTTGCTCGGGTTGGCATTCCCCATGTGCTTACACGGGGGTCCACAGTGACACAGAAGATCAAGGAAAGGCCCATCAGTGACTCTCATGTATGCACAGTTTGCTCACTGGATACAGGATGGCAGAGTTTTGAGGACAAAGGAAAGGTCAGAATTAATTTCTTGCAATTGCTGATTTAACTTCAACAACATCTTGGGAGCTAGTTAGTTCCCAAAGTAATATTTATCTAAAAATGCCCTTCCACTGGCCTTGAAGAAGTACTCAGCTGTAGCTAGAGTTCAGCACGGGAGTGTTACAGCTCTCCCCAGCATGTATGCATTTTGTGGTGCCTGCTGGGCCCTTCTGCTTTACTCAGCAGAAAAACCCCAGAAATATAACTGAAGTGCTTCCCATCCCATCTCACGGGACAGGCAAAAGAGAGGCGGCCCGACAGTATTTCTTTGTAATTACTTACTCACCCAGCTATAGCTAATTTCTGTTTCACCAGCAAATAGCCAGTGGTCCATCACAAATATGACAGCACAGAGACAGAGATTCCCCTCTCCACCCACAGAATAGACACAGCAGGAGAACACTTCTATTCACTGTATGAATAGAATCATACAATGGCTTGGGCTGGAAGAGAGCTCAAAGGTCATCTAGTTCCAGCCCCTCTACCATGGGCAGGGACACCTTCCACCAGATGGAAGAATAGGTTGCTCAAAGCTCCATCCAAACTGGCATTGAACAGTTCCAGTGATGGAGCATCAACAACTTCTCTGGACAACCTGTTCCAATACCTCACCACCCTCACAGCTAATAAATCATGCATGGACATGTTTAATTAACCTATACACAGAATTTTAGACTGCAAAGAAGGAGTAAGCTCATATAACTACAGACCTCTGGGGTCCTTCCAATGAGGGAAATCCATGCCATCACCATGTCCTTAAGAGGCATATGCTGCCACCCAGTAGAAAATGCAAGCAGCCAACAGTATAGCTCACCACACAGAACAAGACAGGAAAGGACATGTAGTGCAGGCTCAACTCTACACTTTCCAACCTAGATGTGGCCTCTGAAGCCAGGGATTTCTGATCTGCTAAAGTATCTCTTACTGTTTGGGCCCAAGTTCAGGGCTCCCCTTTTGGTCTGTCTTTAAAAAAATTAAACTGAGTTAATGCACAAAAATTTAGTGTAATTTAAAAAGCTCGAAACAGCTTTTCCTTTCCTTCTAGTAATTTTATCAAAAGTAGCAAACATTTCTGCCTCTTAAAAATTGTTGCTGTCTGATGTAGTAAACCTGAGAAAAATCCTCATTTTTTACTGCCTTGACTCTTATATCAGTAGTTTAAATAATTTTTTTCTTCTTTTTGAGCTATTTGAAGTATTTCATATCAAGTAATAGAAAATTATGAATAAAATTTTGAATAATGAGAGCATTGATGATCAGTTCAATTCCTTCCCCTTAGCAGAACTCAGCATTCCTTTGAATAGCATTATCTTAGTATAAATCTGTTCTGAGAGCCTGATGATTCAGTAGAGTCTGTAGGAGAACTCATATACAACAAAGTTTGCTGGAATATTAAAAAAAATTTCCATTTTTTTTTTTTGCCCTTCATTATTGGAGAGTAGACTGCTCATTTACTAGACAAAGCTATAAAATTGATTGCTTTGGAGATTGGGAAAAGTAATTTTCTTACTTAGTTGATTCAGGCGACAAAGCATATTACCACTTAAAGGAAGACTATAATACAATCAGAAAAAGCATTATTGAAGCTGGATTGTGGCTTTCTTTTTTTGCCTAAGTATAATTGCATATGTTTTTACTATAAAAGAAAGCTATTTTAAATATAATAGAGAGATTAGTAAACCTGAATACTGCTTACCCCACTTCCTTTTGAAGACTTTACTTGGATTAGCACTATGAACCACTATATTTATTTATATACTTATTGGATGAAACATCCAAGAATTCAGTGACAGTGACAAGAATTCAGTTTTTTCATCCTAACGCATGAGGAATTAGGATCACAACCTTTTATGAATGAACAAGGCTAAATCTCTACCAAGAAAAATGCAATGACTATTTATCCCTATCTCTCTTTTTAACTTAGCAACATGATTTCATTCTGATATTTATATATTCTAAAATCATCAGTATTGGCAACAGTCACTTCTAAATATGCTGACTAGCAGTAACACCACTTCTGCATCATTCTTAAAATGTGCTCCTCAGACATCTGGAGCTCTGCTTTGGGTTCTGTCAGTTTCCTTCTGAAGGAGAAATAAATCTCAGTTCTGGAAGGTGAGATACTGCAGGGCAGGTGAAGAGGTGAGAAGAGAGTTTGCCTCCTTGGGTGGCTACTGCTTTTAATTTTATAATATCTTCATAACAGAGATTATTTTTTCCTAAACTTTTGTTAGATGATTCTCTGAGCATCCCTAGAGTATTATCTGCAGGCTACCAAAAGCCAAGAGCACCAGCTGACCCGGCTATGGCCACACAAGAAAAGCAGAGGCACACAGCCAGAAGTAACCCGGGTCTGCCAGTGGCACAGACATTTCCTTTCACTACTTCTTCCTTGTCCCTAAGCAGTTTTCCCCACCTCTTCCCTTAGATTCTGTCTTGTTATCTTACCCAGTCAGCCTTTGATGTTCTACATTTTTTTCAGGTCATTCTTATCTCAATGGCAATTGTTTTTCTCTCCATATTGTCACAAGTCTACCTTTTGACAACATTCTGTTCTGATCTTTTCCTAAATTAATTACTCAGTTTTCAGTTTCTGACCTTCAATTTTATCTGATTCATTCCTCCCTCGTATTTCATTTTCCCCACTACTTTCCCCCCACATCATTTATCCTCCCTCTCCACTCTCTTCCACTTCATACTCAGTTCATAATTTCACTCTTGCCCTTGTCTACTCTTTCATTGTTTCATTTATCATATATATTCATCCAGTTATTCATTCAGTCCCTCTCAATCCAGTTACTTAAGGAATATATTTTATTTTATAGCTACATAAGCAGCATGGTATATTCTTCAAGGTTTTACAAATAAATTTGTGGAAAGGAAAGAATACATTTTCTTTAGAGTTCTAAGGCTAACCACAACTTTGGGATACCCAGATTAGTCCTAATTTCACTTTATTTACATGTGATAGGACTTCTACAGGTATTAACTCATGATATACAGCCCCAAAATAAACAGTGATTTCTAATGGTTGTTGCAATTTAGGACTCTGGGAATTTCTTCTTGCTTTTTTAGACCAAACAACAACTGAGGCTGAGCTTTTTATTACCATGAATCTAAGGTTCTTGAAAGAACAAGACACTTCTAAAGCCTCCTCTTTTATCAAAGTAAGCATGTACAATAGACACTACATCTCTGCTGTAGCAGACTGAAGAGTCTCACACTTGATTTACTATTGTTCTAACTAGTCTGTCAGATGCATTTTTGAGGGCTTCATTATTCTGGCTTGGTCACCACCTGGATACTTCATTCATTTAAATGGAGGTATTTTAAAGAGAAAAATGGACATGTCTCAATGTCAAAATCAGAAAAATCCAGACAGTGGACTGAGAAAACACAAAAGGTGTATGGGAAAAAATGCTTTAATTTGAGGAAATACCATGGGGATACAAATCAACACCTTGTCAGTTAGCAGATTTTTAACAAGGATTGACTTTCTTCCAAACAGCCTACTTGAAATGTAGAAAGCAAAACAAAAGGAAGCCACAACTCCATAGATTCTACCTTACTATCTGGGTGAAGGACACACACAATATATGGTCAATAAAAGTAAATGAACACTGAAATCACAGAGGATTTTAGCACCACAGAGTGACTAGACCACAAATATTTGTTTCATTTCTCCAGCGAAAATATCAGCAACTGCCTGTGAAGGACAGGAATATAGGTATATTACTCCTCTGTGACATTTTGAACTGATGGATAATCAGGTCCGTAGGACTCCTTTTTCTACTCCAAACCACACAGGACAGACAGAATTAGCTTGAGGACAGTAAGAGACAGAGATGGAGGAGTTCAGAGCCCTTTGGCATGGTAGCAGGGTACAGAACAGGGGCTGTGGAACTGGACTGCTTGCAGTTGACTACTGGGATCTCTATGAAAGCAAGACCAGAAGGCAGCACAGGCACTTCAAGTCCCAGTATCATATCATGGACTTGGTTACAATCCCTTGTCTTATGGCTGAGAACAGCTGCTCTGTGGTCCTTTGCTTAGGAACCATTATTTTTGAAAGCTTCTCATTGCAATCATCACAATGTTATTTTGAAGTGATTTTGAAGCTTAGTATAGTTATTATGCAGTCCTATAATTACTAGCACTTTTGCCCATCATTCTAATGCTAACAAGTCTACTGGGATTAAAAGCTTCAAGAGCGGGGATCTGTTTTGCTTTGAGTCACTGAAACAACTGTCAATTTCTGTACTACATAATTACTAATATCTACACACTGTAGAAAGTTAATATTTTGTCCAAAGGATGGAAAAGGGACTGAAATTACTCTGTTCTTAAGAATCACTCTGTTCTTAAGGACAAACATCAGAGACAATTGCTCTGTAAGGACATGCAGAAAGAGATGGAAAAGATGGAGAGTAACACAGAGAAAGCACCCTGAGAACTTTGCTTCCAGTTGAATAACTTTAGAAGGATCTTAATGTCATTTTCTTTCCAGCTCTTAGGCTGTGTAAAAATTCATAACACACCAAAGTGCTGTAGAACCTGAAGGTCAATTTGGAAACTGCTATAGGAGATTACCAGAAATACCAGTATTAGCATCATAGGGGCACATCCTTGTTACAAATATCACACTTAGTAATTGATATTGTATAGACCAGCAAGATTTGGTCATATGAGTTCACTTTATGCCACAGTTGTACTGTACACAATAACCCAAGCTGAGTAGCCTTTCCAAAGTGATCATCAAATGAAAACCAAATGGCATTGGTCAAAGAGTGTCAGTTTGGTTTGGGCATTTATCAATGCTTTTTATATAACTTTGAGCACACAGTATTTAATCAGGTTTGAAGCAGAAATGTTATACTGATGGAGCTAAGCAGTGAAGGAGGTAAAAGAATGTAATACAAATGTCTGTGTCATGTCACTTCAGGTGATGGTCTTCTCACAGCTGCCCAGGTTTGAAGTTACACTTCAGTCTAGATGACATACAAAACTTGAACAAGGTGACAGACAAAACACTCAGCCCCGCTGAGAAGGCTGGATCCTGCTTGCAAAACAGTAGCAATCAAAAATATACCAAATCATACCGGCAACATCGCTTTGACTGACCAGGGTACAGTTCTAATAAAATAGTCAGGCTTCCAGTCAATATTAAGTATGTAAAAATCACATGAATGGACAAACCAAAGTTGACTGAAACTAAATGGTTTTCCTTGGACTCCTTTTAGGACCATTAGCCTTCATGTCTTTTCAGGATGAGATGACGTTAGTGCTTTTTGCACACAAGAGAAAGCATAGGATGCCAAAATTTCTGCAAAGGGAGCNCCACAGCTGCCCAGGTTTGAAGTTACACTTCAGTCTAGATGACATACAAAACTTGAACAAGGTGACAGACAAAACACTCAGCCCCGCTGAGAAGGCTGGATCCTGCTTGCAAAACAGTAGCAATCAAAAATATACCAAATCATACCGGCAACATCGCTTTGACTGANCTAACAAATTATTTCTGAGCTCAGATGGCCCTGGCAGCTCTTACCAGCTCTTTCAGTAGCTGTAGGTAGAATTTACACGCTACCCATATGTTTTAAAAATGTCACAACTAATTTCTGCTAATGCCATCCGTTATTGGTTCCTCTGTACTAAAGAGTGTCAGCAACTCAAAAGCAGCTAGTGACATACGGGAAGAATCCATTCCAGCATGTAAACCACCAAGCAAGATTTGAAGATGATCCCTGTGGCACAAGCAGCTACTTTGGACCTGATTAGGTCCCACCTGACAAGAGCACTTCGGCTGTTCACAAGATGGCTGGATTACAAATGCTTGTGGTTGTGCTGGGGCTTATTAAATACGAAAGTGCTCACTGCTGCCAAATCCATGAATACACACACATTAGTACCAGACTTGAGTGCAATATTTGCAAACTGAATTTTAGGTACTAAAATACTGACCAATCTACCAGGAAAGAATTTTTCATTTACAAATTTCAAAGCAGAAGAATTATGATATTGTTTCTACTAAACACCTAACATCTTAAATATGCCTCACAGTACATCTGTCCCTAAAAAATACAACTCACAGTATATCTGTCCTTGATTAAAGAAGAGAATTAATTAAATGAATGTATTATTATTTACCTATGCATCTTTGAAATGGTGATTACAGATACTGGAAAGCATGACTGGTATTTTTAAATGCAAAAGTACACGTTACCAATGAGAGGGTACTGTCTTTCAGTACACAGCCATTTCTCTCAGCAAATGTACTCATTTCTAAGTGTACAGACACAGAAGCTGTAGAGCTTACAATCAGAATTTACTGCTTACATATCTGGCACTAGAAGACACTGAATTTTTGGCTTAAGTGAACCTTTTTCCCTTTCCTCTTTGCAAAACAAGCCATGCAACCCAAGGCCCTGGCTGTCTTCAGAATTTAAATTATTGTGAAGGTTGTTTTGGTTTTGTTTCTCCCTCTATTGGCTGTGGATGTGACAGCTTCACACTACTAATTCTCTCCTGCTAGATAATTCTGTAACTCAGGCTATGCCTGAATCTTTTTAAAGTTAGTGCACTTCAGGCTCAGAAGAGAAAATAAGCTGTTCACATTGTGAACTATTATGGTGCCTAAAATGAGGATATTTGTGTATCCAGGGAAAGTTTCCCCAGATTAGGTATCTATTTTCCTGTAGAACCTATAATAAAAACCAGATTATCATGAATTTATTGTATTTTTTTAGCTAGAAGACATCCAAGCTAAGCAGCAGACAATGCTGATGGAAAGTATGTTGTTTACCCCAGTTCCTCATTTGGAATTGCACAGAAGGATGGATTCTCCAAAGAAGTTTTAAAATGCTGTCCTACAATCAGAACCTTAAAACAATTACGTTACTATAAAGGGTAAGACATTTCTTTCAAAATATATCTGGAGGCAATAGAAGGAGTGGGAGCAGAGTAGGGACTGGAAGCCAGGTTTCTTCCCAAATCAATGTGTTACTACTACAGCCATCTTTAAATGCAAACAGAGATTAAAATATTTTCTGCAAACTGTTAGAACTCAAATAATAAGGACCAAGGGAGCACTACTACAAAATATCTTCTGCTCTTCCTAAACCTTTGTGATTGCAAGCTCAGTTTTAAGAAGTATAAGATGTTAAATACTAGCTTAAGTGATTTGCTTTCTGTCAGGTGCCTGGTAAGGCAGACAGGTGTAAGGTAAAAAGTGGCAGTTTAGAAACTTTCAGACAGAGCAAGATTTTCAACATCATCTTCTGCAACTCAGGCAGATGTTCTGCATTGAAGACATTTGGTTATTGACACACGTGTAACAAAAATACTCCCCACTTGCTCTTTTCAGTCATGTTTCATAAGGTTGGATGTGGCTTACTTTACATTGCAGGACCCAGCGCCCCAGCTGAGACAGATAAGAAACGTTGCATATGAGTTCTCATGGGATTTAGGCATAAAACCAGTGCTGAACATCCCCTTGCAATCAAGATGTTCGTGGATGTGTGCACACTGTGCAACATGAACTGAGGTAAGACAGTTTAGGTGCGTAAACAGAAAGATGTTTCTCCAAAAACAAACACAGTTTCTGCATGTTAGTGTTGCATTAGGTAGATGTTAGGTATGAATGCTTGAATGTCTGATGCAAAACTAGTACCTGCTTTATTCCTTTAAGACAGGATAGAGCTGGCTTTGGAAATTCAGCTTGGCAATTCTCATTACACAGAGCTCTGTCAAAGTTACTATGCACTCTAAGAGGCAAAGAACTTAAGGAGATCTGACTTGGAACTGGCTTTAAGATTGCTTGTCACAGGCTCAAGGCATTTGAGAAAATATCAGGAAACATTCCCAGCAGCAACTAATAAAAGCTAAATCAAAGCATGCATCTACTCTTTTGTGGTACCCAAGTTATCTAAACTAATAATAAAAACTGAACAAGGCCTGATTCATAATAAATCAAAATATAAAAATGAGTTTTAACATCAGATGTCAAAGGTGCTGCCAGTGGAATTTTCATTAGCTGCCTTTCGTACGCTCTCATATTTTCAAGGGTGACTTAGGGTTTTAGAAAAATGTCAATATTTACAATTTGAAAGGAATGGAAGAGATTTCTCACCCTCTGTTCACAGGCATCTTTATTTAACTCTATGAAATTCAGATCCAAATTACTTGCTTCCTTCAGGAAGACTCACCCCTCAAAAAATCCTGCTTACTTCTTCATGAAAAATCATAGGGAAAAAATAGTCTATTTTTGGTACTGCTGCAGGTACTTCTCCCCTCTTAACATCCTTCCTTCACACACACTCTTTCCAGCCTAGGAAATGCATGAAGGAAGCAATGGAGCTACAGATCCATTCAATGCCTTAGGTAAAACCATACACTGAACATCAGCTGTCAAGAACACTCTTGACACTCCAATGGAACATGCATCAAATAATATTATTCTTATGGTACATTGTGCAAAAACCAGCCATCTGGACAGGCAGAAATTTCTTCAAGATTGACCTTCAGGATTCCAACTTTCTGTTATATAAACAGAGTGTATTTTCTTTTTAGTCTTTGCACAGTATTTACATTGATTCCTGACACTATCTTCACATGAAGAGGAATTAAAGACTTAGAATCAGAAAATCCCAGGTTAGAAGGGCCCTCAGAACATCATCTGGTCCATTTTTTTGTGGAAAAGGGGAGCCTATATGACATTATTCAGCACCCTGTCCAGTCACATCTTGGAAATCTCCAGTGATGGAGACTCTACCACGTCCCTGAGTAAGGTTGCTCCAGTGAATGATCATTCTTACTGAAAAAAATTTCCTTCTTATCTTGAAATTGATATCCTTAAGCACATAACTTTATGTTCTCCTTCCAAATCATTACAGAACTATTAAACCCAGCTTTGAAATCAATATAGACCTTTCCCATGCACCAGAGCTATGAGACTATTCCTCATAGAGGCTTGTCTACTTTATTCTTAAAATCGCCAGTGATAGCTCTTGTCTAATCTCTTCACAGACCACTGCCCCCATATTTTGAACATTTTTTTTATAATACTGAAACTAAGTATTCTGGGCTTAATACAAATCCATGTCATCATGGTTTACTCTAGCAACGGCTCTCAAAAAACTTCAGTCACCCAAACAGTTTCAGGCCCAAAGAAACCCATCAGAAAATGTTCCCTCTTAGTCTTAGAGCTTTATCTTTTCCAGAAAAAATGTCAGTACCTCCAAAATGGTCAATTTCACATTCCTAGGGCTTCTGGTATACAAAGGCTCTAGTTCAAAAAAAGTGCCAAACTCACAATTAATTTCATAAGAAGAAACTGCTTAGATATTCCCAGATCTCAACCTTTTCTGTGACATAAAAAATGTCTTTCAGTTCTTCTACAGTATGCTACAATTTTTATCTTCCCATCCCCCACAAGAAGACAGGGAAAGAGAACATAATTGTGACCAACAATAAAAAAACTCATGACCCACAAGCATTCCAGCTCCAAACCTATGCAGCACCTTAAGTGTGCCAACAGAAGGAGACAGAATATGGAACTAAACACATTTCATCATTTATATAAGCCATATTTACTATTGCTGTCCACTGTGCTACACTTACGTTAAGACTGTACAGGAAAGTACAGGAAAGCCTCAAACTTTTAAAAGTCCCTTGACATTACAGGAACTTGAGCTTTCTGGTGCCATGGCAGATTGAACCTATTGCAACCAGGTTCCAGTGGTCCTTCCTCCCTTGTCCACCCCAGCTATGTGTTTCCTTTCTCTGCGTTGCCCCCAGCCTGCGAGATCACACGCTGAGTAATGCAGAAATCTAACGCAAATGACAATTAAACTAGCCAAAAACCAGAGCAGTCTGTAGCCAAATTAGCCCCTAGAACTGTCTCACCACATGATCACTGGTGCAAGGAAGAAGGCAGAGACAACATTTGGTGGGGAGAGCAAAGAGGAAGCTGGGATTGTGCAGCTGCCCAGATATAAACTGATTTAATTTGTCATGGAATGGTATCTGTTAGGGTTTGTAATCTAAAGGGTACAATTCAATGCATAAAAAACTTCTAGAGCTTTACTATCTACTCATTTATTTGTAACCCTGCAACAATATAACTTTTTAGTTTCTCTGTTTTGGTTTTATCTGGTTAGGAAAGACTGTAATCCTGGGCAAATGAACTGTTCAGTGACTAACAGCTGCACATGTGATCTAGTGATTGGATCCTGCCCTATGACAATGACTTCCTATTATTCTCTGGTTTGCTTGCTAATACACAGAAGTGACTAGTTGGCTTAGAGGATATTTTTTTCCTTAAATCACACTGTGACAGGGACAGACTCCTCTTTTCTTATCTGCCTCAGTCACCACTGACAAAAGACAAAATATTCCTTGCAAATATATGAAAAACATCTCATGAAAAACGAGTACTGGGGGAAAAAAGAAATAGAAAAGGAAGGAAGCAATGTAAATTGAAGAAGGAAAATCCATTGGTACGTCTTAAAAAGCCTGAACATTATCAGCTAAAATAAGATAGCAATTAGTAAGGGATTTAGATTCTGTACACGTGAGAAGTCATACAACAACCTGCTAATTGGAGACAGTGCTATTCAAATGTTACTGATGAACAAAGACTGGTACATAATTATGTGCAAGGAGGGGGAGGGTTATAAGAAACGTTTCAGTCTAGTAGACTGAGCCACAGCTGAGGAAAGGCTAAAACAATAACCATGAAAACAAGCATTAATAAGCTACTGTCACAGTACAAAGAGGATAAAGAAGAACATGTTTGTTTACACAATGAGCCAAATTTTATCTAAAGAAAGACCTACATTTCACAAGAGAGTCATATACAGATATGCATAGTATGGATATACATATGTCCTATAAAATATATTCATAGTCCGTTTAGTAATATTTTTGACAATGTGAGCTGAGGGAACTTACATGTGGTTATTTTTTTTTTTTAATTACTAATATACTTTTTAAATTTTTAATTGTGACTATAGAAAACAAATGCTCAGATCTGGCTTCTGGTGCCTGTGTTGCCATTAATAATCACTGGCTGTCCCCAAGAGACAGAAACAGCCAGAAACCTCACGTAACAGGGATGGTGTAAAAAGAAATTCATTAATACTGTATTTGCAGAGCACTCAGATACCACAGAGAGAAACAGCACGGAAAGGCCTATGAGGAAATTAATCATTCTGCATTCAGTGCAGGATCTGGCAGATGTGCAATGAAGAAAGCTGAGAGACATACATTAAATATGAAGATAAAAAAAGATTCTAGCCATTACCAGCAGAAATAATATCCCCTGAATGAACATCAACTGCCTTAGGCATTAAATGTTTGATGTATTCTCATTCAATATAAGGAAAAAAACCCTGAATAATATGGTAAGATTATAGCAAGTACCAGACAGGTATTCTGTGCAAAATAGAGAATTGGATAATGTAATTAAACTCTACAGTAAATATATGCTATGGGATTAGTATTTCCTCATTTTTGCATGCTTAGTTTTGCAATTAAATAACACTCCCAGAGAACAGAAATTATTGGCAGATGTACATTATCTCAGCAGTCAGAGAATCCTGTCATCACAGCTGACACACTGTGGTATGTGTTAGCACATAAATCAATCCATGTATCACACTGCAACCACTGGACTCTCATAATCAAGCTCCCCTGCCTTACAGCTACCTCACGTAAATCAGGACAGCACAGATAGCGCAAAAAAAAGTTACTGGAGTGATGACAAACCTACAGGTTCACAGCTAGCTCAGACGTCTGCACTAGCATAGCAACTGTGAATTACTAATTTTATTTTACTCCACATCAGTTCAGTTCTGCTCCCCCACCCATGTAAGTTATGCTTTATCTTACCCCATCAGCCCATATCTGAAGTCAGATTTCAACCTCCTCCTCTATTAATCAACAGGGACAGCTGCTGCAGAGGAAGGATGTGTGGAGAGGTCTCTAGCTAGGATGCACCATTTTGTTGGAAAAATGTATAAAAACTACCTTCTACAGCTCTTCAGAAACGGGGAGAAGAGGCAAGGGGACTCAATGTATGCCTGTCTAGAAAAAGGGAAGTTCTGCTGGAATAATCTATCTGGCAGAAATAGTCTCAACATCTGTGTTGAGACACAGCAGTACAGGAGCCTACTGTGGTTCCTTGTACAAAAAAGCCAAAAGACTGCATGAAAACATATGGATGACCAAGTACTGATCTTCAAGCAATCCCATGTGTTTAAACTGATCACACTTTGTCAAGGCTACTTAAAGCAGACAGGGCATGCTACCTGACGATTCCCTTCAGGTTCCTGGGCAATATATTAACCGGTACATCCATGGCCAACAGTAAAATTATCCCTCATCCTGGCCCTAAGAACCAGTCTGCACCACATGAGGGCACAGCCCAGGGGTTATCATCACTCAGTCTGCTGAAAAGAAAGGCAAGACTCTTCCACCCTCCTCATGCAATAGCAATTGTCTCTCATATTCAGTAGAACAGCTTGGAGACAGTCTGACTCGTACAAACAATCTGCCTTGGAAAGAAGAGCCAAACCTATGCCCACCTAGCAAGGTGAAGGCAGACTCAGAAAGGCATGAAATTCCCAGAGTCCCACTGGCTGTGGATGTGCTTTCTGTCCATGCTACTGCCCATGGCTTGGGTGCCAAGCACATTTGATGCTCAGGATCAATCAAAGCAGTTTACCAGGTGATGAACCCCAGAGTAGCGCCTAGACTCTCTGCTGCCTAATTCACACTGACACCACAAGTCAGGGTTTGGGTCTGCTCAGACAAATATATTCTGGTGTTCCATCCTGAGATGCTTCACAACTTGGCTGAGTTACTGATTTGCTTACTGCTTTCTTCACCAAGAGAGGAATGTATCTGTTAAAAAGGGTGCATGGCATATTTTAAAGACAAATCTGACCAGTTGTAGGAAAAAAAAAAAAAATAGTTGCCTTCAAGGATATTAGTCAAGTGATTGTGCACAGTTCCCTTTCAATGATCAGTTCTGACTGGTTTCTGAGGATGCAGGTGGCCAGCCCCTCATAAGCAAAAAGATTAATAATTTTAGTAGATAGCTTTTCCAGAATAGCATAGCAAAGATTAATGGTATCTGGATTTTTTTTAAGCTAGCCTTCCACTTAGTTTCTCTTTGATACAAACAGGACATACCACAAACTGCTCATACAAGGGCTACTCAGGTCTACATAAAATTAAGACAACTAAATCTGACTGAATTTAAAACTAATTTATTTCTTTTCAGGAATGCAAAACCAAAGAAAGATTTATCTAGCTTCCATGGACATAAAAACCAAACAACAAACCTAAATGAGTCAAAGAATTGCAACAGGGTTGGCAATCACCTTACCATAATGAAGACATTCTAATAAAAATATCAATGTAGAAATTAGCAGAACAAAACACAGAATGAAAATTAAAAAAAAAATAAAAATCATAGTAACAAAACCTAGAAGTTGTAATATTGGTGTTTGAGAAAGGCCAGTAGTACACAAGGATACATACAATTCCAGGGCTCAAAGATGATGACAACAAAACTCACAAGAATTACTAGCAACTTTCTCCAATCCTTTGTAGCTCAGAACACAAATATATTGATCATTTAATTTAAATACTGTAAGATTTCCTGTCTCAGAAATCTAAAAAAGGCATAAGGGAAACTGAAGCTAGTAAAATTGTAAAAGCCTGTATTCTGGGTTTTTTTAAACTCACAGATTGGATTAACTCCCACATAAACAGAAGGAAGTGCCAAACATTTCTCCCCCTTTTCTAGCTAAAAATTTACCCTCATCTTTTTTTTGAAAGAGGATAATTCTTGGAATTGGGTATTTTTAATAAAAGATACTTAAAATACCTGTAGGCAGCACATCAATATGAATGTACAGGCCTACCTCTCCCATTCTCTGACTCACAGGAATTTTGGATATTAGACTCACAGGGAAAAGAAACAAACTGAAAGATAATTTCACTGACATTGATGTTAAATACCTACTTCTTCTTGAACACATCAGAAAAAGACACTCCACATATATCTGACAAAGTATTTGATATATTCTAGGTTATCAAAGGATCAATATCTCTTTTGGTTATGCAGCAAGTCATCAAATGCCTGGAATAGGCAGTGTCATAAAATGATGAGGATCTATAGTTATTAATTTTTAAATTAAATTTAAGTTTATTGAATTTAAATTACATGAAAATCTCGATTAAAAGCCTATCTTCCTCAGGGATAAGGACTTCCATTAGTAATATTCTTTTACTGGTGCAGTGAGGAGATAACAAGGAATTTAAACAAATATAGATTGATTTGTGTGGGAAGACGGTGCCCTTTATTCTTTACCATGAATAGTCATGCTATGTTAGGGTGCTACTGCAGATAACAACTCCTTTGGTTAATTGAATTTTTTAGAGTTTCCTTTGTGATCTATACAGGTATCCTTGTCAAAAATTATCAACATCAAAACACTACATTCTTTCTGATCTTTGAAAAGTGTATCTTACCCTTAAAATCATGCTTTTATCAGATATAGACAACTAAGAGGAGAAATGTGTATGAGATTGCTAGAACTCCTAAGAGAGACTAATTTCTTCAGCAATTCTTAAATTCTCTTTACTATTTTTCCACAGTTTTACACAAAACAAGTTCATTCGTGTAGTGCCAATGTGCAATCCTTCTTTGGATAGGGATTTTTGAGCCTCAAAACAATGATTAGGAAAGCAGAGACCAAAGAAATACACATAGCACAGAAAATCTTGTCAGCTGGCTAAATCTGACCAATGGTCTATTTTCCAGTGCTTCAGAGCCATCAGTACCATACACATGGTTTTTTATTAATTTACTTTACTATTGCTCAAAAGAGGAGAAGTATCTTATCCCACGAGGTATTAGCTCAGGTATTATCTGCCTACTATTAAAATGGGTACAGGGAATTTAAACACCTATCTAATTGTGTTCTGCCTTTTTATTCTCTTGCAAACTGCAAACATCAGCTACAGTAACAGTTTCAGGTTTCTGACATCCATGAGCCAGAGAAAGCTGAAGGACTATAGGGTAATTATCCATCAGTAGTGTGCATTTTATGTACCATCCGAGTCTGCATTTTAAATAACAGGAACATCACGCAGCAGTCCATGGCATAACAACAGAAAGACCTTGGTCTTACCCTTTGTTTTCAAGTCGTTTAATACCTTTGATTCCACGGGCAGTTTATCGCTCACTAGTTTTATCTCAATATTTCGGGACGCCAGTTCAAGCAATTTTTCAAAAAGACGCTGACCCTGGAAAGAACATCAAAGGAAAGCAGCAGCTTTTAGACACAGAACTGATCAAACTGCATATTAACAAATTTAAAAAGTGCGTTAAAACAAAAACATTATTATGTTCCTAGATATGATTAATCCTACGCTAAAGGTTTGCAACTCAAATTTGTTTTCTCAGAGAAATACTGTTCCGAAGGCCAACAAGGTCTCACTTTTTCCAGACTTTGCAATACTGACAAGGTGACAAGTGTCAGGCAGAAAATGAAGTGTCCAGGGGTTTTATGCTACATAAGCACATTTTGACATAACTTTCTTCTAAATAATCACAGTCTGTTAGAATTTATTATTAAAAGTTCAAGGAAAACAGTTTATTACCTTTTTTCTGTATTAAGGGATATTTTTGCAAGTGGTTCTAACCATAGTACAACACATTCCCAAGTAGTTGCATGCTCATATTTGAATGAGTTATACCAAGAAGGAAAACAATGATCTATAGGTATTTTATGTGCATTTACTTTTTATGCTGCTACTATTTAAACCCTATTTTTAACACAGAACAAGAAAAGGAAAGTCACACTGAGCTGAATACATGTCAAAACAGAAATGAAGATATTTGTTTCATATGAAAAATAAAATTTTAAATCATCACGTTTTTCCATATCCAAGAAACAAACAAGAAGTAAAACTTCTGATTGCATTGTAAATGTTTAAATTTTAGGTTCAATATTTTAGATTAAATAAGAAAGTTTCGTAACATCCAACGAGACCACATAAAGAATAAATTCTCTAGCATATTCCTCCTGTGTTACTACAAGTACAGCCAGAGCTCAATTCCTTGCTGCTGTTCTTAGTACTGCAGACACCACTTTCAATTAGCAACTTCTCCAATACTGAAAGACTTTGGGCTTATGCACCTGACAAATGCCTACCCTATCTATAAAGTTCACTTTAGATTCAATGCAATGTTTGCCCAAGGTAAACCTAAAACAAAAAAAGCAACAGCTATACATCAACTTTCAAACAAATAGGTAGAAGATAAAGCTCTTCACAGAACCATGTTACATAATTCTCTGTACAAACTAAGAATCTTAAAATGATCTTTTAATTCAACAAAATTGACCAAGGACGGTTTGGGGTGATATGACGTAGCATGGATCAACAAAACCTCAGACAAAAGTCCTCCCTACACACTGAAAACCCATTAGCAGCAGACAGTGGAAAGCCTAGAAATTTGTCCTGTAATTGCCTAGACAGATTTATATTTTGAGCCTTGCTGGTCTTTAAGCATTACACAGTCACAGAAAGTAAGGCTTCCCTTTTCTAAAGTATAGACCTATTTTTTAATATTCACTTATTTTGAATATATGTGTCAAAATAAAAATACCCATCTCCCTAAAATATAGCTTTCTCAAAATTACGAATCAGCCAGAGGCTGCAATGGAAACAGAACTACCATTTGTTTTACTTTTGTAATGTATGCCTACTTGCTCACTCAAATCCATAGTATAGCTCCCTGCTCATCCCAGGGCTCACAAGAACTTAGCAAAGAACAGTGCTGCCACAGTGAAAGCACTAAAGAACAGCTAACAGAACAGGAAAACAAAAACATTCCTTGCATGAAGTTCCAAATGCTTCTTTTGCTCAGATTCAGCATTTCTCCAGGTGACTAGGTGGTTCCATATGTAAGAAATGCCATCCATGATTTTAACTCACACACCCAAGAGCCCTGAGTTGCTGTGTAAGTCAAGGAGTGGCTTTCCCTCATATACCTCATCAAGCTAAAAAAATCCTTAATTCTTACACCAGAGATTGCATTGGGTCTTTTTATGAAGAAGAGCAGATGTTACAGAGCATGTAAGAATAAATGAGATAGGAGTGTGGAGGAGGTGGATGCTGCATATAGAGTCATGCAGCTGCTCCAGCATGATTCTGGGAGAGCAGAGGTGTTCTGACCGGTGTTCCTGGGTGCCCTGCTCCCTCCAATAGGGTTTCTCATGCAAGGGCTACAGTCTGGCACCGCTAGACTCTAACCTAATCTGGGAACAGCCATTGCTGCCCTGCTGAATTCCCAGTCCTTGCTATGCCCCATCCCCTAGCTGCCCCAAAGCATCAGGCTCCTGGCATGTCAGAGCTCAGCCAGCCTTTGGATGTGCTTCACATGGGTCCTCTGACTGGAAACACCAGCACTTTTGGTTTTCAGTAGCTACACCTTTCCAAAAGTAGCTGGGAAATTCAAGGATTAAAAGGTTTGCATTATACATATTAACTAATATGCATATAAGTAGAAATAGCTACTCAGGTTCTCTGTTTTGTTTCCATGTACTAGATAGACAAACACTGGTTTTGTTTAGGTTATCTGTAAAAAATTATTTTCTCTAGAAGCACAGCAGAAAGTTCTAGCATCCAAAAACAAACATGGAAAATGCATTCATAAATTGGATGGAAAATTATGACCATTATCAATACAAATTACTGCATTAACTCTTCTGATAAAGAAATGCTTAGAATGTTAATGTCTAAATTAACAAAATAAATTGCTTCAGGGGATGGTGCCTAATTTTATTTCCCTACAGTAGTTATTTTTAGATATTATTGTCACTTCTACCTGCAGGAGATCATATTTACATATGATTTATAACAGCTTTGATAAACAAGTCTGGACTTTCTGGATTAATTGTAGTTTGGACAAAAAAAGAACCTGGCAGCACCTCCTGAGTTTTCCTTGATATTAGTATGCCCTGATGTAAACAGCATAGCTGTCTCCTGCTGGCCATGCTGTCTGCTGAACAGCCTATCCTATGGGTTCATAGATTGCCTGGAGTGCAGCCCTGCATTCCAATGAAACCATCTCCTCTGAAAATGCATCTGTTTTCCCATCAGGGACACCACAAGCTATTCATTAACGGTATTTTTTTTTCCAGTTATGTTTATAAATGGTAAAACCTCTAACTGATTTAACATTTAAAGCACCTCTAAGTAGTGAGTGCTAAAACTAGGAGTGTGCTCACCACAAATATTTGTGTTTATACAGGTATATAAAAACCACCACCCGTGACAAAATTGGAAAGAATTCCCTTTGTCTCACCTGTCACTGTATCATCCCTCAGCAGGCATTCATGCCCTCACCAAGACTTAAGCTTGACACACCAAACTATGAAAAATTCACAACTTGCTTTTAAAGGCAAGTCCATACTCCAGTAAATAGGGTTACAAGAAATTCTTCCCACACTGCTGAAGAACCTAGACTTCTTCCCCATTAATATTAATTTGAAACCCAGTTTCTACACTTTATGACATGTTTACTTGCAATTTTACTGGTTTGTTCTATGAAAAGAAAAAAAGATGGGATGGAAGGTCTGAAATGTTTTGTTACTGCTGTCAGAACATCTGAAATGCTTCTGTTGAATACAAACCCTTTATGCTGTCATTCAGACCACATTCCCTTTGTGAGACAATACCAGGCTGCTGCACGACTACGTGACAGTGATCAGAAGCATTTCTATATATCCAGCTTGTGAGGACTGAGAAACAGGAGCAGCCAAGAGCTATGAAACTGTGGCTACCTTATAGCAATATCTGCTTTTTAACAAACAATACCACCAGAAATCTGCCTATCCTGATAAAATATTCTCTTACAATTTTTTCTGGGCTGTTTCAAAAACACTTACCAAAAGTGGCAAAATAGAATATAGTAAGTATTTACCACACGAAAAAATTTACTTTCGCATGGTAGCTTTAAACCATCAGAAATCTCAAACATCAGTCCCAGAGAAAACCGGTGAATTAAAAAACCCCCAAAGTTGTCAATACCAAAAGGTCCTGAAATTTCCCCCAAAGCAATTTATTGGCCGACTCTAGACAGGCTGATTGCAGCCTGGCTGATTTCCCTTATCTGCTCTTGTCTCTATCAGCATAGATTGTTCATTAGAAATAAAATGGCGAGATACAAACATGAAAATGCTGTATTTACTGAAGGACTCTCAAAGTGCATTATTTTATTCTTCAATAACATAAATTCCTACAGTTTAGAAAATGTTTATCTTTTTAATCCCACAGAAAAAATACCTGGTTATTTCATATCTTCTGGTTTTTAATACATATTTCTAGAATTTTTTTTAAGTTCTCCCAAAATCAAGCCTCTGGCTATATTTCTAAAACAGCACTAAAAACCATAGCATGCTGGCAGAAATCAGTAGAGCAAATAAATCACAATACTGTAAGTTTTACAGCTGCTATTTAACACAGAGCAAAGAAACTTAAATGCTTTCCTCAATTCTTCTGACCAAACAGCTAATTCAAAGGAAGGGAATATGCTTTCATTTTAAAAACTCTCCTTGCATTGAATTTATTTTCTATGCCTCAGTCAGTACCTGAAGAGGAGAGATGTTTATGTAAACATGAGCTTATAGATCTCTATAGCTGATCCTATCTAATTTCCACTGGGAGCTGCTAGATTTGGAGATATCCTCTTCTTTGTATTTATTTGCAGTTTTAAATAATTTTCAAGGAAGACAACTTAAGCTCTTGCACTAACATTTGTTCTACCAAACAAATCACTTAAGCTCCTTGGGCAATGTGTGTGTGAGTGACTCAAGACTTCTCATCAGAGATTCATTACAAAGCTGGACAGCTGCCTTACATGAGACAGAGTATCAGATGGACAGGGGACTTCTCCCATCAAGCCACACGGGACATGCAGAGTAGGTTGGTGAATAAAATCAGAAGTATCTATTTCTTTTATGTGATACTTGTAAAAATCAGATGCAGATCTACCCTTGATCATCTTGTGTTTATCCAAATATCCATCCAGGGACAACTGTGTCATACATGTGGCAATACCAACAAGCCTTGATGGCACTGATTCTCATTTGTGAAAAACAAACTGAAGTTTGTGAAGGACTTGCTGGAAATCTAAAAGGTCATTCTAAATTAAAGTTTCAAAACATGGGACGAGCCAGAGGAAATGAACTGTGAAAGTTGTGAACTGGCATGATCTTGTATTCACCTCTCTCTTTTCACTGAAAATCAATCCTGAAAAAAAAAAGGTTTCCTTTTTCCCCTAATATCTCTAAACACAGATTCCCACAGGAAGTGTCACATACTCCCATTCCACAAAAACCTCAATGCTGCTACATGACAACTACCCTGCTATCTTGAAAACACATATATGACAATACAAACTCGCCAAAATATGTGGATTTTTTCTGAATGAGAAAAGCAGCTCACTATTTTGCCAAGCAAATATTTGCTTACTTGACTGTTTTATCTTTTGAAGCACAGAAACACTGTCTCATCACGTGCCTGTCTTTAGAGAATCCAATTTAGCAAAACTCATCATCTCAGATGACTGAGCGTGGCTGTTGCGACCTGGAAGCTCAGTTGGCAATGAATGTTTATTTAGATTTATAACAACAAAATAAAGACCAGTAAGACTCAAGGACACCAGGTAACATAGCCACAAACAAAAAAAAATGAAAAATACAGCAGGAAGTTCTGCAATTTCATATATGCAAATGTATATATATCTATGTATGTCTAATATACATTTGGACAAGGTAGACAAAATGTATACATACGGATGACACATATATTGGGCATGTATACATATGTGTGTGTAAAAGTTGCAGAATTTCCTGCTGCATTTTTCTTCAATATGTATATTGTTCATAATATGTATATTGTTCATATGTGTGTGTACATGTATGTATGCATCTATGTATGTGACTACACAGATGTATATAGGGAATGTAGCTAAAACTTGTAACTAATTGAGAAAAAGAAATACAGCCAACTCTGCTTTTCTCCTTCAAAAACCCATGTCTGTTCAAGTGCTCTTGTGGAGAACCTTCCTCTCCAATATGACTTGAATATTCATAAAATAGAGATTGCTATTTATATAGCAGAATACGGGTCCGTATGGAAAATGGTTATATCTTTAGTTTCCAAAAAACAAGACTCACACAAGGAACAACTAGAACTCATTCACTAAGCACTCTACTATCTGGGAGTTTTGCATCTCACCCCCTTACATTTCACAATGCTTCTGCTATGCTGGGCAAATTTCCCCAAACACAAATTGTAAAGACTTGAGGACGTTGGACTTATTCTTCAAACAATTACTAGATTATAGTTATTGAAGCTTCTCTGAAATTTCACTTTCACTTCACTGAGTGGAGAAAGCAGATGTAACAATACAAGTTTTCTTCCTTCCCTTTCACAGAGTGAGCTTTGTGTACATTCTCTGGGGCAGCAATTTGCTAAGAAACACTGCCTCTTGGCAATTTTTTAGCAATCAGACTGGCCAATAACAATATAGTGTTTTAGCATGAATAGACAAGCTTGACAGAAAGATCTATCAGCTGTTCAGCCCACACTGCTGTACAAATGAGAAAATGACTGGAATATTAATTGCCTTTAAACAGAAGTAATTACTCATTTTTGTAAGACTACTAGAAGGCAGAAAAAGATAGCTAGAATAGAATATTATGAAAAATGTTTCATTTTTCTGGTTTTAACTGTTTAAGCATTTGAGGACAAAAGACCAAATCTACTTCTTAGATGTCTCTTCTTCCTTTCCCTGCGGAGCGGTATCTTACAGTTTTTACTTTGCAATGTGAACGTGGAAATGGGAATGGATTTGATGCTTAACTACTGGAATTCCAATTTCAATTTTCCTACTTTTTGTCCTCTGTTTGGGATTTGTTAGGCTCTGCCAGTTTTGAAGCACATGACATGCTGAATTTTTTTCAGACAAAATATTTTTGAAAGATTCATGCACACATCAATTCATGCGCATCCCAGAAACGTCTAAGGCACTATCTCCTTTAATTCATCAGCTTGAATGACAGTACAAGGATTTGAAGCTACTAAGGCAATAAATTTAAATAAAGCTTAGCTGCATAATTACATTGTGAAAAAAGTCAATATTTTGATATTCCATAAATTTATTCACAAACTATATTCCCACATTTATAAATATTCTAAACTGAAGGGTTTGCATTACATTTTCTATTCATCTGATCACCTAATATTTTCAGTATTTTAAATGGACATGCAGCAAGCTTATTCTGAAGAAAAATTGATGTATGCTGCTCAAGTAGGCTACAGTCTATTTCAAAAGAGGCAGAATATAGTTCATTAGAATACCAGGATTTGCCTATCATCTACCAAAAGGCACTTTTACTGCATAGCATCAATGGAACTAGAAAGGAAAGCCAAGAGTTTATGCCATGGTATAATACACTTAATTCCTTACAGTTACCTGGCTGTCATTTTAGCCCCATTTCATCTCAGCTGAGTGGCTCCTCTCAGAAATTATCTATCTACGGAAAAGAGGAGATACTCTCAGCCTAGACCCTACTTTGTTATCTTAGTTTCACAAGTGATGCTAAATGGAAACCTTTCCTGACCATATTTCTAAGAGGATTGCTCTCAAGAATGAAGTGTTTGTTGACACAGCATCACTGAAATGCATGTCTGTCTTATTCACTATGATTTATGATTTTTCATGCTGTTTTTAATTGCAGAAATCTTGAACACTGCTCCTTCCCAAGACTAGTTTTGAAAAGCTATGACTCATCTGATGTGATATTGTTCTTTGCAAGTGCAATTCTATCCATCTATTTGGCTGGAGAATTAATCCACATGCTTGCCTCTTTATTTCATCAGTAGCACCAAATAGAAAATAATCGTATAGATTTATGAACATTCCCAAATAGGTGAATGTGCTAATAATATAGATAAAGTTTGACAGCTTTCTTAAGGTTACACAATGACTTTCTTTCCTAAGATGGAAGTGCTGTAAGTACATGTTGAATGTTATCTAATCCAAGCACACCACTGCTCTCAGAAACTTTTGTATTGGCAGGAAAATCCCCATAAGAAAATGATTTTTTAAACTACCCAAACAAATAGTTCTGCTACAGGGAAGGGCTTTAGTTCTGTAAAATTAATAGTTTGACAATAAGAACAGACTGTTAAGGTTCCACTCTTGTTAGGCTAGAACATACCTGGCATGCTGATGGATGACTGTGATTGAGGTCCCACTGGGAAGATACTATGTCAACAGACTTTTCAGCCATATTAAGCAAATTCATCCAGCCTTGGAAAAGAGACAAATGGGATGGTGCACTGTCTGAATAGTTGATCCCTTCAGGAATATTTTCCACGAGAGCAACCCTGAGAATAGATAAGGAAAAAATAACCACTTAACAAAAGCACTTTTCTATATTAGAAGGTTCCAAATTGTAAAGAACTTCAGATTTTGGGCCTGGGGTTGAACATCTGCTCCCAGAGGCTCTCAGCAGTTTGGCAGCCTGCAACTCTCTCTGAAGCATCTGACTGTCATGCTTCACACTTCCCAGAACAATGAAGTGCTGAAGTGACCTACTGCTAATGCAGCAAGCCAGTCAAGCTTTCCAAGCTCTGCAAAATTAGCTTACACAGAGAAAAGGTTATTTCTCACAACACAGTAAGTGAAAATCAGTCCTTAAAGTGAGGATGGGAAGAATGAAACAATCTCCTCTTGCTTTGCCACTCTCATCTCTGAATATATTTTCCTCTCTCTAAGGAATGTGGCAAGATGTACACTCTCTGACACTCTCTTAGGTCTGCTTTTACAGCTGACATTTTATGACATTGCCATCTCTACAAATGAATTCTCCCTTTCCAGCTGTTCTAAGCTACCCAGTTTTTCTGCTTTTGTTTACCTGTGTAAAACCCTAACTGAGACCCAGTGGTTAAAAAAAGGAATTATGACCTTTTAGTTTCTTGCTCTTTTTGGAAAGCTCTTTGATCTTCCTGTCTACAGTATTCAAAACATTTTCAAATCAGAGTACATAAATTCATATGGATACAATCGCATCCAGGAAGCCAAAGAAGCATTGTAGTAAACTGTCAGCTTAAAACATGCTCCTCTGCTTCAGGGAAATGATGTGTTTCATTCAGCACACCACCTCACTGCTAGGTTTCCTTAAATTGCAGCAGGTAAAGCTTCTTTCTACACTCAGTAGAGGAATTTTAAAATTAAATAAGGTCAAACAAGTTCTTCAATTCTTTCTTTAGGTAAAGAGAACGAATTTCCATATAAATGCCCCCAACATCTGCCACTTCTACTGTGAATGATACAAACCAGATGTAGGAAAGCTGTAACAGGAACTCAGAGAACACTCCTCTTTTATATATAAGTACATCAAGCATTTCCACACTGGTTTTGTACTTGTCAATAGTGTTAATTATCAACTACAGTAATATGAGTATAGTTTGTAAACTTTAAGTAAATCATTATTACAAAATTCCAGGGTAAAAGAGAACTGTACATATTTTGACTCTTGGAAAAATAGATTAGTGGAGTATCTTCTATTAATTCAATTCATCCTAGAGGGCTCACATGGAAACTTTTACAGCTCTTTCTGAATATCAAGCATGTTTGTGAAGTGAACCCATTAAAAGACTGAAGATTGGTACCCTTAAACAATGTTAAGAAAACCCAGCAAGAACTGTGATAAAGTAAACCCGTGGTCATGATCACACTCTCCATCTCCTGGCCTGGCAAAAAATCCCACCATCCAAACCAGAACAGGCACAGCTCCTTCTGTATGTTCTCTTATTCCCCCAAGTCTGTCAAACAATGTAGGCATCACTAAGCTGCAATTACCAATGACACTCTCCACAACTTACTTTGACCATACTGTTCAATTTATCAACATTAAACTTAGCTACATTGCAGTAATGGACTTGGAACTTGGCAAATAAGCTGTAAAATGTTAAAAACACAACTAGATTTTTTAATATATTTTAAGTATATTTTATTCTAAAACATTCTACTACCTTGTTTACCAACTTTCTGAAATAACTAGTGCTCTAAAAATTGAGTGCCCTTCTTAAAATATTTAAAAATAAACTATTTAACACTCAGGGGTTTAAGCTTACTTTTGCCAATAATCCTGTTACAGAACTTCATAAAACTTTGGTTAGATCCCTTGAAAGCCTTGCTTGTTCTTTTTCACTAGTTAGCATTACAAATCATATTGCAGCTCTTAGCATGCCCATGTTTCTAGAATTTTTTTATGGAGAATTGTAGGATGGCCACCTTCAAAAAGCAAGAAATTGAAGCTGAGAAGATAAACTGATCTCCACAAGGACATGAAACCTCCCTTATAATCCACTTGCAAAGATCAGAAATGAATACACCTTTTTCTGAAATCTTCCATCCCTAACTTAATCACATCAAGATACAGGAGTTATTCCGAATATGCTTCAAAGACATTCTTAATATCAAATAATTATTCAAAAATAAAAGAATGTCAAACTCAGTTCTTATTTAGCTAGAATTTAAAAGTACACATCACTCCATTGAACAAGTAGTGACCAAAATTTCCCAACATTAGAACACAGTGTTTTCTAGTGGAATCCATGTAAATGAATTACATAGGAGCCCAAAAAATAACTCACAGGACGGAATCCGCCACAGCCACTTCCAGTGGCTTTTAGTAGCGTTTCCTATAGGCCGCACTGAACTTGTGTCTCACTGGAAAGCATTAGCTTAACTTCCACTTCTCTTGTCTCTTTCTCTGGCAAGTTGAGAGCTGCCAAAAACCTAACCCTGCCACAGAAGGGCTAAGATGATCTGGAGGTCATGTAGCTTAACCCTCCTTGTCAAAGGAGGGTCAATGCCAGCAGGTTGATCAGGACACTATCCAGTCAGGTTTTTACATATCCCCAATATCTCCAAACCCAAAGCTCATCATATTTGAGATGATGGACCTGTCCCAGTCAAATATATATATATGTTTATTTTTGGCTTCACATTATTTAGGTGTGCATTAAGCTATAATGCAGGAAGAGTTGTGGGTCATTGCTTTTCACATACATTTTGTTACAGATACCATTAAGATATGCACAGAAGTTGAGCTTTCCCTAATTTGTCATGGGTTAAAACATTTTACTTTTTCAAAGAAAGTAGCAAGGAAAATTTACTGGGCAATAAGGAATTCAACTCCTCCTAAAAGGGCCCTTTTCAAGGACAAGGTGACTCTTGGAAAGGAAGTTTGTCCTGACTATTGGAATGAACTTGCTCTTCACTGGGAGAACATCTCCCAACTTCTAAAGCTGCATAGCATTCACCAGGCTATGGCACCAGCACTAAATAACACACAGAACTGCACAGCTCACGCCATTGTATAATTTGGGTTTGGTTGTTCAGTAGAAGCCAAATGCATTCCAGTTAACAAAACTGTTATTCAGAACAGACATTGTCTGCTAATATTTTTCTACTCTTCTGTTTTATCAAATAGCAAGTACAAGGAGTGGTCACAGCACTAAGCCTGAGTCCGAGAAGGGTTTGGATAATGTTCTCAGGCATGCTCTCTCTGATTCTTGGGATGCCCTGTGCAGGGCCAGGAGCTGGACTCAATGATCCTGATGGGGCCTATCCAACTCATCATATTCTATGATTCTACTTTGAGTTCTTCAGTAAAAATAAAAGAAAAAAAGGGAAAAAAAGACACTTAATCTAGCTAGGGCACTAGTTAAAATGTTTTCATAGATTTCTCTTTAATAATGAACTGATTCTGCCAAAAATTTCCAATGTTAAAACCCAACATCAAGCTCAGAAGTCATACAAAAAGCCAAGCACCAAGTTTTTACACTAAGTGATTTTGCCTTTACAATATTCACTTTTTGTTTGGCACAATAGTAAAGTTCCAGTGCTGAGTCAAGATGAGTTTCATTAAAACTTCTGTGCAAATATTTGAGTTTGCAAGCCCAAATTCCATCAATAAAAGCTAAATTTAGCTTTCATCTTTGTTCCAATATGACCCACAAAGAGGTTCTTCAAATATGTTATTATAAAAACTTCCAGGAGAGAAGGTAATTCACAGACCTTGAGGAAAGTTAAGACATAGTGACATAATTTATTCTGCAAAAATGGAATATTAACAAAGCAAAACACAGATGTACCATGGTGACTAAAACAGATTTTTCCTATCCTCAAAATCATTTCCAGATAACCTTACACCTGTTGAATGAAGATGTCCTTCCTCTCTCTGATTTCATGGTGCTCTGTCTCATCTGATAATGCCAACATAGGCTTGTCCCTTCAGTTTGACAGCTGAATATCCTCAAAACTACTTCAGACAGACTGAGAAAGTAATGTTACACAATTTCTGTGAAGTCAGACAGAGAGACAAAGGTCAGAGTGAGATCCAAGCTCCTCTTAGCTTACAGAAATAGGGTAATAGAATGGTATTTAATGCCTACCACAGAATAGACCATGACCTCAATAACAAGACTCTTCTGAGCTCAGCTGTGACTTGCATTTAGCAATTCCAAGTGAATTCTGTACACGGTTAGGGATTCTTGTTCATCTTTGACAGTTCTTTGGTCAGAAAGCAAGAAGATTTGTTTCTGATGCCACACCATTTTGTTCTTCAGAAGGAAACAGAGGTTCTTAATTTAGCACATGGGTTAATTAAAGTAGAGAGGGCTAGGAGAGTGAAAAATAGGCAGATGCTATATGTCTGTCTCTTGAAAAAAACTGGAGTATTAGCAGAAATTTATAGTTCTATGTCGCTGCAGAGTTCACTCAGCAGCAATAAAGACTCCAAATACATCAGAAGGCGAGAGAAGCTAAAAAGCCTTTATTAAGAAAAGGACTGGACTTTTATAGATGAGTTTGTTTGGTCAATTCTCATTGGTCAGTAGGCTAACAAACAAAAGACTTCAGCTGACTGGTGAAGGAAAAGCAACAATCCTCTGAAAAACACCCTAAGACAAACACCACAGAGCTCACGTACAAACAGCAGGTGCAGGATCATTGTTTACACTTCTTTTTCACTCCTCAGAACTTTCCCAGGATAGTCTGAAAAAGTTGCTGATTCCTCAGGCTGTGTCAGAGCCTGGCGACCACAGTTCTGTCGGAAAATTTAGCTCTGACAATTCTACTAGTATAAAAAGAATATTTTTTTGATGCTCACACCATATTAAAACAATAAACTCTGGAACATTATTCACTCCAGTTTGTCTCAATCCACAGTCATCCACTAAAGAAAACCCAGGTCATACGCACCCGAGCATCTCTACATCATCAGAATTTATTCACCATTAAAGAGAAGAAACTTAGTAAGAAAACACTGCAATGATTTGTATGAGACAATAAAGAAACAAAAGCTGAAAAAGGCTTTGACATAAAGCTGCTCTATTTCAGACAAAGGAATAAAAAAAAAAAGAAGATAATTGAGAGAAGTACATGAGTCCTGCCCCTACACTAGGGTCCTATTTAAAGATACCCTCTTGTGACCCCTTTTTCTTTTTCTTTCTTAACCCAGAAGCCCTGGATTCACAGTCCCCTGGCCTGAAGGACCACATCTACTCATAGAGTTCCAGTTCACTTCTCTTATAACACTGGAGTTTTAATATTTATTCAAAATCTACCACCTTTCTCACATCAGTGCTTTCAATTAAGGCTTTCACCATGTCACTTTCAAACCCGCTGCATTCTTCTTCATCACACCCCTTCTACCACTCTTCCCTCCCAGATCTAATCATTAGCTCTCATCCTGGCCAAGAGCCTCTTCACCCTCTCAACTGAACCACAGCTACAGCTCTTGATTCTGAAAGGAATTAAGAAATGCCCTTCTAGACAGGGTAAAGTTACAATTTCAAAAACATGCCAAACAAACTCTGTTTTCTGGATTCACAGAGAAAATATCCTAAAAAAAAAAAAAAGTATAGCACAACTGTATTTGGATCTTCTACTTAGAGACAGTGGTGATGATTTGGAAGATCAAGTGCAATACGTCTGCTTTGAGATCAGAACTGGAGCATAAAGGTATCCAGTGTATTTGGATAATTATATGGTATATCCAGTAAAGAAAAATCCAACTGTGTATTGCATGTAATATTTACTCTGTAAATATTATATGTGAATAATTATACGTATATGAATATTATATATAAATATTATGCTGTGAATTCTAATTTTAAGTAAAATACATTTGGCCCATTATAGGGAATTCAAGACAGAACACCTGAATTAAAAGTGAAATGCAAAGCAGCTAAGATTGAACTTACAAAGGACTGTGAGCTTAAGCTCAGTACACAAAAGCACCTAGAGTATTAGCATCTGAGAAGGTATCACAAGTTCTGTAACAGTTCTATAACAGTGACAGTCCCAACTGCTGAGGCACATGTGTGTGTGTGTTTGTGCGTGTTTGTATGTGTGCAAGTGCCTGCGTACATGCACACTATGAAAGATCTTTGATGGCATTTACTTGTCTGCTTTTTGAATTTTAGTCATGAAGACCTTGATGTCTAGACACAAAAATCTCAAGATGATGAATGCTTGGTTCAAGATTATTCTTTGAATTGGATCTGCAGTGAATACAGATAAATTCAGGTTTATGATATTAAATATATTTTCTGCAGACAAAAAAGGTACAGAGTTTCATCTGAACATTTCCAAGTATGTGGTAGAGCAGACTAGAGTGATGTTTAAAATGAAAGGTTGTGCTGCCTTAAGCCAAGGAGGACACACCGGTCCTGGGGTTCTGCTCTCCACCACAGGAGTCAGTCAGTGACTCCTCACTCACAATGCTCACATGGGCCAGCATGGCACCAGAGCACCCTGACATAAGAAAGGGTCGCAGCACTTTACCTCACAAATACAAGAGACACAGATCAGTACTTTGCTCAGTAACAGGCAGCTAGCACTGGTTAAACCGCCCTGCACCTACGGCAAACATTTTGACAGATCTCCTAAACAGAGGCTGGAATTCTGTGAATGCCATCTGTGACTGGACTCAGAAGACACAGGCCTCTTCAGCCAAGTGAGCTGCTTGATCCTTTTAAACATGCAGCTGCCGCACAAGAATGGGAATAAAAAGCCCTGCCAGCTTCAAGTATTCACTGAAGTCCAGCCTTAAGCACCAGTTAATTCCTGTAATTAGAACTTATACCTTTCCCCTTCAATGGCTGCCTCTTCTTTGCACTTAGTTTCTTTTCATTTTTTCCTACTGGTCCACAGAAGCAATTGAAGTATGATAACTATATTTCAAAACATATTTTAACACCTCATCACTTACGCCTTTTTATATTTTTTGTAATCAACTTGAAGATCACTTTGTTATTGCTGTGCCCACATAATTGTTTTTGTGCCCACTCATCACTATGTCTAGAAGACAAATACAGCATGCAGACACGCACAGCACATCCATTAATCTTGGCAGATTTTATGTCCCACATTCTCAGTTGGTACAATATAGAAAATAAGATTTTCAGTCAGCACTTATGTCAGTGGAACAATATTGGTTTTTACCAGTTAAAGATTAGACTCAATTCTCTAGGTCTATAAAACAAATAAGTAGAAGCACTCCTGGAATACTTCTTCTCTTTGGATTGTCCCATGGATTTGTATGTACAAAAAGGACGATATCCTACCTCTGATACCATCATCTTCAGAAGAATGTACCAATAATAAAGTCCTACTTTGATGAATAACACAATATCTGTGTTGTAACACACCATAAGCAGAAAAGTTTCAAAAGAAGGATCCACTATACAAATTCACCAGCCATCCAATGTTTAAACCTGTGAATGATTTCTAATTAAACACATTTTAGGTGATAAAATGAAATTTTCACAGTTGCATTTCAGATGCAGCTTTCAGTTCCCAAAGGCAAAACTGCATGCAAAAGAGGGAAAGAATTGACCAGATGTTTCACAATGTCACCTCACCCTACTGGGGACAGTATTTCCTTGATGTCAAAGCAAATCTGAATCTTAGTTGGAAATTCAATCTAGCCTGCTGAGATCATTTTAATACTGGAACCAAGATAGCAGACATATAAAGTATCAAATGAAAAAGGAGCACAAGAAAGAATGAATAGCAAACATTAAAGATCTTCATTTATTTTACTGACATGACTGATATTTGCCTCAAAAAACCATATAAATAAAGTACAATGAGCACAGAGCTCTAAGTAGCCTTAGAACTTTTCATGTGGTTTACGCAGACTTAGGATTTCTTGTGAATTATGCAGAAAAATAGACTCAATACTGATCTTTTCCCTACACTTTCACATATCCAGGTGCATACCAAAATAATCCTTACCAACTGCCCTTTGCTCTCTAAATGTTGAAATAAGGATGTTGAAATAAGATTGTTGTTTCCCTTGTATAAAACTACTTAGCTTCATTAAGACTCAGTAAGAAAATCCTCATAGAAGAAGAAAAAAATTTATAATCTAATTGAAAAGGACAGAAAACTATGTATAAAGACTCTTTTGGAATAAAATACTGTGTGGTTTTGCCTCAGGTTTCTAGCTCTTTTATATTATGCCTGAACCACAGCATTAGCATACCTGTTTAAGAATACCTAAGTAAATTAGGTATTTTTGAATGATTTTAAAAGCAGCTTAACTTGTCTGATTGTTAAAGTCTACATATAGAAGCAAAATAAATCAGAGAACTAGTAATCACTAATAAGTATCAACAGCTGAGACTCTGAAATCTCTCTTTAACTGGTAGAATCATCGTAAGAATGCAGAGAACCAAAGAAATCTTTAGTTCACTGAATTGACTTTTAATTTACTGAGAAGACAGGATGTAGAGTTTAGTCTTCTAGACTTCAGTGTGGCATTTCTCATCAGTAAAATTCAGTAAAAGATTTTTCACAGGTCCTGAACATACAAATCTCAGAACAATTTATCCTCTTTTTTTATACCTTCTGTAACCTTTTATATACATACAGATCAAACAGATAAAGACCTAGTATTTCAGAACATAGAAATATTTTATGGAATAATTATAAATATTGCATTGTTTCTGATTTGGATAGAATTTTTTTGACAGCAGCTAAGGAAAATTACATTATGAAGCTCAGCAGCCCAGCCATCAAACCAGAAACAAGTATAGCTACATTTAATAAAGACAAGTGTAAAAATATAATAAAGCTAAAAACATAATAAAGCTATATAATAGAGGTCTTGTGTTGCAATTTCAATTCTGAATATAAATTCATGAAGAACTCAATACCTGAAATTAACAACAGATTAACCACAGACTTAGTTAAGGCTGGTTTGACTGGTTTTTCCAGTGCTATGTACTGGAACCGTGGTCATGAGAATTTTAGACTTTCTGTGCTATCCGGCATTGACCCCCAGGAGAACACAGCATTTGACTGAGGCCCTGGAGAAGGCTTCCAAAATTACATGATAGAACTGAGATTATGAGTGTATAGTTTAAATAGAAGTATATAATATCACATAGTGGAAAACTTAGAGTCTAAGATTTCAGAATATAGTAATATATATAAACCAAGATGGAGGTTTTAGGGTGGAAGTTTCTGCTTCTTCCTCACCTTCTTCTTTATAGGTCTAGATAATATTATATAATTAAATAGAAAAGTCCACATTGCAAGACAGAGGTTAGTTATTGAGCTAAAAGTATAAAAAATTTAGGTGGCATTTCTTAACTGGAAAATTTACCCTTAAAAGGTCTTATAGAGAAAGAACTAGGGAGCATTTTTAAGTTATTAACTTAAAGTATTATAGCACTCATAACTTACAAAACTATAACATAAATAAAAATTAATAAACATCTAAGTCCAAACAAGAAATACCATTTCGCTCATTTAATGCTAACCCTAGAAAAAGAAGATAAACATTGACAGCTATGCTTTATTGTCCTAGCTTTCCCATCTTCATCTATGAGAATCAGTGCCTTATTCCACGAGGGAACAATTACTTGTTATCGTGACAAGTAGTGCTGCAATAGTGACCACTACGTCTGAATTTCCAAGACACAGAACGGACCTCCATTTTAGGAAATATTCAGGTGTCGTATCTAATAATTTAACTTAAGGTAAAATCCTGAAGGAACTGATGAGCACTTGATCATTACTGCCTAAATCCAGCCTATGTTGGCAGTTCTTGAAACCCCACTGTCCTGTGTACTCAGTAATCAGAGCTGAAACAGACCACAACTTTCACACTTCACCTAAAAGTTCAGCAGAAAGATTAAGTACATTTACTAAACATCATAATGCAAAAATGGAATGTTTGATAAGGCCACAAGAAATGTCAAAAAGACATTATTTGAACCAAACTGGCACAACCATCATCCCACTTTCCCCATGTTCTGATGGAAGTTGACCTTTCAAAATTCATAATCAATAGGAAAGGCATCATACACCACATTTCTAGATTCGTGCAATTCTTTGGTTGCTGTCAGAGCTCTGATTTGCGCCCTTTTAAAATGGAATAGTGCCTATATTTTCATCAGGAAAGAATTTCTTAAGCTTCAAGTAAATCTTGTGTTCAAGTAAATCTTATTTTACAATCTCTTGTTTGAATTACTCAAAATTTATTTTCAAATTAAACACTAAGGCAGTTTTATGTCAAAGAGAGCAACAGTATCTCTAGACATTAATCATCATTCATTTCAGAGCATGCTGTAGCTGAATTTCACATACATGAAGGCACAATACAGAGGTCAAATGCTGCAGAGTTCTGCACATGGCTCTCTTTATGCACAACGATATAAGCCTTGGGGATATGTGTGAAATCTATTTAATGGACACAGACTAAGAACAGAAACTGCCATCTGTTCCCCATATATATTTGGGTTTTCTGTAAGACACTTCCATTAGGCTATTGTTAGGCTATGATGTATCATGACAAGAAGCCCTGAAATTTTTCTGTGATACGCCCCGTCCTCATCACGTCTAAAATGTGCTACAAAACTCTTCAGCACCTTATCACGTGCCAGAATAACTTCCTTTCAGACTGTGATTTTACAATAGTGTTTAAAAACAACAGAGAGAAAACAGCTTGCATTTTGATCTTATTAAAAAAATTCACTGCTGACGAAGGATGTCATATCAACGTTTGCATATGACTGAAATTTATTTGGGGTCACAACAGCACTTCAGGAGCTCATATCTCCTCTGTCAAACTTCAAGTAGCTTAACCAGCTTCTCTATGACTACTTCATTTTTTAGCCCCCATATTTCTCATCAATTCCCTCATTTTTGTCCCCAGATGCTTATTCATTCCAGCTCCTTGTGGAGCACTTTGTGAGAAGGAAAAAGACAATTTCTCTCATGGTTATCCTTCACTGTGATGATGTTTCATACAATGAAATTTAAACTTCATTGGTAAGTGCTCCAAATGCATCTCTTAGAATGAACGGTTCATTCTTGTGAGATTTACTTTCTCCTTGCTCTTGAGAAAACAAACACTGGGAGGAAGCCCAAATAGAGTCAGCAGAATCCTTTTGTGGGGATCACTGGGTTTTCTAAAGACAACAGGCTTACTCTTGTATTTTTTTCCTGGGCATTCTCTGCACCAAAAAAGCTTGCTCCAACCCTGTGCCATCTTTTTCTTTTTCTACCATCTTTTGCTCTAGATGCGCCCTGTTTTGAATTCACCACTTTCATGGCTCCTTCTCCCCTTACCTCCCTCTTCTTTGTATTAAACCCTAGATGACCTCTGTTGTTCTCCATCTAGTCAGTCTTCCTCTCAATAAATTTCTTCCAAATTATTTAATTGGCAGAAAACATAATACTGTTACTAAATCTCCAGGACAGATCTGTGCATTTTGTTCTGTTTCTCCAACATATCTGATTTGTCTAGGTAGATTGAAAGCTCTTATTGGTGGCGCTTCTTGTTACTCAAGTAGGAGTGACAAAGTAGGATTAATTTTTGGTAAACTCCTAGGAATTACTCCATTAGAAAGAAGTAGCATGGGCCTCTGAAAAACTCTGCTGACAATAAACATTATCCAGGGACATACTTTTAAGTACTGCTACCTAAATTGTCATCGTTCAATTCTTTACGTAAGATGCCTCATGCAAGTCTAATTTGGCTTACTGTTTCAGGTGACAGTTTTTTGTGTAGGGCTTTTTCTTTTTTTTATTTTGTTCTGTTTTGTTTTTTTAAAGGGGGTTTATAGTTAACTTGGCAGCTTCTTAATTACAAGAAGCACAGCAGTTTCAACTAAGACTTCTAATTATTATTTCTAATGATAACTCTAGGGAAGTTTCCTGCAACTTTCCTTTAGCTGCAGCAAATATAAAACCAAATATGTCGCTCTAAAAATGGAACCTGTGGACAGCATGTAGGACCTTAAACAGGTATTCCAAATGCAAATGGAGGAGGTTTCCTGGGTGATCAAGTCTCTCTTCTTGCTACTTCAGGCAATGTTTCGTATGTTTTTATTCTTAAATTATCCCAGAATCACAAAATAATCTGAGTTGTTAGGGACCCACAAGGACCATCAAGTCCAACTCTTTAAGTGAGCAGCCCCTACAGGGATTGAATCCATGACCTTGGCATTCAGATGAGGAAAAGATAATAGGACAAGCAAGAGTTTTTACCATCACTTGTCATATTGGAATATTTTTATCTTGCTGCTTTCCTAGGCAGAAACCTGCCTCACTTGATATCCTTTTACCTGCTCTAGCTTTTATCCTCAATAACTGAGATCCCATCCTGCAATTTCTCTCTCCTGTGCTATTTTCATGGATGACAATAATTTCCCTTTTTAGCTTTCATCCTGCACAACCAAGTGCCTTTAGTATCTTTCTTATTAAAGCAAGTTTTCACTTCTAGAACCTTCTCCTACTAAGCATGAATTGAACCTTCCTGAATACTGATAGTCAGTTACACTCAATATTCCAGATTAAAACTTATCGATGCCTTTCAAAATGGCATTAAATACTTGGCACTTTTCTTGCCTGATATAAATAGTATTGAATCTATCTCAAAGTATAATTCTGTATACTTTTATTACAGTTTCCCTACGGATTTTTTCCCCTTAAACAGCATAAAGATGGAAAATGTAGTAAAATTGCAGTTGGACTACTGCCTGGGAGTGACAAAATTTAAACTGTTAACCAAAATGGTACTTATATCCCCATGAGAAACCAGAAGATGTATTTTCAAATTCAAAAATCTAAAAAATTGTTTTTAAATTTTCAGTATGAGGAAAGGGCATTTTTTGATCATTCAATTATTTTCTGCCTTCAGAAAAAAATTATTTGTTGTTCAAATTTAATTTTAATGATCTCTGTAGTGAAATGTATCTTCAAGAGGCTCTAAAGTCAGCCGCCATTCCCTGCTATTCTCATTTCCTGCTTCTGCGTGACTGCTGTAATTTGTGAAGTTCAAAGAGTAAAATACAGTAAAAAGATACCAAGACTAAAGAAGTAAACCAACTAAAAGTAGTCAGATGATGCTGAGATGTGTAACAGGCATCTGCGTGACTGCTGTAATTTGTGAAGTTCAAAGAGTAAAATACAGTAAAAAGATACCAAGACTAAAGAAGTAAACCAACTAAAAGTAGTCAGATGATGCTGAGATGTGTAACAGGCATAAGAAAAAGATATTTCCACAACCCTGTTTTAAAACTGTAAGCAACATGTTCCAACAAAACAGCTGACACTTGAAGTGGCTTCTTCTCCAAGTTGTTTCTGAGAATGCTTTATTATTATTTTCAACTAATTCAAGATCAGACTAACCTCAGAACTTAAGGAGTGACAAACTCCAAAAAATCGGGAGAAATGCTGTTAAGCAGGGATGACAAAAAAAAGGTAAATATATAGAAAATCTGCTAAGAACAATTTTGAGGTGTTAACCCAGTCCATGCAATAAGAAATTGCACGATGGGATCTGCAGAAAAAAAAAATTAAGAAATTGTGCTGAAAAGATCCAGGATTAATCCTCAGCTGGAGATAAATGACTGCCGGAATTACCTCTGTCATACTGAATTGTAGGGAAGGCAAACACTCCTCCATGAATGCACATAAAAGCTCACATGATTACAAGGAAGAGCACCACTGCAGTAGAGAATAACAAGCTCCAACTGGCAATCCAGCAAACAAAACAGTGCACAGTATCATTAAATAATTCAGGTTAGATGATACCACTGGAAGTCATTCAGTCTAATCTCCTGCTCAAAGCAGGTCCTCTTAGAACAGGTTGCTCATCACTTTACCTGGTAAAGTTTTCAGCATCTCCAAGGATGGAGATTACACAGTCCTCTCTGGATATGTGTTTTGATATTTAACACTCTCACAATGGAGAAAAATTTAAATTTAAGAAGAAGATTCTATGATAAAATCTAATGTTTCACAGCCATTTCCAGCAACCCAAGAAATCGAGTAAGGCTTTTCATTCAATCCCAGCCTATGAAAAGTCAAAGAGCTTATGTCAATAATAAAATAAGATGCCTTGCTCTAATCCCCATGCTCCTCCAGTTCTTCATTTGCAGCACCCATTCTTGCTTTTCATCCGCAAATGAACAATTCTGTGCTTTGCTGTACTGACTTTTCCGTAACTCCAGACCATAAGATTACCTCTTGCCTTCTATGATAGTATCCTGAACTCACAAATACTTCTGAACAGTCACAATATTTCTCATCCTAATCTTGGAGGACAAAATACACTCATTAGAACAGGAAATGGTACTGGCAGTGAGCAGTACGATGCAGACTGAGGCACAGTCCCCAGGCAGTAGAAAGGAAAGCTGCTTTATTGCAAAAACCAGGCCTTTCTATGCAGTCAGGCCTTTATCAGTTACATAGTTTTAAATCATAACAAACATAACACAACCAACTACTGTACTCCAGGATGGGAACGCATAATGGTTATATAACCTGTTTTTCTACCTCTAATTCAGCTGAGTCACTTTCCCATAGTTTTCTTCTACTTGGCTGAAGTAGCAGGCCTGAGCCATGATTTAACAAGGGTAACAAGGCCCTTATTTTATAAGGCTTTACCTATATGCCACAGTGAACACCACTGATTCTCAAAAAATACTGCTTTACATTCCCTGTTCATGATGTTGAAGTACCACTGCTGGCCTCCCTTGTGGTAATTTCTCACCGACCAAAATGTTTGCTCAGATTTATATAGAGTACATCTACTGCCTTACCTTGCTAAAGTAGACAATTACCTTATCACTGGAAATACATTAGTCTGGTAGAACCTACCTCATACAAAATAAAAGGATTTTTTTATCCCTCTTTCCAACATCTGCGTTAAAGTATTGTACAACACTGAAGTAAAATTTACAGGCTGGGGGTTTTTTTTAAGCAGAAGACATGTTAGCTTACAAACACTACCTGGGGAAACATAAAATTTCAAGTAACCTATTCCAAAGAGACCAGACTTTCATCACAACAGATGAAAGAATTTTTCTTGACTTAATCATAAATTATAATGAGCAAATTATAATCAGTAAATTAAAGCAATACAGATGGGATGTAAAAAATTCACTTTCAACAGTGAATGAGATGTATGAAGATGATTAATTAAATTATTACAGAACAAAACCAACTGTAAGACAAGAAAGGTAGATACAAAAAACCAAAAATAGAGCTTATTTTAAAGGAACTTCATTAGGAACACTAACTAGTAACGTAGAAATATTCCCTAACATACTCTAGTTCAGCATTTGTGTTTATAACTTAATTTGGACATTAACTAGAAATCTCTACATAAAAATGGGTTCAAGATCAGAGGAACACAAAACGTCCTATTATTTTACCCTATATAAAGTGATTAGATAAGAAGCCATTTTACTTTGATTCAAAAAGAGAAAAAAACCTCCACATTTATTGGTTACTCATTACTCAGGCTAATCCTTTTCCCTATAAAAAACCCTCAGTATTATTTAATTTTGCCATTTCTGGTATTTTGTGGACCTAAAGTTTCTCAGACAATACAACTAAAGGCAAGTTCATCAGAACTGCCTGCAGTACCCATATAGACTAAACTACCACTCATTCTTTCCTTATTCTATCTCTAATATTTCTCATAAGCTGCGAGCTGTAGTATCTTATAGTAAACAATTTAGCCAGGCTTATTCAAAGAATAAAGATTGATAAGTCTACATTGCTGAAATTTTACTTTCCCACTGCAAGACAGAAACATCTAATGAAAACTCAACATTTTGATGTAAGAATTGCCTTGCTCCATGCCAGTCTCAGGAGCTACATTCACTCTAGCATAATTCCCCTGGACACTTCAGAGATATAATGAAAGGTTATTTACATCCAACATTCTCACAAGTTCAAGACTAAGTTCTGTTAGTTAGAGATAGTGTAATTCTTGGTTTTGTGCAGTATCTAACATATCCTAGACAAGAATACATTGCACACCATATAAGAACTATGTCAAGATAGAAAGATAGATGAAAGGACAGATAAAAACAACAGATTACAATAGGACTAGTTTATTGTTCCTAGGCCTAACTGATAAAAACACCTGGAGCTTCAACAAATAACTTACAATTCAGAGTAGATTCCTACTACCTTATCACACAGTCTTTTGAAGCTACTTCCCCAGTCTACCATTATGGAAGAAGATGTTTTGAAAAGAGGATATTATTCTGAAATCTTCACATCTCTGTTCTCAGACCCAGAGAAAACTCAGGGCTAAGAAGGAGCAGGGAAGTTTGATTTTGTGAGCAGGTACTTCAGTTCTAACTGATTATAAATGTTTTAATAATATCTGTCCTGAAGGAAGAATTTTGGTGACTCTCTTTAACCAAACTCTGCATATCAATGGAGATGCTATGGCAGGAAAAACATGTCGAAGTGTCAAAGCATGTCTCTGTCCCTTGGTCCAAGTGACTACCAATAAATAACACAAATTACTGATAACCTGCACAAAAACAAAGCCCTCCTTACTGATGCTCCAAAGATTGAAATGGAGACAAAACTACAGAGAACAAGAGACTCAAAAAAAACTTTATAGTAATGGTGATGGGAGGAAGAAAAACAGTAACAAAATATCAGCTCTTTGTCACTCTGATTTGTCCATTGGCAAGCAAAAACTTCTCACAAAAGTGATAGGTTTCCTTCAGCCCTCCCAGGAGCAAGCCAACTGTTTATGGAAACTGTTCACAGATCCCTCATGTGTCCCTCACCTGAGGAGGCAGATGGTGGACTGTGATGAAGCAAAACAAATTAAAACCTAGACTCCCTAAAGTGAATAACAAAATGCCTAACACTTCGTTTGGAACATAACCTAGCTCTAACTTACTCATTTTAAATAACCTCCAGGAAATATACATAAAGAATTCTGTAGCAGTTCACTTTTCAAATCCATTAACTGTTTGATCTCATTAATAATCAACTTTAGTTAATTCTGGCCCAGCATATTTATGTGTCTCATGATTTTAAGCATACAAAAGAAGAATAAATAATTGGAATGTAGAAGGATTACAAATGTTCAGTTTGCAAGGAATTAAAGTTGCATGCGAATGCTTTTAACAGTCTAGTTTAAATGGTTATTGATAATCAAAAGCATTGTGGAAAAAAACCCATCTGAGGCTGTGTAATATCTGCTGCAAGGGACAGGATTCACTTACGAGCAGCCTCATTAGTGGGCCCACACACACAACACACAAAATTTAATAAATCACACGCTTTCTCTTTACATAGCTGCTCATTCTACTGGCCCTGTGAACTCTGCATTATTTCCTACCCACAGTTTCCACAGACAGCACAAAACACACCACAACACACACACCTGGCTACACCCCTGATATGGTGATTAAGTCACCTGTCCAAAAGGGGAGATGGAAAGAAAAGCTTAGAGCTCAGCTCTTTTGCTTTCCATCTACTGCTCACTCTCTAAAGACAGGCACACACATCCTCACCCGGTAAGGTCATGAGCTCAGTGGTGTGAGCTCTGCTACATTTTGTCTGAGCATATCTCCCAGATCAGTAATTACCCAGAGGAATATTTTAATTGTGAAACCAAATTTTGCTGAAGGACAAGATGGAGAACTCTGCTAAAAAGGCAGCAGTGTTAGAAATGCAGAGTACAAGAAACCTGGCCTGGTTGGGGTACATTTTTCATTACAGCAATTTTTTAATAGATTAAAAAATTTTAAAAACTGTGGATTATGCTCTGCACTTCAGCTCCTAATTTCTGCAAAATCTGCATTTCAGTACACAAGGTGTGGTTTGGGATGTGGAACCAATGCCAGCCAGCTGCAAGATGGACCCAACGCTAGCTAAGGCAATGGTGGTAACTTCTCCAGGATAACACAGTTAAGAAGAGGGGCAAAAAGTATTTTGCAAGAGCAATTGCAACTGGAGATAGCAGTGAGCATATGTGAGACAAACAGCTCTGCAGACACCAGTGTCAGTGGAGACAAAGTGAGAGGAAGTGCTCCAGGCACCACAGGTGAGATTCCCCTGCAGCCCATGGCCAGGCAGCTGTCCCCCTGCAGCCCATGGAGGTCCACAAGGGAGCAGAGATGCACCTGCAGCCCACAGAGGACCTTAGGGAGAAGCAGAAGGATGTCCCTGAAGGAGGCTGCTACCCTGTGGAGCAGGGTCCTGGCAGGACCCGTGAACCCGTGGAAAGAGGAGCTCCAGCTGGAGCAGGTTTGCTGGCAGGACTTGTGACCGCACAGGGACCTACACTGGAGCAGGGGAAGAGGGTGAAGAGTCCTCCCCTTGAGGAAGAATGAATGGCAGAGACAACATGGGATGAGCTGGCCACAGCCCTTTCCCTTTCTCCTGCACCACTGGGGAGAAGGAGATAGAGAACCTGGAAGTGAAGATGAGCCTGAGAAGAAGGGAGCGATGGGGGGAAAGGAATTCTTAAAATTTGGGTTTATTTCTCATTATCCTACTCTGATCTGATTGGTGATAAATTAAACTAATTCCCCCAAGTAGGGTCAGTTTTGCCCATGGCAGTAACTGGTGAGTGATCTCTCCCTGCCCTTATCCTGACCCATGAGTGTTATATTCTCTTTCCCCCATCCAGCTGAGGAGCCAAGTGATAAAGTAGCCTCAGTGGGCACCTGGAATCCAGCCAAGGCCAACCCACCACAGCATATTGTCTGGTATTTCTAATTCTGGCATTATTAAATGATGAAAAAACTTCTTTGCCACAGGAGTAAAAAGTTCAAAAATCAACACTGAAAGAATATATTCTAATTTAGCTGGAACAGTTTTTCAGGACAGGACTTACTCTTGTGCTTAAGGAAATTTATAACAATATTCCACTGACGTGTTTTAAAGTATCATGAGCAAGTCTTAGGTAATTAGGGTTGTCCATGTTCTGAGTACTGCAGAGATGAGAAATAAATAATTTACAATACTCCTTTGTATGGACAGTTTCCATCCTATTCACCCTCTACCATTAGCTGTATTCTGACTCAATTCATCACAATTTTTATGATGAATGCTTGTCGATATTTTATTTACCTTATAAAGCATTCATAAAAGAATTCTTTCAATATGAAGTTACACGTCTCTGCCAAATAATGCTTTTGCCTTTTCTCCCCAAGTATGTTGCAACATAACTTCCTTTCTCAATTTTCCTTAATCCTTCAGGTCTTGGCTGCCAGACTCTCAAATGCACATTAAGTCACCAATTCAGTTTCAGAAGTTTATGTTGGCACATCCTCACTCCTTATTTGATTATCCAGGTCTTGAAAGTTCATTCTGTAAATCTATTCTGGGCAAAAAATGCACTTGGATAATAACACAATCACTACTGTAACTTAGAGAACGCAGATATAAACAATTTAAATTGTTCTTATTTCATACTATCTATATTCTTTTCCTTCTATCTGGCTTCAAAGAATAATTAGATTAATAAAATCACTCTTTTATTTGCCACTAGCTTAAATAGAATCAGAAAAATACAATCTTTACCACAAGCCTATTTATAACAGAAAGTGGTTTTTTGACACCTTACAAACATACACAGTAAAATAGCTATCAGTCTATAAATTCCATGTCTGGAAAATAACTAAATCTTTGGGCAACTACTTTGATCCCTGAAGGAACAAAGTTAAAGTAAATATGAAATGCAAAAAAGGCCACCATGAATATGTCTATTCAATAAGATGAATGAAAACTACAAAATTATAAACTCCAACGGAGGTTACTAAAATAAAAAGTAGGGCAAGCAGGACAGATCTGAATCAAACACTGTCAACACCCTTCCACCCCCCAAAAAACCCCACGGGCAGAATGCATAAGAAGCCAGAGGTGCACTCCCAATTGCCATGGTACATTCAAGCTTTCAAGTTTAGGACAGACCTTTTAGGTACTGATACTTGGAAATGGATCTGGCTTATTCCTGTTACTCTCTACTCTGCAGCGTCAATGAAAGCAGAGAAATATGAGATGCAGACTCAAGATAGTAGCACTGTGAACAGCATGACACAGTGGGGCACATTTTGTCTGAAAAATGCTTTAAAAATACAGTTCTCTTTCAGTAGCAAAT
>VXBQ01000205.1:259458-347067 GCA_013400175.1 Phainopepla nitens | reverse complement strand
AAAAAAAACCAGACCTGGTATTCAGTAGCATGAAAGTGATGTTGTGTCTTTTAGACACAACTGCCTGAGCACAGCTTGGCACAGACACTGAACATCCCTAAAGTGGCTCAGATTCCAATAAATAAACCCCTAATGATACCCCAAAAAGGAACAACACACCTGTGATGTATCAAATGTAAAACTCAAGAGGATAACATAATACTACATAACCTGATAATAAGCAGAATAAAATAGCGAAATGACAGTTTAAAAATAATTTTGCTATGTAGCTAGTTCATTACTAGTTTACTGCTATTAATCTCAAAAATTTTAGTCTTTGTTGCAAAGAAATATATAGCACACTTAGCAAGATTTTCTGTAGGCCTCATGCACGAAGCTAAAGAAGGATTTTATATATTTTAATAAAATTATTTCCAAGTATTGTAGGTTATTATTTGATTTTTTAAAAATACATGACATTTAATCTAGAAGAAATGAAGTAACAGAACTCAGGTGCGGTATTTGTGGCAAATTAAAATTAAATTTAAAAAAAAATATCGTGCTTTGGTTTGGTTTTTAAAATTTAATTTGTTTTTACATTTTAATGTATTATTCCCCTGCTCCCAATATGGAATAATAGTTTTCAGTATCAACTAAAGATCATAATACTATTATGATGAACTCTATGTATCTTCCAGACAGTTCTTCCTTATCTCCTTCATTATTGCTGAATTTTAATTCTGTATTTAATAACTGCATGGCAATTGTAATTTCGAGAGCTTTTGTGAAAGAAGTAATATGTTAGTTAATTAAAATAACAACGTATCTTGCATAATATAGAGGGAAGTTTTAGCCAAGTTTTCAGCCCTAGAGTGTCTGAACTGGAATACATGAGAAGCACATTGCTAAGTTAAATCCATCTTTGTTAAAATATGGGAACATGAAAAATGTACTCATTATTATATTTTGCCATTTCAGCTACTAAAACCAAGAAGCAATAGTCACACAACTGATAATTACAGTGTTGTTATGAAGCATATCAATGAGCCATAACAGAATGATCTCATGAAAAATAAATTACTTCAGCTTCAAAGCATATGAAAGCTAAAAATAAGCATTGTTGTCTTCTCAGCACAAAAACAGACTGTCCCATGAGGGTGGGACTGTATGGAAATCAAACACGTTCTGCCACTGCAAGCTTGCTACTACAAGTCAAATAACTAAAAGACATCAAGCAACTAAAATGAGGATTAGAAGAATAGTTGTTTGTTGTAAAAAACCAAACAAACACAAAATCTTCCATCAACAACAAAAGAAACTAAGAAGCTTTGCTGACATAATAATCTATGCTGACCATCTTCTCCCATGTACCACCCCTCAAAACAACAAGCTCTGTACAAATTAGAAAACCTTTTATCAGTTTAATAGTTTAATTCTGAGTTGGTGAGACATCAAGCCTCCACTTGGTTGACTGACTAACCTAGGGTTTTTCAGTGCCTTTGTTCTCATGCATTCCATGAGGATATAATTAAAAAAAAAAATTGTTGTAGGTAGAAGATATCAAGTTTTCTATCAAAAACTATCAAGGCTCCAAATCCAGAAACCCCATGCACAAAGCACCTTCTTATACAAACCCCAAAAACTGAATAGTTGAATTATTAACTACCTGGAATTTGGACTTTATTGCAGTACAAGAAACAACAAAATCATGAATGAACACACATGAATAAAATAAAAATACTGCAATATTTCAGCAAGATACTGTTAAGCATTAGAAGAAGCTTTTTGCTGCTAGTTAGTAGTCATGCACAAAATAATGGCATCTGTAATGAAAGTCACTTTTCCCCACTGTTGTCTTCAAATGCAGAGTAAAGTTTCAGCAGCCTGAAAATGCTTATTTTATTACCTCAAATTGGTTCTTTTTCACTGCAAATGGGATATGTTTTTTAAAAACCTATTGAATGATTAATGAAATGAGAAAATTTGTGTTATTGTTGCACCACTTTAGTGCCATGCCAAAATACAGACTTCCAAGTAGTTTTGAATTTACTACGAATGCTTTGCACGTTAAATAAATCCTAAATTAAAGTAAATTTTACGCTTAATGAGAAAAATGCTGTTATTAAAAATCTTCAATTAACTCTCATATTAATAAAAATATACTGTTTAAATATAACCTTACTATTAATATTAATTTTATTAATAAATATGCTATTATATATAATAAAAAAGCAGCAGCTACGTATTTAAAATAAGGTAAATTTGGGAGTGCACGGGGGGAAGAAGAAAATTTAAGATATTAACTCTTCAAACAATGAAAACACTTGATAACATAGGCGTCTTAGACTAATTTGGAAGTGGTTTATGATGTAGACTTTCTCTTCAAATGAGAGACCAAGCGGAAACTCTTTACTCCAGTACAGACTTGCAGCAGTATTTTCAGCTTTCAACTCAGTAGTTACTGCATTTAAACATGGTAATTCCAGATTCAGATAATTAGCAATACTCCAGCAGAGAGACTCAGGGACAAGAAATGAGCACCTAGAGGATGGAGATGGAGACAGGTGCCCCAACTCGCTGCTGGCGCAGCAGTGGTCACAGCACATTTTCCTACAGCCATGCTCCTTTCCTACCCACAGGATCTGACAGAGGGGAGTTGTGAGAAGTACTTAGGAGAGATGACCACAGTTTCCCAAAGAAGCAAAATGCCTGGCAGTAAAATTTAAAGGCTCAAGAGGGGATATAAACAACCATGATTGACTCATTAGCAATGAAGTAGAGAATTCAGTTACTCTGTTTCGGTGCTCTGCTCTCTTTGATTACCATCCTAACTACTTTCATCTAATACCAGCCTGGGTCCAACATCACACCAAGCCAGACAGAGGTGAGCAGTGCTTTGCTTTTAGAATGGTTACCTTGGGCAGCTCACCCAACAGAAAAGAGCCTTCTTGGATTTTTAACTAATTACAGCAGTAAAAAAAAATCCCTGCTGGGAGTGTGTTCCTCAGAAAATAAGCAAAGATCCTTTCTTTATCTTTTTCTCTTTCTGATACAGAGATGGGTAATTTTTACTTAGCTATATTTCATGCAATCAGGTATTCTGAACAATTTCAAGGCTGGCCACTGTGCATGCAATGTGATGACCTTCTAGTATTAGCTTTCTAAAACACTGGCACTAAACTGTAGAAAAATATTTACAACACACCTCATTAAAAAAAAAAGACATGGACAGGACAGCTCAATGCTTTGCCACTGCTTTTGACCTTGAACAAAGCCTAACACAAAATATTTCCTGAGGACTGAGGGACAATAACCAAAGGTTAGTTGTTTTTCCACTTTAACTCCTGCTATTTTGTATTCCAAACTTGTCACTTATGTGTAGGAAGAGTATCCCACATTAGAGTCATTATTAATAAAAGGCCAATCAGCATTCTTGCCTCGCTAGATGGCAAGACACATAGGAAGTCCATTAAGCTTGAGTATGTCAAACAAATGTCCCTCTTCATGGTCACATTATTAGCAACAGTATGAGTTCAAAGAATGGAATTACCTGAAACCTGGAAGAGGGGAAAAAAAGGTACATACCATCATCATGATGGATTGCTGGATCTGGAGAGCAAAGGAGAGGAAAAGAGAAGATGCAACAACTACAACAAAGATTGTTATGAAGACAATTTACTTCCCACATGAAATAAATTAGTTCCAAATAAAAGGTAGCATTTAGAAAAGCGATGTTTACTCCTTGATTTTTGTTACTGTTTAAACACTGCACCTATATGGCGCCCAAAAAATTAAAAGAAAACTATTTGTTGTTTGTAGATAAGCTTTGAATTTGATTAAGTGTTTTTATTATCTTTAGCAGATTTTTAAAATAAACTCATCTTGGTTATAACTAAAGAAGTAAAGTCAGTGATTTGTGAGTTGAAGCTCTAGACACAGCAGTTACAGTTTACTTCTAGATGAAAAATATGACAGAAACAACTAAACCCTAAGTTTTCTGTAAAGAATCTACAACTAACTCGTTCTTAGAATTGGTACACACATGTTATTATTTAATAGCATACTGGGTCAATATAAATAGGGAAAACTTAGAGAAATTGGTTTTTTAAAAATTATTATAACAAACAAATACTCTGCAAATATATCAGGGTGACAATGAAGATAATGCATACAACTTTAATACCATAACACAGATAATGAAACTTCAGTCAGACCCACTGATAACTCCTCTGTCTTGCAATACGGTTTCTCAGAAAAGTTTAAGGATAAACAAGTTTGGTATAGCAACAGATTATCCAGCTGCTAGGTCTTTGATTACCAAAGGATTACAAAAAGAAGAAGCAAGTCTGTGGTTGCTGAGATCAAAAAAAGCTAACCTACTCTTGTAATTAGTGCACACCTCCAAGGTACGTGTGTGCCAACACCACTGAGCTTCTCAAACAGTGTTAAATATCCCAATTTCATATTTTTCAGTTTCATTCCCCTGTAGGAGGGTACAATTTTTTCTGCCTTCTTTATATTTTGCTCCTATCAATGGGACTTCCACACTGTGCATGGAACACTGCAGACAGCTCTGTGTGACCCAGATTTTTCTGAGTAACTTCTGAGAATCTTGTATGCCCCTTTCCTGATGACTCAGATTAAAATGAGACAATACAGAGCTATACCTATTAATTACATTTTTGTGTACTGTTGAGATCACTACAGAAACTTCACTACAAAGAGCTCCTGTTTCCTGATATTGTTGAATCAAGAATGCTCATGAAACACTCAGTATGCTTCTCAGTAGTGTTTTAAGAAAGTACACAGAAAAGACATTATTTTGGCTTATTATTTACAGTTGTGTAAAGCATTCTGAAGGGGGTAGTGACAATCTTCAGAGAACTAATTTGCTGAACTGCAAAGTAGCCCTTTCCAAATCCTACCTGTCCTTGTTATGCATCATCTGATGTAAAACTGGGAGCTAAGATGAAATACAGCAACATAAATACAGCAACATAAATACAGCACATCAATGCACATGAATGCACTTCAGAAAAAATTTATTATGCATATTATGCCTGAACAGCTCATACAGGGAAAAGGAGGACTAGCAGAGGAGGAAATTATTGTATTGTTTCAATAGAAAATACATTACTACAGTGAGAAAAAGCAGAAATATCAACTCCTCCCTTTTTTAAACTGTGGTTAAGGGAAGAAAATAACATCCTTCGAAACAGTCTTGATAGGCAACAGTTACACAGCTGTTACATTATTTCAGATGAGAGATGAAGGATAAATAATTTTAATATTTTCTGATCATGTCACTGCCTTTTCTTAAATCTGCACAAAGCACTCATCACCACTTTCGTTTGCAACAGAAGACATAATTATTTTAGTTAAAGCACCTTGCTTTTAAAGAAAAAACAAACTCCTTGTCTCAGTACTCTACTGAGTCATGGGCACAAATCTGTGCACTTGACTTGGCCACTGCTCTACAGAGCATCAATGGGTAAAAGTATCTAAAATATCTGCTGAAACACAGCAGACCCTTCAATGCTGGGCTTTTCTATAGAGCTTCTAAGTACTGCATGTAGGCAGGTGACCTCAGTACCATTTTTGAGCCTAGGAAGTAGTCCTTCCTTTGTTCACCAACAGAGAAGAACATCACCTATTAGCCCATTATTTTCTGTTTAAAAATAAAAGTAAAAAAAAAATACATAAAGCAAACCCTTTGCACCAAAGTCCTCAGGTGACTGAAGAACCAAAATACTAGTGAATTTACTAACAATAAAAGCTTCTCTCCCATTGCTTAAAACTCAGCATTCCAGCTGTATCAACTACCCTAAATCCTTATGCAGCAGTGAAACATTTTGAAAAGCATTTCTTGGCGTCTTGCCCTTCAGCACAAGAAAATTTGCATTTTTACAGCATTTCTGCCTGTCAGCACTACAACATTTTAATGGGTTTTGCAGCTGTGAGGAGAATTGAGAGCTGGTCAGCGGATTCTTATGGCAGACTGCTGAGAGACAAGTGCCTGAGGAGAAACCAGCTGACCTGACCAGTCTTCACACTCCACAGAAAATTCAAACAGCACCTTTCACTTCCAATGAATGTACCAAAACAAAGGCCCTTCCTGACCCATGGGCTCTTGTGTAGCAAGGAACAATAAAATTCTTACTTTTTTTTCTTGATCTTAACAAAACAAGCAGCTTTCTGTAAGAACTCATCAATGAACAAAAGCATAGCTATTTGCAACATCAACTTCCATAAGCTGCAGCTAGCATATGGAATTTAAGTCACAGATCCCAGTAACTACTGCATGTAGGCAGCAAGAGCAAAATCAGAGAACCACAGGCCCGAGGATGGGGACAGCAGTGTGGCGACTTAGAGATGCTTCTTCAAAGGACAATACTTAAATGTACGAGTGAGGGGCAGAGTGAGAGGCAGCAACAATGCCAGGAACTAATCAGCACATGGAATCTCTCTGGAAGAGCTCCACGCTGAGGTGGCTGGCAGAAGGGTATTGCAGTTCCAGGAGCTGCCATTCCACAAGGCAGTCATCCAGCATCTGGATGCCCAGTTGCAAAATGCGAATTACGTTCAGGAATCCAGGTCTAAATAAAGGGTTAAACACACTTCCCTTTGCTTAAAGCAGAATAGCACATCTTCTCCACAGTGTCTCTTAGTTAAACACTAATTCTACATATTTCACCCCAAAAGACATGCCTTGGCCAACCCAAGAAGAGTCTCTTGTTTCAAGTACACCTTATTAAAGCCTACTAATTGCTGTCACCAAATATAATCCTTCTGAGGTGTAAAAAGAACTGATATATTTTGATTTCAAGTCCAATAAAACTGGTATCACATAAGCATATTCACTGGATTAACTACTTTATGACAGTCTTCTAATAATTACACCAAAACTAATTAGCCAAATTCTTGTCTTAATATTTAAAACTGTGAATTCGTTTGATAGTTGCAGCACTGTGGCCAACACAGATTTATCCTCCAGACACTCTCAGTCTCCAAATATAGACTCGAGATAGCTCATCTAGGCAGGAAACACGCATGTGTGTGGGAGGGAGTCTGAAAACGTTCCAAGGAATGGAGTTTCTGCCACTTTTTATCTGAGGGATAGGGAAAGACCACAAAGAGGTCTGTAAAGAAAAGCCCAAGGGAAGGGCAAGCACACCATCAGAATCTCCAAAGCCAAACAGAAATGAGAAGGTAAAGAAGGAGAGAAGGAAAACAAGTTACAGATGTCTGTCAGGGTGAAGGAAAATAAATTTTAAAAAGCGCAAGTAAGAAAGCAATGAGGAAACATTTTTATCACAGTACAAGATTTAATCAGTGTGTAAAATGAAAATTGAAAGTGAAGTACTCGCAAGCAGTAAGATGAATTACTTCAAGTCAGAGTTTGTAGATAAAGTATTAACAATTCAACACAGCACCATTCATTATTCAAAACATCCACACTCACATGAAAGTTCTTGCAATCAGCTTGCTTCTCAGGTTTGATGTTAATGAGAGGAATGGTATTGCCTGCATTAAGGCTTGCCAGTATCCTGCCTATGCGACAGCCACAGTGCCTCTGTCATTTTCCTAACATCAAGGTACTACATCACTCAGGGCTTAAAATAAAAATTAAAACTTCACCCTTGTAAAAAGCAGATCTGTAGCTCACATTATCACACTGTAGACAGCTAGGTGCTACATTAAAGGGTAAGCTACAAAAACATGCTGAGGATCTGAGGTGAATTGAAATGAAAAAAGATAAGGTACATTTTGCAAAACTTCTAAAAAAAAAAAAAAAAAGAAACAGTGACCCAGTTCTGTTGAATTTAGAATAAGAAATTTATCTGGCACGTCTATTTATTATCTAGAATGTCATATATAGCATTAACCAAGAGGCACTACATCATTTCGTTTTCTCTGTTCACTAACCATACTGTAATTGAAGATCTCCAGGATATGCTTATCAAAAGACCCACACAATTGTGTTGTCTACATCTTTCAAAAGTCCATGCTTAATCTTTAGACATGAAAGGACAAGGACACCATCAGAACAGAAACTTTTTAAAACCCCAGTTTTAGTTACCAAACGCGCTATTTTACCCCTCCCACTTTCTCCTTAGTTTTGAGAAAGGATCAGCCAATCTTTATATTATTTAATCACTTTTTGCCCATTAGATTTCTGACCCCTTACTAGGAATATGGAAAGGCTAGCCTAGTTTTTACTTTTGTGCTTCTAAATATCTTCATTGCAGTTTGATGCCACAGTTCTAACATATCCTCAATTTAGACACAAAAAACCCCTTGTACTACCGAGTTTGTTTTCTCAACATCTCATTTCTTTATACATTCTTAATTCTGAGCTGATGTTTTCAAGATTCATTATCTATAAATGTTATGAGAAAAAGTCTTCCAAACACAGTAACATACAGGAGTTAGTCCAATATGAAGTGCCAGGCAATACACCCAAATGTCCCCAGCCAGGCTGCCTCCTTCTAGCAGAGATGAGGACAGCAACGCTGCCCTCCTTAGGTGAAGCCATTCTTGCCCCTGTCATGCCTAAGGAAACCCAGCTGCACACTTCAGGGAACATCCTGCATATCCATCAGTCAGGAATCAGGAGCTCAGACTTTCCAGCACAACAGGAAGTGCTCACTTAGTACCTGTTCCGTCATTGAAAAAAATCTCAGCCTCTTCCCTTTGTTTGTACCGTGTTTCAGGCTTGAGCAAGTACCATTACCATGAATTTAAGTAAAACTCAACAGCTGAGGTATTCAGTCAGTCCTGTACCAAGCCACTTAGCAGCCACAAAAGCCCCTCATCAGCTGTTATGTCTATTTAGCTCTTTTGAGCAGCATCCTGTTCACTGTTCACCCATCTGTAAAACACACTAAAATATCCTAACATAACAACTTTCAAAAGCCTCTCAGAAGAACAATTGTATAAATATTGTATAAATAGCCCCTGTCATATGCATTAGTTAACCAGATGTTTTTATTTTATTTCTACATTCAGTTTGTGACTATGTTCATATTAAACCTTTTTAAAAGGCTTGAATATGGCAAATTATTACAGGCAAAACTAGGCCTTTTTTTTTTTTTAAATAAGAGAATTTATGTTGCCTTTCTATTTCCTTCCATACAACCCCTGATCTTCTCATGTGGACACTTTGTAACTGTAAAGAGCAACATTAATTTGGACTGAATAATCACATATCAATACACAAGAAGTGGGAATTTGATCGTTACTATTTTTCTTTGGCCCATGCATCTTTCCAAAAGACCCTGATTATCTTGGTATGACTTGGAACAGATAAATGTGTTAGCTTATGGTCATAGAAACCAATCAAGAACCAAAATATTATTTTTCCTCATAAATAAGCATGATTTTATGGTGTTAACAATAACTGAATGAGAATTGTCTAAGTAAGAGCTCTCTTATCCAGAATAGAAATTAAATTATATTCTATGATGTTGGCATTTACACAATCCAACAATACCCTAAACTTAATTAATGCCCTTCCTGCCTAGCAAGAATAAACAAAACTGCTTTGCAAAACAGCGAAGGAAAATTGAAGGTAAAAACTTTAGTCAGCAACTATTTGAAATCAGCACTGCAAATTCAGCAGATATAGTCAAGGTAGGAACAGTAATAAAAATCCACAGAGGAGAAGTATAAAATACTTCAAGTATCCATTCCCAAAGGACACTGCCAGCGCTCAAATTAGAGAGGCAAGAGTCTATGGAAATGTTCCAGGATACCTTAGGAGTACTAAGATAGGCTTAACTACTGTCAGATGGGTTTATGTGGTATCTATTTGTATTTCTTTGTTGTTGTTAGTTTCATTTTGGTTTTGGTTGTGGGGTTTGTTTGTTTGTTGGGGTTTTTTTTAATGGTAATTAAGCTAGGTCCATCTAGAATTGCATCTGATTAAAACTGCATTTTTAAAACTTGTTACATTCAATTTAAAACCAGGGGGGGAAAAAAAGGAAAACTGATGGGTACATTTCTGGCCAAGATGAAAAAAGTCAGGAACCTCTTCCCCTAACAGACACAACCTATCTAGATTGAAAAAGGAGTGTTTTAAGAACACTGAAGGATAAAAAAAAAAAAACAAACCAAAACAAAAAACAACCAGCACCTTCTTACATCTTAGTAGAATGCATTAACTGACTTATTGGTATTTACCCTATGGAATACATTTTAATAGCAAAACCCAGACTCTGAAAAAAGGCCTGAAAATATAAGATCCTCCTCAAATATCAGAAGCACATTTTTCTCTGGAAATTCAACCATGTGTACATGGCCAGAGCAGTACCTCTGACACCAAATCAGCTGGCTGTCCATTTTAGGTATTTGCGTGACTCTTCTCAACAGCAAATTGAAAAATTCACTGTTTTCTTCTCTCTAGTCAGTCCTGAATAAGTCTTTTCACACGCAAACAGATGTGTCACTAGGGAAAATAAAAGTTTGTCTATTGTCATACAGAGGTTACATTTCTATGCTTTCCCACACCTTTTCCCCAAAGCTGCTGTAGTGATGGGCTGGCTCCAGTTTTGGCAGCCTGTCTTGGCCCAAAACTGGGAGGTCTGTGGGGATATCTTTGAGGTGGCTCACAGGCATTTATGAAACACATCACACGGAGCAGCTCTTGCAGTCTGTCACTGTCCCACTGGCGCTGGCCGCGTCCTTGAGGAGACACTTCCAACTAGTCCAGCACTTCAGCCTCCATTGGCCCAAATACTTCACCTCAAGTATCCTCTAATGCATTTATTGAACCATGCTCTCCACCAGCATCTGCAATGAACTGTAAAACATGCACTGCCAAGCTGATACAAGTGACCCAAAATTGGCTGAAAAAAGGACTAGAATTTCTGACAGTGTCTGAACAAAATTCAAATCATGGCTTCCTGCCTGATGCTGGTGACACATTCGTTCTTGCCTTAAAGTCTCATGATCAGAAATGAAGCTTATGCATATTCATATTTTGCTGAACTACTGGTAAAAGTACATTTTTCTCCAATACTTAGCCAATAGAGGAGTTCTAAAAACTAATCTTATTCAAGTCCAGCTGACTTGAGCAGCTATTTCATAAATGACAACAAAGAACATTTAAAAAAATCATTTTATTTTTCCAACAGGTTCTTTAAAGAAATATTTTGATAAATCAGGGAAAATCAATAAACTCTATTCCTGCCACACTGACAAAAGATATCAGATACCATATGTGGTCATATATATGAGTATAACATACTTATTCCAAGAGCTCCAAGCAGATCTAGAGTAAAAAGTCAAAGCCAAGGCTTCCAATGTGTGATTAAATATCCATCAAAAGTTTAGTCTGAGGCAAGATGAATCCTCCCCCTCATATCAGAAGGCATGCAAATCATTGATGGTTCTCAGAAGAGCCATTTCAACACTTAGTGTGTGAAGAAATCAGCTTTAAAACTACCAAATTGTGGTGCTGTCAGTCAAAAAACTCTCTTTGAACTGTATAATAATTTTGAAATACTCTAATTTGGAAAGGACTGGTCATTAAATAGAGGATAAATGAAAGATATGCATCTGGCACATGCCAAAGCTGGTTTTGCATATTTTTTTTTCAGTCTGGTTGACAGGAAGCAAATTAATTATGGGAAAAAACGCTAAAACATAAAATGAAAAAATACCAATGATAATGAAACATTTCTCCAGTGCATTTTTTACCCTTGGTCAAGACAATTGGATGTGCATAATTTGAATAAAGGAATCAAACTCATACTCTCCTGGTTAACACGGGTCATTGACATCTTGCCCAATATACAAGAGTAATTTTTGTCTGAAGAGTCACTCACAATGATGTTTTGACTGACTAGAGAGACATATGGACACCAGATCAGAGACCAGCAAGAGGTGACTCTGGCTTCACCTAAATTTCACTCACCTATTCCGAGGAAAATAAACCAGGAAGGAAAATTTCAGAACAACAAAGAAAAACCCCAAACATTTCACCAAAATCTGTCTTCCTGTACATGTAACTAGCACCTGGAAAAACCACTGCTAACAAACAGCAACCACCAGCTCTCCCTGACGCCTCCCAGCAGGGCGTTAACGCCAAGAGCCGCTGCCCTCGGGGTGCAGCCTCAGGGCCACCACAGCAGAGTGAGAGGAACAGCAGAGTCAGCCCAAGCCCACCAGGCCCAGCAGCTGTGCACAGCGCTTTGGGCTTCAGCAGGCACCACCACCGCCTGCTGCTTCCCACGTGTGGCACTGCCCCGGTGCTCCGAAAGGCAGGCTCAGCCGCCCACTCAGCGGGTCACAGAAATCATCCAGCACGACACACCAGCACTCTGAGGAGTATCAAATCAGGCTAGCCCGGAGGAAACCGGCAGGGCCTTCCTAGGATGAGAGGCAGAACCCAATACATCTAATGATACCTACCAGGATAATAAGAATCTTTTTCATATATGAGTCTGAGGGTGGAGAAGCAATTAAAAATAAATGGTGTCACTGGAACAGGTGCTTGCTAGGATCTGAGGCAAAGTCAGCTCTGGCTGAACGAACAAGACACCCTGAAACGGAGCAACAATTCAGACAGACTCTGCTACAATTTTTAGCTACTTTTAATGCCTTTCTCACAAGCAAAAGGAAGAACGATTTATCAGAGAACTTTATTAAGCTGGGTGGCTATTCTCACCATGCAGAATAAAAACCTCTTTGAAATATCACAAATCGGTTTTCAAGATCATGAGAATGACCAGTAATTTCAGATTTAATAACTCTGTTTAGTATAGTCTTACAATCTGGTATAGAAAATGACCTCAGAAATATTTTGAGTTCTGGTCATATGAAGTCATTTCAAGTCTTCTGAAGACATTAAGGTGAAAAGAGAAATGAACAAATTAAGTGGCGAAGGGAGAAAGGGAGAAAAAAACAGAAGAAAAGAGAAAGATTCAATCACAGAGAAGTTCCAGCAAACTACACAGTAGACAGGATTCTCTAATACATGAATTGCTCCTTTATCCCACCTGCATTACCTAGGAATATTAAAGTAATTGGAATATGATTTCTATTAGCTTGGAACATTTTCTCTGATATCAATTCATAAATTCTAAGTCATAAAAGGAGAAATAAACACATACTTAAAATGGTAACTTCCAAGAACACAAATATGTTAATCTCTGTCTTACATCCTAAACCACACATATCATGGCAGGAAAAGCTGCCTTAAGGAGACTCTAAAGCCCTCTGTCCTAAACTCCACAGAAAACAATTAGATTTAACGGAACAAAGAGCAGGAAAAAGAACAGGTTTTTGTGTTTGAATAAAATGAGTGGAAGTCCAGAACTATCTGATACAATGTAATTAACAAAGAACTATCTACTGAGAGCAATGCAGACAGAACAAGATCTAAACAGTTCATAAGTTTTGTTATTCATTTTTTAATTTGCGAAGACACTTTCGATAGCTGAAAGTAAATGCAAAACAAAAAAAAATTATCTTTTTTTTTTTTTTAAATTTTGTGCCGAAACACACGAAAAAATTTGTACTCTGTACAGATACTAAGTAACTGTACCAGTACAGGTACTGTACTATTAACACACCATCTTTTCCATTTAAATGCATTTCAAAAAATAAAGGTAGGATAGGTTGAATTTCTTCTAGTGCAAGTTGAATTAGTGATTTTCCTCCCTGGCTTCAGATGTTGAATGGACTTGCAGGAGGTACAGCAGGTCTTTGCAGCGTCCAGCCATGAAACTTTAATTGAAAGTGTATTCCTTCTTTGAATGCAAAAATAAAAATGACTACAAATAATCTGAAAAAATTAGAAGGTTTTATAGCTCATACTCTATATCACCCAAAACCAACAGGAAGATAATCACCCTAGAATTGTTAAGGTTGGAAAAAATCTTAAAATCACCAAGTCCAACCATAAACCCAGCACCACCCTGTTCACCACTAAACCACATCCCTGGGCCCCATATCTGTATCTCTTTTAGATATCTCCAGGGATGATGATTCTACCACTTTTGCAAGCAACTTTTTTCAGGGTTTCATAACCCTTTCAGAGAATAAATAGTTTTTAATATCCCACCTGAACCTCCCCTGGCACAACCAGAAGCCATTTCCTCTGCTACTTGCCATGCGGGAGAAGAGATTGACCCTCACCTGGCTACAGCCTGTTTCACGTGGTTGAACAGGGCAGCAAGGTCAGCCCTGAGCCTCCTGTTCTCCACACTAAGCAATCCCCGCTCCTTCAGCCATTCTTCACAAGACTTGTGCTCCAGATCCTTCACCAGCTCCACTGCCCTTGTCTGGACACACTCCAGCACCTCAATGTCCTTCTTGAATTGAAGGGCCCAGAATTGAGCACTGGATTCAAGGTGAGGCCTCACCAGTGCCCAGTACAGGGGGACAATCCCTGCCCTGGTCCTGCTGGCCACACTACTGCTGATCCAGGCCAGGATGCCATCAGCTTCCTTGGCCTCATAGGCACTCTGCTGGCTCAAGTTCAGTCACTGTCAATCAGGACTCCCAGGTCCTTCTCTGCTGGGCAGCTTTCCAGCCACTCTGCCCCAGCCTGTAGTGCTGCAAGGGATTGTTGTGACCCAAGGACAGGACCCAGAACTTTGCCTTGGTGAACTCCATACCTTTGGCCTTGGCCCATTGAACCAGCCTCTCCAGACTCCTCTGCAGAGCCTTCCTACCCTCCAGAAGATCAACACTCCTGCTCAAATTGGTGCTGTCTGCAAACTGACTGAGGGTAGACTTGATCCTCTAGTCCATCATGTTGACAGAAAGCATTTTTATGCCAAGTGGAATAGTTGTTTTGTAAATAGAAATCTTCAGTTGCTCTTTAACAGGCTTGTTTTCAAAATCTGAGCATCTTGTTCTGTTTAGACATTTAACTATTATGCTTGTCATAGTTTGTTTATTAAATAGAAACCAGTCAATATAAACCTTGCTATGTTCAGAACCCACGCAGCACAGAGAAAATCTCCTCCACAATAAGCCAGGGGCAAAGCACTTCCAAGGTAAATGAATGTAAGCATGCACTGCAGTATGCTTATTTCATAGTGCTGCAAAACCCTACTTAGTGAAATAGCAGAGTAATTGAAAGAAAGATTTATAAAGCAACAGAAAAAAATCAATTGTGGGCCCTCTTTTGACCACCAGAGAATAATCATCCAATGAAACTGAAAGCAATGCACGCAGCACACATTAATTGTGCAATATAATTATTGTATACAACTGGATTTAATCTCTGAAATTCAGTATTGTTGGGTACTGCTGAATTCTAAAGCTTTGCATGTCAACAGGAAGATTCAGCTCCTCTCCAGGATACCAACCCTTATCCAAAACAATATCTAAAGAAATCACAAACATTGCTCAGGTATCATCACTTGTTATAGGGTAGCATTGGTCAAAACCTCCCTACAATCAAGAAGTGAATTAAATAGGCTTTGCTCCTCCTGTCATAACAGCAAATTCTTCCAACGCAAATCCAAACACAAAAGACCAAGTGCCTTCATTATATATGACTCCTAGGAGAAGAGAAATTATCAAAACAGCATCACTGGAACAGAATGCAAGACAAACTCTGCCTTTAAAATACACACAAACAGAAAACAAGAAAATCCTTCCAACTACCATCAGAGAATGGCAATACTGAAAAAAAAATATCATGACAACAGTTTTAGTTTTAGCTTGGTAGGCATGGAAAGTAGGTACCTTGTACTGTAATCCCTCTCAAGAGATACGGCCAAACCCAGAGGTGGGAGCTATGCCAGCTGCTGCCACTGCTGCAATGGGTATTGGAAAAGTCAGTGAGACAAGGATAACTAAGGGCATGTGCAAACTCCACAGGATCCCTAGCGTGACTATCAGCACCAACGAGCAGGAGAGGCGGCTCTAGCTGAGCCCTGAACAGCTCAAGTTACCGTTAATAAATCAAAACAACCTTGGTTAAAATAGTTTGGATAGCAGCGACAACCTCTTAACAGTTGCAATTTCTTCTGTTTCCTAAATTGCCATTTTTAGAGTTTATCAGTCAATTCCAACGAAGTCAAGTAAGTCTTAACTGACATTACATCAGAGGCTAGCCAAGATTTATTCACAACAGATTAGCCATTAAAATGTACAATTTTCAAATTACAATAATCTAATTTTATGGATTCAGTGTCTAATGGACCCACAGCAAGACAGACAAAATTCCCAGACTACTAAGCACATCCTCTTAACCAGTCTCATCCATCAGGACTGCCTAACAACATTACTGCGGAGGTCTCAAGAGAATTATTTCCATCACATACCGAGCACAAACTGCAAAGCCTCAATTTTTCACAGTCACTGCTACCTCTTTTATTCCTTTAATTTCAACCAGTTGACATCCCTTTTAATAGGATGGGTAGTATCAATCCCTCCAGCAATCAGAGAAGATATGCAAAAAAGTCTGATTTCTCACTCCCTGACTTATTTTTGCTATGAAGCCCCCAAGAGAAATAAATACATCAATAAAGAGTAAGGTCATTTTGGGAACATATGCAGTAGGTATTTCCCATGTAATAAGAGTTTAAGGAATGGTTTATAGGAGAGGAACCTCATGTTGAATTACAACAAGCAGATCAGAAAAGCTGCATTTGTGTTCCTGAACAATCCAACCACAATAAAAAAGAGAGATGTAAGGTTTACTGGAAAACGCTACTCACAAAAGCTCTACATTGTAAAAAGCTTTCCTCTTATGTTCTCTCTCTTAAAAATTCAATTTTTTGACAAGCTCCAAAACTTTCTAGCCAGAGAACTCTTCTAGACCACAGTTCTATTTCAGGTGTATTTTCCTTTAAAACAAAACCATGGAAATGAAATTTTCCAAAGAAAAGAGCCATTAAAAAACCATCAGCAAAGTTCTTCTCAAATCAACAGCATCCTTTTCCATCAACATTCTTCACAAATTCAATCAGTTAAAACTAGAAAAAGAATTATAGGCTCATACATTTATACTTATATTTAAACTTATATTAAACTTATTAAACTTATACTTAAACTTATATTTTCATTAAAAAAAAAATCTATTACCACTCTGTCTCAGCACACCATGCAAGTGTAAGCACCTCTTTCTAAATGTCAGGGAAAGTACTCACGCAGCAGAAATGTAAGAATTCACTAACTCTTGTCTTATTTCTTAAAAGTGCTTAGCCCAAGAACTAAATATATACTATAGGCAGCAATTGATTTGTGACACTTCAGTTAACTCTGTGATGCATTTAACACATAAAGGACCCCAGTTTCATCGTGTAGAGAAGGACTCAATGTTAGCAGGTAGCAGCTGCCAGCACTTGGATACTGTTATTAGAAATGGTTTAGGCAGTTTATATGCACAGCATTTATGTGCCTTCTGGTTCAGGCATTAGCAGCTAGATCACGCACTTGAATCACTGTGAAAGGCACCTTAAAATAGAGCTGGGGTCTGGGCTCACTTTTATCCCTGTGAACGCAGAGCAGTTTAATTGACTCTTATGTTTGAAGTCAAGGTGCTGAATTTAGTCTCAGGCTCCTCTAACACAATCCAGGACGATTGACTGACACATATGAACCAACAAAACACTGAACAAAGGCAAGTATTCTTTGGAAAGGCAGATTGCTGTAACCCATACAAAGAGACAGAAGAAATCCATCTCTCACATGGAAAAAGAAATAATATCCCCATTTTTCCTAGTACTGTGTATCACTTCTGATTTTTTTTTTTCCCTTTGAAGAATAAAAGTGAAGAAGGTGAAGTCCTTCCTTGCCTAGGTCTACACAATTATCCAGAGCAAAATGCACACCATTAGTTGATACAACTAAGAGGAAACATGGTGCAGTAGATTCTGAGTGTGTTGAAGTCGTGTACAGCACACTGAAGCCAGTGAGCAGAGACTTTCCCCTCATCTGACCTAGTTCTGTCAAAGATTCACACACGGAGACAGTGGGTGTAGAGGTGACACATGCAGTATCTTCAAAAATTTTGGAAGGCAACACCTCACAGTGAAAGACACTTAAGACCTTGATGGGGAAGGGAAAGCTGGCTGAACCCTAGAAAATTCAGAGAAGGTATCAGAAGGCTGCCCAGACCAGTAGGAGTACAATCAAGTGAACAAAACCAACCTAAGAACAGTTATGGGAGAAAGTGTCAGAAGGACAGTAGGTTTCAGGACAAAGCTACCTGATGCTGCAAGTATATTCCACTTAAAAGGAGATAAAGATTTAAAAAATCCTCTTGGTTTGGTTTTTTGGTTTTTTTGTTTCTTAAGCAGCATGCAAACAATACTAAAAAAATCCATTATAACTGAAAAAACATCACGAAATTTTCTGGATTATGAATTAGTGCTGTCTGCAGTGTGACAGGTGCTGCTTAAAAAGGCACTGTCCTGAAAGAGTTTTCACACAAAATGAACAAAGAATGGTAGAAATAAGGATCAAAGGCTCAAAGAAACATTAATCTTTCAATAAACGATTCTAAAATGCAAATGTCAGTTAGCTCCTACCCACTGTATACCCAGCCATTGGTAGCTTGGTAGGTTCTGCACAAACAGTGGAACAGGCTGTCCAGAAAGGCTGTGGAGTCCATCCTTGGAGCTACACAGAGAGTGACTGTGCACATGCCTGAGCAACCTGCTGTAGCTGGCTCTGTTCTGAGCGAGGTCATGGACTGGAGGATGCCCAGGCACCCCCTCCCACTCCAGCAATTCCATGATCGCATTAGAATTAATTTCTGTGAAGTTATTTAGCAATTATGGTTTTTTTCACACAGTGGATCAGAGAGGTTGCTCTGCATAAAATTAAAAGTCTTGATAAAAATCCAAACAGAATACAACTGGAAATGAAGCCTACAAATTATTTTTAAATCAGCTTGGTGGACAGAAAAGGACCTGGGACAATATGACCCAGGAAAACATTGGTCATCACTAACGAAGAGATTCATGGAGGAAGCTGAGAGTGAGGAGCAGCAAAATGAGATTCACAGCGTGGAAATGAAAGGCCTAAAAACCTAATCACCTCCTTAAAACTAACAGAACCAAGAGTTAAAAGATATACGCAACCATGGCAGGTGTCTGAGGCAAATCTTAATTCAACACTGTCAACACTCATCTTTCTGATCATATCACTAATTTCCTTCACAGTTCATAGGTAAGCCCCTGTGTCTGTAACTGCATCAAACAGGAAATAGAAAAGCTCCCCCTACACAGAATGGACAGCAATCTTAGGTCAAAAGGCATCAGTGACCCTTCTGACGAAAGAAAGAAGTGGTCTTGATGAGAAATAGACATGAAAGAATTGGAAACTATGTGATCCACCTCAGTACTGAATTACTGAAACTTAATGGGCTTTGGCTCAGGCTTACAAAATAATTGATCTAACACAAGAGTCTTGCTCAAAACACACCGCCAAAAATAACTTCAATAGGTGTGCTTTACTTTGTTAAACTAATCTTCAAAACCAGAAATTCAAAATGAGAAACCATTTCTTCCTCTGTTAGCTGCTCTTCCCAATAATACCACAGGCCCATGGCAATTACTTCATGCCCCTATATAACATACATATGTTCCTTTCCACCCCAAAAGAGAAGTTTTGTTTGTTACCTCTTACCGACAGTTATTTTGACAGTTCTTTTCTGAGAGTCCATCCTCATCTTCTCCCATAATATCCACTGCCGAAAATATCAGTGCAACCAGAATTGCAAAGCAGCATACCAGTGCAAAGATCACAATGCATCTTTGCTGGGACTGAAAGAGATTAAGATTAAAAAAGTTTTAATGGCATGAGTACATTCTAGTCAATGACTTGAGACTCTAAAACTTTTATATAAGATCTAAATTTCTTTGAAGACCATATTGTCATAGCTGTCAACATGAAACACACCTCAAGATGAAAACACTCTCAAACCTGTCCTTCATGTATCACCTTGAGATGTATTTTAAATCTCTCAGACACTGTTAAATAATTCATGTCACAAATAATATTCATAATTTAAACTGCTTTCTGTTTGTACCACAAGGAAAGCGTTATGCATTAAAATAATGACTCCTACATTAACTACGTATTTTCTGATTGTGCCTCACAGGTAAAATACACACTTGGGATGGCACTTAAAATTTTGTTTTGTTGTGTTTGGTTGAAATAAAACGTGTCATTGAAAAAAGACTGAAGACCAAAGTCTTTTTTGCTATTGCTACAAAAAGTATCTGACATTGTCACTATGACTGTCACAGCCACTCAGACACTTTGGGAAGTCCTTGCCCCACAATATTTATAATATAATGAAAACAAATTCACAGATGATAGATGGGATTCAAGGAAACACTGGGAGACTGTTGCTCAGTATGATAGGTAATGCCCTCCACATCTCAGATTAAATATTAAAACATGGCATAGCACTACCTTATGAAATCTTGCAGTAATAAATTAGATGCACCTGGCAGCACCCTAGATAATGGTGAAACCTCCTAAAGACAGTCTCTTGACATGCAATTTACATAGCTGCATAAACATATATTCTAGTCTGAAACCAAATGTTCAAACAAATATACTGTACATTTTTCTACTGAAGTAAATTTAAACAAGACCCCACCCATATACAAAAACACCAATGCCTAACTTCTGTTGCAATAGTTATTTTCTTGATTTTCGTTACTGCCCCTAAATGAAAATGTCACATGGAGGAAAAGGCCTCATAAAGGAATGGAAAAGTGGGAAAGCATGAAAAATGTAAGGGAAAGGAAACAACATCACACCCACAGCTGATAACCAATTTCATAGTATTTCCATTGTTCCTGATATTTTGTTTAAGAGGCAATAAGTTTCAGAGTAATAAGAACATTTTCCCATACACCTAAAGAAAAAGTCTAACTTTTTTTTTTTTAAATATAAAAAAAAATTCCAATACTTCCCAGCTAGTGCACTTCTCAGGAGAGACATGCTCAGGTTTCATTTCAGAATAAATCATATAAAGATTTTATTTTAGTCTATGAAAATACAAATCACAGCAAACAACTTCTTCAGACAAACAGGAAAAACCCATCTGAAATTTAGGGACAAATGTAGACTTTAAAAGTAACACCAAATGTGCGGTTCAGGTTATATGCATATTTTAAACATAATGCTTATTAGACACTTTAGTGCATTTAAATATATGTTTAAATCTATATTTGTATTATATTAACTAAAATCGTACGGGACTGCAGCATAAGAAAGTGTTCTTCAGCCATAACAAAGCCAACTCATGAAATAAATAAATTTGGAAAGTTTTTTTTCCTGCTGCTAGGTAGAATCACAGCAACATTTGAAAAGAGCTGTAAATTACTGCACCTGGGTGTCCAGAACTAAAGCTGCACAGTAGGACTTAGGAGGAAATTGTTAAACACTGTCTCACTGCCTCATACTACTGGCAAGAACACCAATTAGTGCCAAAGAAAAGTAGGTATTCAGGTCTGGGACGCTGCTCTAGGCCATTTCCTCATGAGGACACTTCAGACTGCTGTTAAGATGACCATTGTCTCATGCAGTTTTTTGCAGCACTGCAAGTGTATTTGCAGAAACTCTTCGATGCAGGCTCCTCCACGTGCTGAACTCATCACCATGGCAGCAAGACAGCAAAGTTACTCCCATAACCAGCAAACCAAAAAGAGCCTGGGCTCATTTTCTAGTCCCTAGGAGCAGGGGATGTGACCCAGCAAGGCTCACAACAGTAGGGCTCTTTTTCCTCCCAAATCAGGCTAACTGCTGCCACTCTACACGCTGGGACTAGTTTTGAGTTGCTGGGGATTAATCTGTAGCACAAACATCCTAGCTGCCACACGGTGTGAAAGACTTCATGCTATTGCTCCAGGGAATAACCTGATCTTCTTGTTACGCTGCCATGCAAGCTGCACAAGTACAGAGAATAGTGGGATCACTGGAGCAGCAGGGACCACATCAGCCTTCGAGGCTATGCCAGCACTCATGGAGACAGCAGGAGATGCTTCACTAAACGGTGGCCACAGTGTTGTAAGTCATAATACACCTCTAAAAACCTCACAGCCTGCTTAAAGCTTGAGGGACGAATCCATATAAAATCTACAGTGTATCAACAATAACACAAGGAGGAGGGGGTGCAAGGGAAAAAAGGCAGCTGCAACAGATGCTTAAAGTTAAATACCAGGAAAGCACCCAGCAATTTCTAGATGCTTATGTTAAAGCAATATGGAAAGGGGAGGTCAAAATAATCCTGAATTGATCCTCCTAGTCTAGCACTAATTTCCATTCCCCATAATTCTGGGGAACATATTCAAGGTTCCTTGACTTCTGTGTTGTAAATAAAAATTGTATGAAGTTTAAATCCCTGTTCATGTATGTAGCTTGTCAAGCTCTGCAGTTTGTGAGTACTGCTCACTGTAGGCAGCACAAACTTACTACCATTAGTAAGACCACTGCTATTATACCAGCACTAAAATAAAGATAGAACCACATAAATCTATCTTACTGCTCTTATTTCACAGATCCTTTATATTATGCAGTTGTCTTTGACAACTATAATGGATTAATTATATCACTTTTTCTTAAGTACCAGCTTAACACTATGGTTACAAATAGCAGAGGGAACCTTTTTTAATCAAGATTCAAAACCCCCCCTGTGACTACCGTAGTTTTTCTTTGAACTAAGAATAGTTCAATGAAAAATAGTAAACAAAGTAGTAAATAAAATAAAGCAAAAGTTCCAAGTTTGTGATTCTCCTAACTCTACATTTTCAGCCGCAGCTCTGAAGGATCAAGTAAAGACCAGTAAAAAAAATTTAAAGAGAGTAAGGTGGATTTTTAAAAGTTTCATGGTTCATGATAAACTTACTCCTGCTGTGTAGTGGGTTTTTCATTGCTTTTAAATCTATATATTACATTATAAATTAATGTTTGGAATTTTTTTACATTAAAATTCATATTTATACTAGAAAAGAAAGAATAAAAAACAGCTACTTGCATCAAACAAGTCTTCTGAACCTATCTTTTCACAACAGTAATATGTCTTTATTTTCACACACTTCGCCGTAATGCTTACAATTTTCAAATAACCTTTTCCTAATTGAATCAGATTAGGACAGACCATCTCCCTGTTCTATTATACCATCCATATATACCATCCATGCATGCCTCTATGTGTGTCTATGTGCAAGTAATAGCAGCCTTCATGAAAGAACCCAAAATCAAAGAGCTCACACCACTGACAGACTAGAAGGGACCTGCTAGGCTGCTCTTCAGACCCCTGCATTGGTGCCCTGCTTGGGCAGACTGTTTGTTTGATGCTGTCTTGTTGCACATCCCCTGGGCAACTGGGATCCCACTGAGCTTATCAGGCCTATCCTTCTGCTTCCTCCAGTAAATGCCTCAGTGTTCAAGCTTTCAGTCTTCAACCTTTAACTACAGAATACAGGGTCGTGAGGGATCTCTAAAACTTATGCAGTCTGCCTGTCCATATACATAGTTGATTTGTACAAATATTAATTCTAACAGATATTTATTTAACCTGTCCTCAAAAATCTAGAGCTGAAAGAGATCCTGTAGTCTTTTCAGGCAACCCCATCCCATACCTAAGCACCTGACTGATGTCTAAAGTAAGTTTCTTATGGTTCAACAGTTCTTTTTTTCCTTCCTGTACTCGTGGAAAACTGTGAACCGAGCATTTCATTCTCTCTTTTACATATTTAAAGGCTGCTATAGATGCTAAGAGGCCCGTGGCCAGACTACCTACAAGTTTTGACTACACTGATGTGCAAGCCCAGAAATTCTGTTGCATGAGAGAAAGATTTGTTCAGGGCTAAAGGAAGATTGGGAAAGAAACTCCTGCAGGAACAAGGACTATCAAAAATACTGTGACTAAAATGTGTTTCTTTCACCTGGCTCAAGTAGCTTAAACAATACCTAAGTTAAAAAAAATCCAGCAAAACACTGCATTACTAAAACAAAGCATGGGGATTTTTTTCATGCTGTTAATACCTCTAGGGAGAAAGTGAGAAAAAAAGCAAAAGCTGCATAAGGGGTATGCAGTAGAGTACTAACCAGACTAAAGCCTAACCTGGGAAGGACCTACTTGTTTATTATTAAGAAAAAGGATAGCCTGTGTCAATTAAGCTTATCAGAGCCTGTGATACCCATGCAGAATTGAGAATGAAGCAAGAAAAAGGCCTCCATCAACGTGCACTCACATTGCTCAAAAGCTGTTAAGAACACTTCACTGGGTCCTGAAGCTTTCAGTTTCTTCACAAACAACAGGCATTTCTGAGAGACTGAGATTTTAACCAGGAATTTATTCTTCCTCCAATGCAGTACAAGAATGTCCCCTTCCAAAACAGGAGCCATGAAATTGCAATGCTGCATCTACCAATAAAACTGACTACATAACAACAAAATATGTCATGGCTTTGAACTTGTGTTCCACTTTTTAATACCTGCTTAAAGACTGAAGAAGGCAATACCTATACACCACACTAATACAGAATTTATATCAGAACTGCTGAGGCTCTAAGAGTCAGGCTTTAACATCTTCAGTCATTTCATTAGTCTGCTTTCCTGCAACAGTTATTGTGACAATAGCTGTTCAACAGCCCTTAAAGAGCGGCTTATGAGTCAGGTTTATGGTGTGCTACAATACACCTGCCAAAGACAGCAGGGAACTGGACTTCAAGAATTAGCAACCATTACTGGATTACTCTTGGTCATGTGTGTTTATTAGAGGAAAACATTACTATAAATACTATTTCCCCTTAATGTGGAATCCACATTCACTAATACTCTTAATTGCAGTCTTGAATCTCCCAGCTAGTATGATTAATGCAAATCAACACTTAAAATCCTCTTAAAAGTAATAGAAGGAACATATTGCTAAGGTAAGTCAAATATTCTAAAATTGGCTGGACCTAGTCAGCTTCATCCTTGGATATTTAAGGTAGTGGCTGAAACTAACAGAGAGCCTTTAGGACTCACTTCTGAAAACTCACAAGCCTGAGTGAAGTATCAGAAGCCTGGAAAAAGCAAAAGCATTACTCATATTCAAGAAAAAATGGTGATGACACAGTAAAAGTTGAAAAGCAATAAGCTAGTTATTTTAGCTTCAGTCTCTAGAAAATAGGTAGATCTCTAGAAGGTAAGAAGCTTTGTTATGTAAAAGTCACATTGATCAATTCTGATTTCTATCCTTCCTAATCACAAGCCCTATTATCCTGCTGGAGAAGCTGAAAATAATGTATACTCTCACCTTTAATAAAAACTTTCTTAAAAACCACAGCAACTATGTCCAGATTATCACAGGAGAGGTGTATAGCTGGTTGAAAAATCAAGCTCATTGAAAAAATGGGAGGACATTTTAGAATGGATTCTGCATTTAGAATGGATTCAGAGGATTCTACTTTGTATCTGTTTTTGTTCATGTCTCCATTACAATCTAAATTATGGAGTAGAAATGAAAAGTGCTCATTAAGTTTTCAATCAAAACCAAAGCAGTTGGTTTTGATTGAAAAACGAATTGAAGACTAGATTAAAATTTATAAATGTTCTTGACTCTTAGGGAGTATGTCAACAAAAACAAGTTAACTTTCAATAAAGGAACAGAAAAGAACTACAAGCAGGTAGGACCAACCAGTTGCACATGTACAGGAAGTGAGAAACCACTAGAAAAAAGAAGAACCAAAATTATTAACAGGCTGGAACAGATGTTTTAGGAAGACAGACCAAAAAAGGGCAGGAGTCCATACTTTGGAAAGAAGAAGAAATACGACCAAGGGGTACTTGGTCTACATATGAACATCAGGTATAGTGAAGGCAGAATTATTCACCAAGTACTAAAATTCCAGAAATAGTAGATGTTTTTTGAAACTTCAGGAGTTAAACTTCAAAAAGATAAGGTAATTTTTTATGAAGATGATATTAAGCATCTGGAATTTGTTGCCATGGGAGGCCATGAAAGCAAACAGCAGCAGAAGGTATAAAAAGACATTAGAAAAAGCTTTCAAAAATACATCTTCATCAGATGCTAGAGAAAACAGGCTGGGATGTGCCCGCTGCCCACTGGTAGGCACACAGTAAAGGACAAAGCACACCGTGAGTCCAAGCTGCAGAATGTATTTTCTACATTCTTAAATGGTTCCATTTTCCCGCAGAAGGAATCAAGAGTTATAGCAGAGAACAAGCTGATCATGTCACATCATGTCACATCGTGTTGACTTCAATTTCTACATCCTGCTATAATGCCTGAACTGCATGCAAGGCAAAAATAATCCTTAGCCTCTACTTCAAGTTGGCATATTTTGTTTACCTTTCAGGACTGAATGCAGACAGTTTAACACAAAATCAACAGTAAATATTTAGTCCTATAGGTACCCACTGAAACAAGAGCATCATCAACTAATTCTCCAAATAACACATCCTTTCATGTGTTTTCCAAGCAAACAAGAAGACACACTGTCCAGGAGTCTCCTTGTCTGCCCAGTTTCTTTTGAATCTGTATTTGATTTATATAGAAATTTAATATAATACAATCATCTCAGAAATTTTGGAAGATCCATATGCAGGTCGACTTGGCTGAGAAAGACACAGATAAGTGCCTCTACCAAGGGAAAGAGAGTCCAAAGGTTTGCCTTCCACCACACCCAGGGCTCAGCAGCAAGCAGCCTCGTGGAACAGGGTGGGAGGAATCCCTGCCGGGGGGGAACTGTGGGCCCTGAGCACACACCCAGCGAAGCAGCTGCCTTGGTTTCCCTGCTCTCTGAACAAACCTTTGATCCAACAGGTCTGGCACACAACACATGGACAGGCACATGGCTATAAATAGAAAACCAATAAACCACTTTGGAAGAAATCCAGCGCTTTAGAGGTTACTTATCTGGACCTCCTCCACACAGGGTTCTGTACTGCAGAAAGATATTAACATTCAGAACACAAGGTCTGTAAGAAAAAAAGTTTTCCAGCACATAACCAAGTAACCTCTGATGCAATTTGTCGACCAAAATTGGCATAAGAGAAGGGGTGAAAAGCCTGAATACATTTAAGTGTTCATATGCCATTTTCCTGAAATTGGGCCCTGACTTCTCATCATGATATATTGACTCAGCCTTCAGCATAATGTAAGGCAGTAATTTAATTTGGCAACGTCAAAAAAAGGCCATTTTCTGCTATAAAAATAACACTACTGAAATCTAGTGTCTCCTGCAAAGAGAAAAAGATAGAAAAAAGGTATTGAACAATCTGAACCTGGCCTGAACAGCCAATTCAGAAGATTATTAATACTTCATTAGTATGAAAAAACAATGCAAGTAAGATTTCTATATTCCAGTATCTCTTAGTGCATCTTTAAACCTGGACCCTCTAAATAAGGACTCCTACTGCAGCTAGCATTGCAGCCATTACTTCACCAGGACAAAACCAAACAAAGAAGCAGCAAAAAATTGTGTTACACATACAGTACTTAATTTTATATATTAAATCTTTTATGTGCAGATGGGAGACCTTATATGTACAACTTTATTTCACAAATATAATTAAAAACTGAACTCCTCAGATATCAGGTGAAACCCAGCAACTAATAACTGAGCAAACAAACATTTGGTCTATTATTTCCCATGAAGAGCTGGATCCCATAAGGCACTATTTTGACACAGAATGAAATTAACAACTACGTGAAGATGCAAACCATTAATATATTGCAGAACAGTCCATTTAAAATCAATTATAATTATCAGAGGACAGCTGGCTGGGGGATATATAGCAGATAATAAAATGACTAGCCTAGAGTCTAGAAGTCCAATTTCTAGCAGAAAATGCTCTTTCAAATTTTACAACCTTTATGTAACTTTCTGGAGTTTACAGCATGCAAACCCAACCCTACTGTGAATTGTAGGCCTACTTCTCTCAAAACCAGTTTAATTTTGATTTTGACAGTCTTAATTCCTAATGAAAAACTAAACTGAAATATCAGAATCTCTAAAAAACAGAATCTTGCAAAGACACAAAGCAAGGACTTGCAGTAACTTACCATATTGCATCTATCTCTAGCCAAAAATTCTCTTGTTTTCAAAATCAATAGGTGGAAAAAAAAACAGTCTACAGTTATACTCTCTTGTCCATACTTTGCTTGCATTCATCAAAATCACATTTTTCTACTAACCCCAACTCAAGAATTTCTTAAATCTCTTCTGGAATGAATTGTTTATTGTACATGTTAAACTTTTAATATAAAGATTAATTATATTTCTACTAAAGTCAAATGGAATGTTTTAAGTTAAAAATAAGGGGAAAATTGTATTTTTTATCTTAGTTGGTGATTAAACATGCTCAAAACTTTTTCTCTTAGATATTTCAGACTAATTTTAAACATCTCATCAGGAAAGGGAGAACATCCCACATTTGAAGTACCTGAAGTCATGCTTTTATTTCCAGTTTTATTTCAGCTTTTATTTTCATCTGGTCACTTTTGAAGACAAAAGTGAGCTGGAACACAGAAGTGTCCATTGGCTACATGACTCCAGAGTGATTTCATCCCAATTCCTCTGGATCAGTCTAATACAAGTTGTTCTGGCAGCATAATTCTGCACCAAACTAGGCATGACTGCAATATCTAAGAGAGCTTTAGCTTTTCAGGTAAGGCTCCTCAAGAAGCAATATATAACAGCTATAAATGTTCTAAGTTTTAATGATAACCCTGCCATGCTATTAAGGCACGTTCCAGCCTAAAGACAATCTTTTTAGATGGTAATATTCAGATATTCAGTATATTCTAACAGGCTGAATACAGGATAGGAAGCATTTGGGAACAGAGGACAGGACAGGGTGTGCTCTGGTAAACTATTGTATTTACCACTGCAACATCAAAGAGTTTCAGACTCCCTGACAAAGGAGATGAGCAAAATGTTGGGCAGCTATTTTCTGAGCACACAATAAATGTATTTTTACGTGCTAAGGATCTTTTAAAAGAAAATACAGTAAACCTAAGAATATCAGTGGAAGCATGCCTGTGACAGATCACTCCATATCAGTGAGGAATCCAAAAAGCACCAAAACATCTCTGTGTCTTACCCATGTGTGTACCATGTTTCCTGAAACCAGCGAGCATTTTGTAATGTAGATTCTTGCTCCAGAACAGTTACTAATTTGTGTCTGTGTTTCTGTGTGTGTGTATATATATATATTCTTAAATACGTGTATTTATACACACAAACAGGCATGTAAAAATGAACATTAACATCCAACATAAATCTGTCTTTCAACCACAAGGACAAATTAGCAGTAGGCAGTGCAAAGTGATAGCGTGAAGGCAGACCAGACTCTATACAGATGAATACACTGATTTATACTAATTTACATTACAATTACATTACATTACAATACTCTAATTTACAAATGGCAATGCCTCTATTATGTTTAAAATTAAAATTAACTATCATTTACTTTTGTACGGTTAGTAACTGTAGAAAAAATTTCTAGTAATGTACTCAGTTAAGGAACATAAGACTTGCTGGCAGCCCAGCTTCAACTACAAGTCATTTTCTTTCAAGAAAGTGCTTTATATAACAGTGCTGCTAATAAAGCTTTAAGAGAAACTAAGTGAAATTTTAAAGTAATGAAGAAATTTTATTCACAGTGTTTGCATACATCATTTTTGGCACATTAAATGATCATATGTACAGTCTGCTCAAGCTTCAAGCACACAGCTTTTGTTTTGCTAAGATACTTTCAAAATGAGACAAGACCAAAAAAAAAAGACTAAAAGAAAAAGTAGTGGCTACTGGCACATAGACTCCATCAGGGAGGCTGTTAGACACAAATTTGAGCTCAAGTGCAGTTCTGCAGAATTACAAATTCATCACTCTACCTGGAGCATGTGTCTTCTTATCCAAATTAACAAGGCAAAATACATTACATTAAAGCTTTTCAATGAGGTTTTAGTATTTAATCTTGTGATTGGAACAGGCTAAGAATGTATCTACCATCAATTACAGCATTATAACACTAAATTCCTATAAAGTAATAATTTTACAATCAAAGGCAGGTGGTGCAACTGAACCTGGACATATTAACAAATTTTGTTACATAAATCACAAATTTCCAGTTTCTCTTCCATAAAGTGTAAACAGCAAATTGATAATATTTCAAATTAATTTTTTTAAGGTTTGCTTGCACTCATTCTGACAAGATACACTTAAAGAAAAAGTTCTATTAACTCCATTATAAATTAACACAAGTTCAGGGAAAGAAATTATCTCATATGGGAAGCATTTAATTTTAGCTCATTCTGAATTTTTAACTACACTGCAAGTACATGTTGAACTAATAGATTTGCCATCTGGCCAAGAAGTTAATTCCATTGTCATAGAGAGCACAGCCAATGTGACATTCACAATAGGAATTATATTCTACTGTAAAGAGAGATAAAGGAAAACAGAGGCTTATGATCTGTAGCTAATCAGAGATATAAAGTTAAACTAGTTAATTATAGTGATTAAGTGTATCCGATCTAGGGTTTCTCTCCTGTGAAAAACTCAAGAGGTAATTTAGGTACCATGGTTTTTATCCTTCAGAATTCTGTATTTGAATTAAATGACAGTGTTCATACTATATTTTAAGTAACTCCACTTGATTGAAAATTCCTTTAATGGCTGAGTTAAATGTAATACTGTGAGTAAAGATGGTACTGCCATATTGACTTCAGCTTCCCTGAGTGGCAAGAAATGAACAAATATTTGAATATTTACAAATACAATAAATTTATAAGCACACACAAATATTTACCAAGCAAGCAAACAAAAAAGAGCACCAAGAGAGATAAAGACAAGAAATAAACAGCAGCAGGCATTTAAGACCTCCATCTTCTACTTCCCTCTACCACAGTCCCTTTCTGTGTGAGATCTGTTCCGGTGTTCTCAGAGTTCCTCATTGTTGTAGAAGTATTTTTTTCCTACTCCTAGTGCAGTTAACACACACCATTATGGGCGAGGAGATAAAGGCAAGAGAATCAAGTTAACTGGGCAAAATAATTTGTTCCTGGATGTTTTCTTTTTTCACTATTTCAACTATAACTCATTACCCCCTTCCCTTCTTCACCAAACAGCAAAAAATTCATGGTTGTCATTGTCTCACTCCAACTAACAAGCCCCCACCCTATTCTGCTATCTTACACGTCTCTGCCTTCATACGGTGCAGACAAAAGCTGCACGGCATGGACACCAGGTTTCAGAAGCAGCAGAAGATAATGAATATCTTGAGGGGAGAGCAAAAAAATCAGCACCAGCAGGATCTAGTTTTGAAGGGTCAAAGAGATTATTTTTCTAGAGAGAGCTGCAAGCAGGTTCCTGCAGCAGCAGAGTGAAAACTACTGTGCTCTGATTAACTTTTCACCTCTCACTGGAATTACCAGATACCTCTTCTACCAGCAGCAATGCTCCCTGCTGTTTGCCCTTCCTGTGCTACCTTATCTCCATATTAATAAGGTCAGACTCCTTCTGGTATGTTGAGATATCAAGGTGTCCTGATTTACAGCATTTTGTCAGGTTTTATTTCACAGCCTTGTTTTTCTCATTTGCTACCTCTGCAGAAAAGGCTTTGACCTGCTCTTTTCTATGTTTATTATATTACTGTAGTATTCTACTGAAATGAGCTCATTGCCTATTTTCCTACTACCTAGTCAAAAAATTTATTTTTATTTTCTTAGTCTGTTTATAGGATAAAAAACATAGTTTTTAAAAATAATAAGCTCCACAACAAGATATAGAAGGACATTCTATCAACATCATAAAAAATGTTAACTTAGCTTCCTATATTTTCTGTTTGTCCTTCAGTGTTTTTTCCATCCAAGTAATCGAGAAACTTGATAAAAGAGTTATGTAAAACATTTCATATTACTAGGTGGCAGAGAATCTCTTTCCCTCAACCCACCTTCAAATAGCATGACATCTGACTTGAAAATGTCTGGAAGAACTCCTCCTTTGTATTACATAATATTTAAGTCAACCTACGAATTTAGAAGTTATTCAGAAGGAAAACTATGAATGCACATGAACATACATATTTACATGTGCAGCCATGACCACAAAAGTCTCAGTTCAACAGGAAAACAATCTTAGAGATTAAATATGATACCTAACATACATGACTGGTCAAAAATAAATTAATTAAAATATCTATCCAGGGACATGGCTGTTTCCATGAAAACCATAAAACGTTCTGGCTTAGCTGAATGTATGTCTACTTTTTATTATTGTTTTAAAGTAGGAAATCATTACAGATTTTTTTAATGACTGCAAACTTGAAATTTTGATAATTCTGTAAAATAAAACATGGATAGAAGGTACAGTAAAATTCTGTCTTCTTATTCTCAGATATGTAGCAGAGAATCCCAAAAAAGTAAAGATAATCAGAGAGATAAGACGAACCTTGAATACAAAACAGCAACACTGCAATTTGACATGGTGGTGGTACAAATCCCTCAGTGAAGTTCCAATGTTCCTGAAAGCAGAGAAGGTGTATTGCACCTCACCAACAGAGATGATGATGGACCAGACAGAGTTCCAGGAAAGAGTGACTGCATGCCAAAGAGTGCCACTAACCATTATCACCTTTCATCCTACTCAGAAGTCCAATATATTTCTGGTGCGGGTGTTTTTTCCCCTCCCTTTCTTTTTTGACAATGAACTTTTTTGGGAATACTTTCTTAGGAGGAAAAGAAATTAAATTACTTGGAACAGAAGCCTCTTACAGCAGGCTAACAGCTGATGAAAATTGTTATGGGTACAGGTTTGTCTCACAATAACTTAAAAGCCCTTTCTAAACTGAAAAATAAAGTGCAGCCTAAGTTCTCAATACAGTATCAGGCCGTAACACAGCAAAGCATCCAGAGAAAGATTAAGAGATTTATCTGTGAAATTTCAGTCCCAGGGTGACAGCCTCATTCCCAATCTAGAAGCAGCAGCAACAATATATTAGAAGCTCGCACTCAAAAAAGCTGCCATTTTGTTAAGTTCTATAAAATTTACACAGACATCTGCATTTACTTTGCCACACTGTCTGAAATGTTCATGAAATCATGTTTGAAGAGGTCTCAAAATATGGAAGTTTCCTCATTTCTCAGAAAGCAGCAAAATGCTAACTAATTTCTAGCATTTTGGAAGTAATTGGAGATATGCAGATCTTACACATATTTATTTGCATTTGAAGTTATCTCCTGAAAGCAGTAGCTGTGTAACACATGCACATTGTACTTACAAAAACAAGCTTAGTCCTAATAATTTTTGCATGTGTTGCTTAAGGCTTAAATATATTCCGTATGAATAAAAACCAGTGTAGTGTTTACTGTGTATTCTGGTAAAATAACCTATGAAATTCAAGTAAAATTGGGTCCATATTTGTTTTCTGTATGTGTAATATTTTAACAAGTATAATTTTAAGCACTGTACATAGATAATCTACTTCTCAAAAATAGCAAACTCAGATAGTATAAACTGATAACATTTCCAGATTACGCCATGTCACCATGTGTCCCTGTACACATTTGTTAAGGCAACAGTGATTCCCATAATTCTTCACACACAGATTCCCTTCATATAGGAAATGTAACTCTAATTGCAACAGGCTTGCTTTTCTCAGTTTCCTAGCTATTTATAAAAAAAATCAATAAAATTTCCAGTGGTGTAGACACACTAGGTATGTGCTTCTTCCACAGCGTATTCAAAATAGACTATTCTCACTTTTTTTCTGAGATAATATACATTTGAACAAGACAAAACAGACTTACTGCAAAAGCTATATAAAAGGCCAAGCATGTGCTCATACAATCAGCTGATTGATACTCCATGTTCATGTCTATGTAGAGATTATTTTTTAAAACACAGGAATTTATTCCCATATTAATCTATTAAGAGATTTCCACAAAAACAGTTGCACAGAAGCCTTGCACCATAAACTAAAAAAATGTTTCATTTTGTTGACCAACATGTACTGAATGGACTACTGGTAGCCATGCAAATCAACAGATATCTTTGCTGGCATTTGTAAGAGATATGTACCTGTACACATATATGTCCTACAGAGCTTATTTCTGGGGTAATGCCATTGTATATCAAAAGCATATAATAGGTCCCAAACTTTCTTGGTCACTGAAACCTTGCCAGACATCAAGAGCTACAGTGGAAACCCACCACCATTTTTTACCAAAAAATTGCAGTTGCAATGAAAGTCAAGTAAGCAGTAATATTTAATACACTTCAGGAGGTTAGTTACAGATCACTTACCATAACTGTTGTAAGTCATCAGTGCTGTCCAGACTACATCCTAACAAGTTTCACAGAGAGAGCTTAATGATCTGGGGTCAGAATTCCCTTTTCTTGTAGTGGAGAGACTTGGGGAAGATGCACAGACCTCACTACAACCTAACTCTCCAAACATAGAGCAGAGATGCTTGGAATATGTATTCTAAATATACAGCAAAGGACAAAATTTTGTAGCAGCTCTGAGCTGAAGACGTGCATGTGCATGCATTACAGATAGAAATGTCCACAAATGCACCAAAATATTCTATCACTAAAAATGACACTTGCTTTGCAGTAAGCTCACCACACTTTTTACATTCAGTAGGGAGTCACTGGGGAGAGGGTTTCTGTGAAAGACTGTCTTTACCTACTAAAGAGCCACCATGCTTGCTAGCACACCCCCAAGGCAGATTTAAGTCACAGTATGAGCCACGATCTATGACATTTCCCACATTCCCCGTTTCTATACTGATGGCAAGCTTCCCATCAGCTCCTGCCTTTCTTGGCTACCCACCTTTCTTTTGTATTGAACTTTCTATTGGCTTTGAAAAAGCGTCTGTGTATAATAACAATTTTGCCACTGTCTTTAAAAGGAAAGGCTTAGCTCAACCTTCAGAAAGAATACAGCTGGATTTATATTGCAAAAGCCAAAAATACACTTGGAATAAATTTCCTTCAAATAATAAAACTGTAGCCTTTCTTTTTCAGGGGCATTAAAATGCAGACTATGATCACATAAAAGTCACTCATTCAAAACAATCTCTTCAGGGGTAATATACAATTCATTGCTTAAATTCTTTGCCTTTTCTCCTGTCCATTCTGTCTGTAAAAATTTCAGTTTTCCCTATGGCCCTAAATGTATAATTAGATACATGCCCAAGCTAAAGCTCATCCATGTCACTCAGCTCAAACTGAGATTTTGCTAAGGACTGTGGCTATGATCTACCACATTCACTTTGCCACGTTCATATCGTTCAGGCAGGTAGCACACTCATAGCTCAAGCACTCCTGTTTCACATGGTTCTCTGCTAGACAGACCTCTTGATCCCATTTTGAGATTACACTAAATATATAAAGAAACACTATTAGATATGGTGTAAAGTCATCAGCTTGATTTATACTTTGAATACAAAAGACTTGATCAAAATTTAATTGATGCTTCAAAGCATCTGGCATTTCATGGAATATTTAGATACTACCCTATTACATATTTACGCTATGACGCATTACCAAGAATAGATTGCAATTTCATTTTCCTTTGCTGCTAAGACTCTTTAACATGTTTGTAGTTTTCTTTGTCCCTTTCTTCTCTATATTCTTTAGGGACCTTTCCAAAACATGCAAAAGTTCTAGATTTTGTTTTGCTTAAGACAGTTTTGTTCCTCTTGGGGAAACACCAAGTGGCAGAACAAATCCCTTTGTCTGCTAGGACTGCAAGGTTCAATTTCTTTCTAAACATTAGCTTTGCACTCAGCTGCTGAGCTCTTAACTAAGTGAGCAACCTGAACAAGAAAATGTTACAGTAACTTCTTTTTCTGTTTGCAGCTCTGTTCTGCGATCATATAGGTACTTCTACAATAACCTTACAAAGTTCATGGACATTCTTCAAAATCTGTGCTAATATAAACATGAACAGAATTCAGCCCTTGTTCTTCTTAGTTCATTCATGGTTTAAACTTCTACAAAGTTATTTAGCAAAGATGAAAACATTTAAATACATGTCATTCTGATCTATCTGCTTCTTGCATGGCTTTCAGCTCAATTCTTACATTAAAAAAACCAATGGGTATAGTGGAAGCTAACTAAGCTTGCTATCTCAACTATATATTAATAATAAACTGAGGTAGTTTGGAAAAAGTTATTAGAAAGCTTAGCAGTTCTGCTTGAGAAGCATATGAACTATTTTATTAAACATGAGGGGAAAAAATAATTAGTTTCCATCAAAGCCACAATAATTCAAACTAAAGGAAATTGCCTAGTAATTTATAAATTCAATAAATATGCTTGTGCTTATCCAGAGATTCCTCCAAGGACATTGCATCTATTTGCTATATCTGCAGAAATCAATATATTCGCTTTCTGATATTTTGTAGCTGTACAAATTGCTTTGTAGATGGCAAGACTGGGCAATTTATCTCTTTCCTATGTAAGAATGGGCTCAGAAACTGTAAACGATTACTTGACTAAAAGCTTCTCAAGTTTTTTGGCTTGATGCAAGAATTTTCCAGTACTCTGTTCTCTGTTAGACTCTGAAGAATCACAAGCTGAAAGAAAGAACCTGGCTAATCTTCTTGACTGAAATGAAGATCTACATGTTGGAAAGAGAAAAAAAACTGTCTGAAGGATAAAAAAAATTTAAAAAAAAAAAAGAAAAAAAACAAACAAGAAACAGTTTGAAAAAAATGGCAGTCATCTTCTTACTTTACCTTAGTTAAGCAGAGGACTGAACACAGCATGTGGTCCAACAGTTGTTTAAAAATACAACTAATGATTTGAATGACACCCTTTCTGAAAAGCAAGCCCTGTCTCCTCTCCAGCCTCTATGCTGAGCTGCCATAAAGCTCACAGGGCTACTTCAAGGAAGGTACCTAATGTGTAGACAAACTAAGTTACTCTGCTGTGGTAAGACAGGGGAAGGGAATAGCCCTGTCCCATCATTATTTAAAGAGCTGGAACATCTATAGGGCAACACCAAAAAGCCATCAAAGTGAATTAGTGTTCACTAGGATGATGGCATTCCAAAGGCAATTTAGGATAATGAAGTCATTTAAGGCCATCTTTCTGAACTGTAATCTTGGTTTATTGTACAAGGTGATTAAAACTGAGATGGGAGGTAGTGGATTGTCTGTAACAGCCAGTGCTGCTATGAAAAAAATTGAAAAATCTTTATTATTTATTTCTCCAAGGTACACACACAGCCAGAATAATCAGGAATGTGGTTCCCTTATGTAATATTACAGGTTGCAAAACATCCTTTTCAGCTTCTCCGACAGAACAATGCTCTGTGGATTAGAGTGAAGTAGGCCTATGGGATGAGGAGAAAAGAAGACAAAAGCTGGAGCTCACTAACTACAGTGATAAGACAAGTAATTTAACAAACTACTTTTAGAAATGTGAAAAGATGAATACTACAAAAATATTTCTGGTATTTGTTGCTGAATTTCCCTGAAAATGATATTGTGATTTGCAGGCAAATCTAGCAGAAGACCTAAAGCCACATGTTTGAATTGTCAAGGACGCCCAAGGTGAGGGCATCAGCACTATCACAGTAACTGCTGTAACTGTGCTCACCCTCCATGGCCTTGATGCTGGAGCATAGAGCAGAATGAAGAAAAAAAAATCCTGTCGTGGTGCATCTGATATTCAAAGAATTCTCCCATAAAGAAGCTACGCTCAAGTTTCTTTTATCTATTTTCCCCTGTTTATCTGTGTCTGATATACCTTTATAAATATACCTTTAGAAGATAATACCTTCATAAGTGTCGGGCATACCCAAGGAGTAAATTCCAATCTTTCCATATAACAGTCACAGTATATTTTGCTATTCTTTGCTTTTTTCCTTCTGCAATATTAGTATCTTTTTGCTACCACTCACTGATTCTGCCTCAATTTCAGCAAATTCCCTGTCTCATCTCTGAAAATATATCTTTGCACAGGAGAATAAAGATGCATTGAGGTTTTGCAGCATACCTCAACACCTTCACTCAAATAGCCAGAAAGGCTTCAGTATGTTCTACAAAAATCTTTTGACTGCTGTCAGAAGTGTCAGAAAACAACATCAGTGTCCCCTGAAAATACAGGACAGTGCCAAAAGAGGAGGAGTAGCATAAGCAATTTCCATCTACCATTTTAGATTTTCATTTTCAATAAACACCTGGAAACTTCCAATAGTTTAAAAAAAACCCAGTCCATGACCCAGTCCATGACCACAGCTCTTATGGCTCTTATTATGACTTATTCCTCTATAATAACATATAAAAACCTATGCAGCTGCGAGATGTAATTCCAAAATACCAGTCCAATATCAAAACACTCCATGCTACTTACAGTGCAGAAAAATGCACATGACATTTCTCATTTTATTTGCCTCAACATTTTTTAAAACTATAACCGTCCATGAGCAAGATGACAGATTTAGCATGTAAACTTATGGAAACATCAGCTTAGTGTCTGGAGGTCAAAGAGGCAAGCTGAATTTACTGGAAAGGGAGCAGAACACCAAAGAGAATTTCTTCACATTGTGAATTTTTATACATTTGCGGACCCAAAGCCTGAAAGTAACAAAGTTCTGTTTCACTCATTTCAAAAATCACAGAACAACTGGAAGAGGTATAGAAGAATGTAAAAAGGACAATCAAAGCATACTATGTTTCTGTATAAAGAAAAATTAAATAAACTGGTAATCTTCAGCTTGGAAAAAGACACGACTAACAGAGGAATGTGACAGAACTATAAATTCATAAGCAGCATGGAAAACATGACTATGAAACAGTTATTCAGTGTCTCTTCCAATAAAAACATTAGAGGGAATTTAATTAATTATGCTGGCAAGCTTGAATGAACAAACAAAAAAGGGTACTGAAGGCATTGTTAAGCTGTAGAACCCCATGCCATGAGACACATAGGTGATAGAAGCTTACACAGATTTGAAAGTGGGGATCTTTGGGTTTTCTTCATGGAGAAAAGCCCTGGGAGCTAGCAAAGACAAAATATGCCAACTCCAGGAACTGGAAATTACATGATTGGGTCTATATCCTCCCCCCTTTTCCAGGGTCCTGTCAAAGACAGCATACAAGGCTGGCCAGATGTTTAGCCTCAACAATACAGCTACTCTTGAGGTCCATGGTACTCCTTTCTTGGAGAATATTTCTGGCTAAACACTGCAAGACTGTATTTCAGGGCAGTACTGTTGTAAAACACATTGCCTGCTCAATATTAGTAACACAGTCACTTATGGAAAAAAAAAACAAAAAACAAACACTGAATTTTCTAGAATTTGCATTCGAGAGCTTCAAGGAATGTACCAGACCATTATAGGTCCCAGGCAGACCCCACAGCTCCTCCTGCCAGCCCACGTTCCAGGAGCCCATGTCAGCCGCCAGAGATGTCAGTCCCTGCCCGAGCAGGGCTGGGCTCCAGCTCCGCACAGCGCTGTCCCGCCCTGGGCACTGCTGAGCCAGGGCCGCCTGCAGCACAGTGTGGATTGGAGCACCAGGGCTGCCCCCAGGTGCCCTCCTCCCTGGCTGGGCTGCTGGGACGGCGCCTGGTCATCAGGCCCTGCCCTGACAGACCCTCAGCAGCAGGATCCCCACTCCTGCTGGACTCTGCTTCCCAGGGGTGCCCCAGACACATGTGGCACCCTGGCCAGCGGTGCCCACTGCACAAAGCAGCCTACACCTCCCACAGCAAGGCAATCCATTGATCCCTCAAAATCTGCACCAGAGGACACTCTCCCTGATCACAATTTTTAGGGACAAGCCTTGCAGGCACAAGGGAGAGGTTACTGCCTGCACACAGAGGTTGTCATGGGTGACAGTGAGGTCTCAGCTGCTCCTGCTATACAGACCCAGAGTTCTCACTGCTGAGTGATGACACGTAAGCTGTCCTAACATTTTTAATGAAGAATGACTATACAATCTAATTCTGTAGTCATTTGCCTTAAACACATCAATGAAGTCCCACTCTATGCCCTAAGATTGCAATAAATGGCAAAAAAAAAAAGTTTAGTTGAACTCTCTTGCATTTACCACAATTTCAGAGCATTCATTAGGTATCAGTGTTAAACTTTTTGTCTCACTGAAGTCTCACTGTCCAGGAGGCTTTCATGGAAGTATCTTCTCCAAATCTCCAGCATACCTATTCTGAAGAACATTTTCAAGATTACTTTCTTCCTGCACATCATTGTACAGTGAACACTAACTTTCACTTGTCAGCTTTATCCAGTCGCCATTACAAAGGAAATATATTACTTGCATAAAAAAATAAAACTTTGGGCTGATCAGTAAATTTTATTCATGACACAGGAAGAGAAAGAAGGCTGAGAAACTCCTTTACATAAATCTGTCAAAATTTAAGACCATTTGTATTTACTTTATGACAAGCGTTGCATGGGTTATTAAAGTTTATGACTTCAATAAAAACAACAGCAATTGCTACATACAAACAGCACCAGCTTCAACAAACTGGCTCAAATGTTAAAAAATAAAGCTAGAACTAACACTGTCTGATGTAATGCAAGCAACATCTGATAACATCTATCAAAGAAGTAATGGTATCAATCTAAATCCAGCTGCTAATGTATTAGTCCTAGCCTTCAGAGGAGGACACTTTTTCTTTATTATTGTATGAGACCTTGGAGCTCCCCAGGGCCACACACTGCCATGTGTTCTGTGCCAAAACTCAGCTTCCAGATAGCAAATACATTAGATTCATGACGACAGCAGACTGATTTTCTCCTTGCTTTCTGCTTCAAGAATGAAGTTTTTCAAGAAAAAGAGTGCTTGTCCACCATAAGAACAGCTCTTATGTCCACGGATTTATGTGATTTCATATATAAACCTTTCACATAAACACAAGCAGCAATGTAAATGAGTCTCAGTAACTGCATATACAAATGTACTGTGTACTTTGGCTGTACAGCCTGCTCTTCTTTCCCAAATAATAACAGAAGATAAATTAATTCTGGCAGTACCTCACAGCCACCCAAGAAGTCTCTATTATCTCTATTTTGCCTATAATGCACATTATACGAATTCGGGTTTTGCTAATTTTGAACAGATTCTGATTATACCAAAAGGGAGAGATACTCATCCCTACTGGGAAAAAAAAACATAAAAGGATAGGTTTCAAGCTCCTTAAGTTGGTATAATTACGAAAGGCTTATAAATGTCAGAGCAAATAGGACAAAACATACTCTCAATATTAGTGAGCAAAGCAAGTTTCACTGAATTTAATGGAACTGGCACAAAATTCACTATGTCCATATCGTTAAACTCAATGAAACAGATCTGCTAGTCCCACTGGAAACTTGACAAAGCTGCAATTGATCCAAGTTCCTACTAATCAGAATTAGCAACTAATAAACCACCTAGGGATGAAAACTGTTATCACCATCTTATGGTTCTGTAAAATGTGTCTGCTGGTGGTTGACCAACACAGAGGAGAAATAAATACAGGCAATCCATTGCAGTTGGGCAATTTCTGGTTATTTCTTAAGCCAATCTCAACAAAGTAAAGAAGATATTCTAGACTCTTCTGCATTTTTTCAGCACTCTCAAGCTCTAAATCTAGTCTCGTTCTTCTTTGTTCAGGTATGAGGGGTATTTACAATAGGCAAACCAGTCAGCAGTAAAAATATACAATCTACATCAATTCTGTGAATAATTCCGATTTTACCTGGCCCCAATTTTAGAATCAGAGAACTGGCTATATAAAAAATGAAGCTATTTAAACAGGAAAAAAAATATAACAAATTCAAACTTAAAAATCAGTTGCACACACACACAAAAAGAAAGAGTTTATTAGGTTTCAAGATGAAAATTTTTAGTGTTATGAAGCAGGATCTCAATTCTAATTTAATAAATAAATTTGAACATGTCCACAACAGAACCATATTCTTATGTCCTTTAAATGCAAGCCTACTCTGTAGTTCTTTTCTGGATTACTGGTTTCTAAAACTTAAGAACAATACAGAGGCATCAACAGAGCAAAGCATAGTGCTCATTGCCCTCTAAAATATTGATTCTTCGGGTACAAATTATATATTCTAATCCAGATGATGAGTGAGATGTTTTCCATTTTCTCCTATACACTGACCCTACTTCTCTTCATTTAAAGGAGAGCAGCATGTATGAGACCAATGCTGATAGAGTTATATAAATGCACCATGAATTTCTTAGAGTAACATTAAAAACAGCAATGAATCTTGGATTTAGATGCTGAAAAGGTTCATTAGTTTAGAGCACCAATAATTTAGGCACCTTTGTTTTACAGTCTGCAGAAGGAAAACCAGTAGAATTTCCATCTGTTTCTCAGACTGCAAGCACAGTCTGACACAAAAAGATATGAGAAATGATTCTGTAAGTGAAAACAGCATTCAGAGAACACAAGTACCTCAAGTGACTTTCATAACCAGAGAGTAAATTCCAGTGTTTTCTTTTGTGCTTTCACAGTCTTAACATACTGTCATTTTCATTTATGCTTAGCAATACTCTCGCCTTTACAAGCCCAATCACAGACTCCTTGCCAAATCAAAGTCTGCAAAACTCTCCCTCACAGCAGACAGTGTCTTTCACCCCAAAAGTCCAAACCTCACAGTTAGTTTTCAAGCAAGCAGCTCCCAGAATTGGTTTGTTAAAAGTGACGGCATTGGCTGGAGGAAGAGGATGGGGCTGCACAGCCTGGGGCATGGCAGCAACATGAGCCTCGACTGGATCATTTCAGCTGCTTTGAGTAGAGGTGGTCTTGACAAATTCCTGGATAACCTCTTGTATAACTACATAGAACAACAGTGATTATGAAGTATTGTAGCTGTTTAAGCCAGATGCTTTATTTTGGATTATGTAAATGGTCCTTCTGTATTTCCATTTTCAGCCATAATAGAGCAAATATTTCTGAAATTAAAAGATGTCACGGATATATTAAATTCTTACTGCTATTTTTGTTGAAACATTCGTGAATTCACATTGATCACTAAAGAAGAGCAGTATGATTCTGTCAGTGATCTTCCATGATTTTCAGGCTACTAGCTAAACGAACCAGGAGAGGTGTAAACCACATGGAAATCAAACACACAAACCTGTGTTGAAAAGACTGACTGTCTCTTGGGTGATTTTTCTAGGAGCACTAGGTTATTTGCAGCTATCACAATTCATCTAATATATGTACCTCAAAAGAAGTCATCACCAAGACAAACTGAAGTAACGAACTCTATGTGCTAAGATTAGCATTCTTAAAGGGAAACACAAGAAGATGCAGTCTTAATATTTTAGAGTAAATTCCTGTATTTCCCACTTCCATGCAAATATCATTCCAGGACTTTTTGTTGAAGGCTCAGCAGAACTCAGAACTCTTTAAAAATCCTTTTGTCTTGGCACTGAGCAAGGAAAACTTGTTCAGTTCACGAGATCATCTGTCATCAGTGCTAGCTGCAACACAGCAGGATTGAATTTGTGATCCTGACGATAGCTTAGAGACTGCATATGGGTTTTCCAAAGCTTGAGCTCATCCATCTTTTTAGCTGCCTGTTTTCTATGCTAGAAGGAAAATACAGGCCATTTTTCCTGACGACACTTGCACGCTGTGGTGGCAAAGTCCTGATTGTACAAGGACCCCACTTCCTCCCTCCCGTCTCCACTCCCCCAAGAAAAGTTGTAGAGCACTGACAAAACAGCATGTGGAAGTTTGGACTGCCACTGTCTAGGGAGCGCATATTCCGTGGGCAGGCAGACTATTTCATTTGCCAGCGCTGTCAAGCCAGCCCTTTCTACAAACACTAGCTTAAGACAAAAGAAAAGAAAAATTATAACAAAATGTTTTAAAAGCTACATGCAGAGGGCTGAAGCAAAGGCATAGTAATTAAGTGGTTTCCTGGGTAACGGTGGGGCAAACTGATCAAATCTGCCTGCTTAAAATTAGATTCTTAAAATCTACATGCAGACATTCAAGAGTCGCACAACTTCCAGGTGCTCTGAGTTGCAGCTGTTTTGATTAATTGCACCTCTAGCAAAGCAAGCAAGTCAGTCCAGTTTTGGAAATATAAGTCAGTATGATTCTTCCTCTTCTCCAGTTGTGACTTTAGTATAAAGTAAAAAAAGGGCTTGATTTGCCAACACGCCAGCACCCACAAACTGTCAAACTGAAGCCAAAGCGACCTTTCAAAAATCTGAACAATGTAAGACTCTCAATTTAAGCACTGAGTTTAGGGGTCTGCCTACCTAGATAGAGGTATGAATCCAGTCCACTGTAAGAGAGTAAATGACATGAAAAGACAGCTTAAAATCCATTTATCTGATTTAGAGAGTGAAATTCACAGCAGAAATCCAAAAATGAAGCTTGGAAAATTTCTTTTCCCATCCCCCTCATTAGGTATCTGCATTTCTTGAAAGGGGCAACAGGGAAATGACACAGGTGAAGTGGTTAATGCTATACATAAATCCACTGAAATATTCCCCTCTCCATGAGGGACGTTCTGCCTTGCAAACGTCCTAGGAGTGCTCCACATGCTTTATCAGTCCTTTTGCCTTCTGGCAGTAAGTATTAGCAAGCATGAGATCTCTGTAATGAACTGTGCAGCGAGGATTTGAAGAATTACTTAGAAATTTTATTTACATGAAAATGAAATGCACACCCTAGCAGATGGGAGATTGTGAAAGACAGTTTGGACTATCTAAATCATTTTTATTTCAGGAATAGATAAGCTCTTGTGCAGTTTTCTAAACCAAGGAATCAGACATCTGGAGATCTCATTGTCATAGCTTAAAACCTTATTTTTATCCCAGTTTTTCACATCTTTCTGTGTGTGTGAGGCTGTGAGCATGGGAAAGAAAATGGTATTAGCTAGCTAATCAGTAACTTTGCATTACAAACAAAACCAGTTACACATGGTTTTCTCTGGTTTGTACAAATATACCAGCCAGATTCTGGTGTAACTTAATGAAATAATTGGTCACCTGCTAGGTATGCATTTGTGCAGGTGGTTTACAACGTTATAATAGAAGTAATAGGTGCATATAGTTCAGTGACCAGGATCCAGAAAATACTTGGGTAAAAAGGGAAGTGAGGTGTTCATTCCCTTTATTTCTCCACGAGAGAAAATACACATGCTAAAAATGAAAAAAAAAAAAAGTGACAGGTGGCAAAGAAGCATTTGAATTATGTTCCAACTCTTTAAAGAATTGAGCCATGGGAATTCTCATCTTTCAAAATAATTTGAAATGTTCAGAATGTTATTCTCTGTGGTGTTTCCTGGAAGGTTTGGTTTTTTTTTTTCACTAATTTAAGCAAGAACAAACAACACTGAATTTTAATTAACTATCAGGTACATCAGTTTCTGTTCCAAACCTCCTCCAGGAAACAACTATTTTAGAATTTAACATAGAAGGGTGTTTATAACAAAAAATAATATGCTTCTCACTGCAGCCTAGTGAGTGCCAGGCCCTAAAGATAGTAAAAATCTTAAGCTAAGCATCGTCTTCTGCTACACGTATTTCCTTAGACTACGCTGTCCATTCAGAAATTGTGCTTTTGATTTAAAAAAATACATTTGCATTTACACAACACAGTCTGAGATCAGAGACTCAGGAGAAAATATACATGTCACTACTGAAAACAGAAGAGATTCTGCAAGTTTGCCATATTCAGCTGTGGGTCTCACTTGGACCATTAAAACCAACAGCAGACTTTTTTTAAGGTGAGATGGTTACACCAGTTTAGGTTTTGAAACCTCTTAATACCTGAAAAAAATCTGCTTCATGGTTTTGGTCAGGATTCCTCCTCAAAATTTATGACAACTCAATGTAACACCTTTCAATAAACCTTCCCCAAAGGTTAACTGCTGTGCCAATCACTTTTCACCATAGACTTTCCACAGCACTTCTTAGATCAGGCCTAGAACCAAAATGTTTCACAGCAAACTCTTCGTGCAGCAGAAGATGCCCCAGCCATGGGCTCAGGTAAGGTCAGGTCAGTGAGTGCCAGCCTTGGCCCCTGATATCCTGTCAGAGCTCCTAGGTGAGTGTCAATGCATCACAGAGCCTCCTCAAGAGACTCCAGCTTCTCATGCCAAGCATTTCTTTGGGCAACACTAGGAGTACAGCTCACAACATGTATTTTTGACCAAGAGTTTCCAGGTCTATCTGAGCTGTCCATTCTTACAAACAAATGTTACCACACACGCTGCCTACAGCTTTGTTTGGAGACAGCTAAAACAAAATCCACTGAAGCCTTTATCTTCCCACAGAAAATGAAGAAGTAGTGGGGAGGAAGAGGGGAACTGGAATACCTTTTTTTTTGTCTGCTTAGGATGCGATTAATCCCAGAAAATTCTCAACACACTATACCCAGCACTTGCGAGATTTGGCCCTAAGCAACTGACTGTGTTTTCATTTCTTATGTCTGAGTCACTGCTGAGTTACTTTCTAAGTAGGAGAGTATTTAGAAGCAGGTGAATTAACATCATCACCTCTTCTGGATACCTTTAAACAAACATGGGTATGATCCACAGCAGTGGCAAGTATGCACATAATTAAAACTGCTTTAAACAGACAAGAAAACCTATGACTTTGGAAAATTTCCATAGTTCTCATACTTCTGCAAGAGCAAATAATTTTGAAGTTAGGAAACAAATGTTTACAACAGTGGCCTGTATTAGTGCTGTATTAAAAATTCCAGTGCTGTATTAATATTTTGTCCAACAAAAATTTTGATCAAAAATTCTTTTGCTTCCTTTGATTATTAGAAAAAAAAAACAAACCTATGTTACAGATGGGAAACTAACTGCTTCAACAACCTTTATACCACTTATAAATTAATATTATATACTATCATTCCAGGAAAGTAATTTTTTCTCTATAATTATCTATTGCTATAAAGTACTCTCTCAGGCAGCATCTTGCAGGTATCTTTTACATGCATGAATTTAATTATATTGTTCATGAAAAATCCTCCTACTCTCTCATCACTGACTGGAAGCATATATTTTATTCACTTCCCTACCCCCACTGACACAGATCAGAAAGAATATTTCACTGGAGCACTGAAATGATCCACAGCAAATGCATGACTTCCATGAACCCGCACTAGAAAATCTATGAGGATGACACAACTGGTAAAACTATTAAGGTCACTCTACACCAATATGAATTTAAAGCATTTTAGCCTTTTTTTCACCCTTCAGATTCTTCCACAAATATTTTTACATTTCTTTTTACTAAAAAGAGACTCTAATCAAGTGAAGCCAACTCCATTAGTAAATTTATTAAAGAGGTTTAGCATTTTGGGGACTTGTGATATGCTGACAACCCAAAATCTGCTACAAAAATTAATGTTTCACAAAGTCATATAAAATTTTAAAATATTGTATAATAAACTTCTACATCAGTTGATAAATTGCATGTTCTATGTTAGGATGCACTGCACCAAAACTGTTTTATGCAGTTACATTGCTTGCATTTGCCATGACTTCAAGGAGTTCTGAAACTGATGCAGTAGAAAGATTCATGTTTATGCTGGTACAATTTTAAATATGTTTATTTTTTTCCAAGCAAGTAACTCTAAATGAATGTGTCTTATTAGGCTGGGGAACTACTCCCTATCCGAAGTAAAATACCTAAATGCACATTTGGTGGAAGCTACAAATATGAAACTTGTGGAGGTGTTTGGTTTTTATTTTCTTCAAAAGGAAAGGACAAGCAATGCATTTGTTCTATGGCACACAACAAATGCTGTTATTGCAAGCATCAAAGGATTGAACTGCTGCCACCCGAGAGCATGTGCTCCCAATCCATACAAAACTATATCCACAATAACAGTTTCCTAGTATTTTTTTTGTTTGTTTTAACACATTTAAACCTAAAATTATGACTACTTCCTTTATCAGAACCTATCAATATGACAATTACCTGTCAATCCCAAACCCATCAAATCCACCAGGATCACGAAGACAAAACTCTTTTGGGACTCAGTCTTTGAAGATCTTCAACTTCCTAGAAGACCAAACTAAGCAGTTGGCTTTGGATGATGAATACATGAATGACCTTGACAACAAATGGCATCCACAAGGCACAGTTGGAGACAAGGGAACTCCACTTGCTGACTACAGAACCACACCAGCACTGATGGGCAGAGGAAATGCAGTCCATGAGCAGCCACAGTGCACAGAGGTAACAGCCACCTACAATCATCATTTAATTACAACCTCTGCAGCAAACAAATGCTAGTAGAAACCCTAACATATTCTGCCTAAAACATCCCTAGTGTGTTGCATTCATCCCTTACACAGAACTCACTTTTTCATGCCTTGTGTGTACAAGGACACCACTTTTCTGTCTACCTGTGCCATAGTAGAAGAATTATCAGATGCAAGTGCTGATTTTGTGATCAATCCTCTGTAATAGCGGAATGAGGAGTAGACAAAAAAAAGGGTCTTTTTACATGCCTTAATCCTTTTGACAATCCTTCAAAGAGAAAAATAAGAAAATATTAGTGCATACAACAAGTTTCATCAGAAAGACAATCTAAAACTTTATCTGACTTAGAGGACCTTTTCTTAAGTTATCAAGCACTCTCTAAAATTAGGCCCTTCTATTTCTTCAATGAAAAGAAAAAAAAATGCACAAGGAATGTTTCTTTTTCAGACATAAATTTTGTAGGCCAGTTTGAGTCATTGGAAGGTCATTTTTAATGTGAATGATTTAGAGGTCAGCAGTAGCCCTTTAGTTACTCAAGACCAAATGGCCCAGACAACATATTTGTCCCAAATCAAGTACATATTTTTCCAAAACCTAATCTCTAGAATTAGTGCTGGTAAAATCTCTACCACATTAAATATATTTTTTTCTTTCTGAAAAGGAAGGACCACAAAAAAAGCTGCTAAAAGTAGGTATTTACAGGAAAAGAAGCTAAATCAGAGGTGTAGTCTTATAACATCCTTTTTCTTGCCATTTCTTCCAAGAATGACTATGTTTCTCAGTAATCACCTGGCCAAATAAATACCCATTATATGGCTGAGACAGAGTTCTCCCTGTGACTGGACAGGTGTATGTCCAGTCACAGGAAGAACATGTCAGCAGCCTCTAGAGCCTCTAGTCTTGTGTCTTGACATGTGCATCACCTCCTATCCTGTGACAGGGAGAATTACCACATAAAAATCCTGTCATGAAAGCCACATCACATAACGGGAAAAAAGGCTGCAACACAAGGTCTCAGTCTCTGAGCTATTCGAAAAATTAGCACTATGAAGTTAAAGTCATGGCAGCTGAGAAAACCACCCTATTACAGTAATGGAGTCAAATTGTTGAGGGCTTCACCACCAGGTTTATCTACCATCTTTGACTGAATAAGAACCAACACCAGAGATCACCAACCTTCTGCTGTGGATTCCAAAAATCTTTATGAATCCAAAACCTCTAGTCAGATACACAAGGTGTATGTTGGTGAGAAGAGTGAAGTGGAGCCCTGACACAGGGCCAGGGGAGTAGACAGCTCTCGCCTCCAACCTGAAACCTCATTATCAAAAGATATAACAGGGCTGACTATGGGCTGCACATCCCCAGGTGACACCCCAACATGGAAAAATATTTAAATGAAATATTCATAACAACAGATTAAACAGCAGACTAAAAACTCAAGTGCAAGGTCTAGAGAAATCCTTTAGGAATGGCATCTTCTCGTCAGCACTCTGTGTAGTGAAGCAAACCAGGAAATCTACCCAAACTGCATCATGTCTCCCACCACTACGTATTACCCATCCTCAGCTCTGGTCAGAGCACACTCCTTATAGAAATGCTGGAAACATATCCTTCAGGGCACAACTCCGTAACTTGCTCTTCTTGCATCTGCACAGTATAAAGTTGTCAGTATCCTTTTATCTTCTCCAGACTTCTTTTACATAAAAGGTCCATGGTAAGTCTCAACCTTAATTGTTTTCAGTATTCCCAGTATAGTCATGAAGTACAAGAGCAATTATGTGAGGCAAAATACCATGTAGCTATGAGGGTCCTAAGATATATGAGAAATAGAATTTTGTCCTGATATTCCAAAACACTGTAAATGCCACGATGCAAACATTAAGCAGATGCAGAAAAATATATATTATCCAGCCACCTCCTCACTAAAGCTATATTCCTCTGGAAGCTGCTCCCATCAATTATTTCACCTAAAGACCAGACTGACCTTTTTCCCTGCCTTCATTTTCATCAACTTCATTTCTGATGGCATGACAGGATCAAAGCCAAAAGGACAGACTAATGCTAAAACCGTCCTTTTTTAATAGTTTCTTCATATATCCCATGGCTGAAGGAATTGTGTCTTGAACACACATGCAGCAGGCATGCCAATACATTATGTAAAACACAGCAAATAATTTATAACTTTCTGAGAGCAACTCATTTTAAGTTATGCTACCAGTGTAACGGCACAGCTTAAAAGATGGATTTCAGCGAGCAAAACCTGATCTGCATAGCAGGTTGATTGTAGAATCAAAAGGAAAATGGCTTAAAAACATAATCCTCCATCACCTAAAAAACTGCTCTTCTTGCACAAACCTTGCCTGCTGACATATTTTTATTCATTGAAAGTATTCAGGCTCCATAAACATGGATGCTGAGATTTTACAATACAAACTTGTTTTATTACAAGAAAATGTTGTTTCATATACATATACATGGAGATATTTCAGCATCACTTTTCAGTCAAAGTTCAACGTGGCTTATTTTCATCCTTCACAAACAATATTTATGGAGCATGCATGAGTATATTTCACTCTAGAATAGTGCCAGACTTAGTGGTGTGGTAAACAGCCTGACATGCAGTTTTTTCACCTGAACCAAACTGTGCCAAAAGTTACTTGGGACATGTAAGTTAATACCAAACACATGCACAAAGCTATACTGCAGCAGATTCCTTCTGACTGCTGTCAGCATGAGTACTTCTGAATGAACAAACTCTTATTTTTTACCAGAAAACTGGCAGAATAACAAAGCAAAAATGTACTAAAAGAGCAAAACCTGAGAATATTATTAAGTCTTGAACCAAGTTCATAGCAGATGCAAAGCTACATTTCCTTTTCTTAAACATGTTCTATATTACATATAAAGTCCACAGCTTACATATTTATAATACACCTCTTTAAACACAGATTACATTTTTAGGCAGATTATCAGACTTCAATTTAGTCACTGAAACAAACAAACAAACAAAAAGTTTAGCCTAAATTCATCTGGATGAATAATACATCCAACTGTTGAACAAGCGTTTTAAAATTCTGCACCAGGAAGACACTGCATATGAACTTTGCCATACAAAACACATCCCTTGCACTAATTATACTTTATTAGAATTTAGAACTGTATTATCATGCCTACAGCTTTTTAGTTTTTCTGGTAAAGTTGGTACATTATTTATAATTTTACTTTTGTTCCTTAGACTTACTAGAAAAAACACTTTGAATAATTAAACCTGATATCTAATGCATTTGACAGCTTGCAATTTGGGCTTCTTTAAGACCCTTTACTATTTACATTCTACAAGAAATCATATAATCTAAAAATTTTAAGTGAGAGGCTGTTCCCTCTGGACTAGTAATGTAATTCATTGCACTGATGACTGCTATTGAGGGTACACCTTTGGGGGATGTCTATGGTTCTTTTTTTTTTTTTTTCCCCCTCCAGTAACTTATGCAAGATCCTGGCCCAGGCCATCCAAATTGAAAGAAAAAGATCCCTTGTGAACTCACTGCTTTAGTTACTAATCCATCTCAAGCAAGACACAATGTAAGTTTACTTTGGCTAAAACTTTATCAACAGCAAGTATGTGGCAGTACATGAACCTTATTTTTCTGGAAGGAAATGTTTTTATTAACTTGCTGTTACAGAAGCATAATCTGCACTTATGTAGGAACTAGAAAATCACAAAAGTGGAACTATATGTAACATCATTTGTTATTAATGATGTTCTGTGATCATAATAGGCAAATGCAGTTGGATCTCCTACCTCCAGCATTTTCCTGTAAGAAAATATAGATGCAGAATAATAGTAACAACGAGCACAGTCTTCTCGGACAAGAAACAACAATATATTCAAGTCTCTTCAGTACAATAGTACTGTTTAATGGTTGCTCAACATAGGGGATCTTTGTCAAAAAAACCAAATAATAATATTAATAATAACAACAACCACCACACATAGATTCATACTAAACATCTTTCCAAGAACCTTACACCCTGGTTGCCATTCAGTTATTGATTTTGCAATCCATTCTGCATACTGAGGAGGAAAACAATAAATTTTTAACATATCAAAGTGCAATGTCTAACGTGACATATGTAGATTTTCTATAACATGATTGACTTCATGACTTTTATTTCAGTGAAACCACTTAGAAAAGGAAAATATCAGAAAGAATTTAGTGATATTTTGAGGTTTTTAATTTTTGTACTGCTGAGAAAGAACAAATACACAAAAAAGATAAAAATAAAAATCAAATGTTGTTTCACATTTGCTGTACACTTTTCAAACTCTCACAGTTGTTCTGTTAAAAATCTCCTCTTCCATTTGAATCACAAAGAGAATAATTCCTTATACATCAAGCTGTGCTGTCAAGCAAATGTATTTCAGTGCTCTTCAGACTTGTTTAGTTGTTTTCCTTTCACTCTGATGTACTGTAATGTCCTGATCAATAAATTCCTGGACTCAGTATGCCCTTAAAATGAACGACTGAATTCCCATACAGGAGATTGAGCTTGATGTTTATTTCAATCAACACCCACCCCCCCATACACAACCCCCCAAAAACCAACAAGAGACTCTTGACAATTAGTCTTGGGAGTAAACACTGCCAAGATACATTTCCTCCCTCCAATTCTTTAATACGAAGAAAATGCCAATACGCATATTTTTATTCTAGTCTCAGGCATTTTTTAAAGCATTAATAGTATTGCTATCAATTTACACTATATTCAGAACCCACATTTATGTGCTTTATATTCTACTTCTATTGTTTTAATACTTAGATCAGAATATTCAAATTGGTACAAATAATGAAATCATTATTCTAAAAACTTTTCCCTGGTTATTTTTTCCACCAAATAAATGCACTAGAGAAACAATGTAATTAACAAGTCTTCATGGATTGAAAACCCAGAAAAATAAAAACTTTACAGCTCCCCTAAAAGTCAAAGGCATGTACTGAGAAGATCTGCTTCTTTCTAAAAAGCAAAGCCCCAAAACCCCTACAAAATAAACCATATAAACATACAGCCTGCATGAGTGATTGGCATAGGTTTATTTATGTTTTTATGTATCAAGTCTGTGTCAGTGATTATTAATCCAAAATAATTTTAAAAGCCCATACAGCTTTCCTTCTGAAACAAAGAAGTGGACAGACTTAAAATTTACATCAAATACTCATCAGCAATCTTTCCTAGTTTTAAAAGATTTTATATAAGCTGCACAACATGTTCAATGCCAGATATTTGTCACCAACTTGCATTGCTGCTCTCTTGCAGAAAAAAACATAATTCCTCTGTACCTTACACACTGGGGTTTTTTTGTTTTAAATACTGACCTCTACTAATTTCATAATCTTTTAAACATTTTTTACAGAGTAATAACCTAGATCTGGTGAAAAAGTAAAGAGCTTCTTACCATCCTGATCCAGTATTTTCCCCGTCTCTGGAGTTCAGCAGCAAAGAGCTGTTGCTGTTGCACTGCTTACTAGACACACTGGAGGCTTTGGAAGCAGAGAATGTTTTATGTGGTTAAAATGTATCACCACTGATTATATTTCAGTCCCTCAATTCCTAGCCTTGATGCTCTGGAAATCAGCCAATCCAAGTGATAAAGAGGTTTGCAACAAGAAGTTGCAGAATTTCCACACTGAATGCTTCATGGAAATGTTTTGCTTCTTGATACTTGTTTTTACATCCACTAAATGTTAAAATAAATCCTGGCTCCCTTTTCCCTCCTCCTCTTTTTTTTTTTCCCCCCAAAATGAGATTCATATATTGTTCACAAGGGACTGTGGCATTTGCTGTAGCTAGGCACAGTGCAGAAAGGCATCATGCCAGATTACACATACATCTCAGCCAAGATACCTGAATTTTGACTTGCAACACACCCTGTTATTCCAAACATGGATCTTCCTAAGCCAAAGCTCCTAACTGCCAAAATACACAGTGTTTTTGTGAGGCAGCCAAATGCCCCTTCAGATTAGCTAAGAGCATCTTTTATTTGCAATGTGGTTGCTCTTTGTTGGCTTTTTTTTTTTTTTTTAAACACTTTTTCCCTAGGGAAGACAAGGTAGTAAGTTCCAAAGGGAGAAAGGGAGGAAATGATCAACTGGCACTTCTACTGCCACTTCTCTCAAGAACAAATTTCACACAGCAAAATTCTCTGCAATGCTACAGCTAAGATTGATTACTTAGTTAACATTATAACCATCTTAATGTTCTCAATGGTAGCTCAGATGCTTCTGTGCTTGGTGTGATAAAATAAAATTAAAAAGCCCAGATAAAACAAAACCAAAGCAAACAAACAAAAAAACCCCACAAAACCCCAAAACCTAACAAAATCAGTCCTGACTCCATGGACCTTGCTATCAGATAACACAGTCAGAGGTGACACAGAGGGAGGCAAAAGAAACGAAGTCATATTACTAGCTAGTTTAACAATTACTTAGGATAATTTCCAATATCCTCACAATAAAGGTGTTTTAAAGAAAAGATTATCAAGATGCTATGGATACCTCTTTGGATATGGTCTCAAGAAGAAAGCATATTAGAAACCATATTAAAGCTCACAAGAAGAAAGCATATTACTGTACTAAGAGAGCATAGGACTGAGCCTGAAATTTTAATGAAAAATGAAAGAGGATGGAGTGATGCTTCTGCAACAACTGAGAGTTTATAAAGGTCTAGAAAAATGAAGACCATGTTCTGTGCAAGGAGGGAAAATAAATTCAGTAGAGATGCCTGAAGGTTTCTTCTATTCTATTTGCAAAAGGAAACAATAGTGATTATCACTGAATCTGAATGGGTATGAAAGTGCAGGACTGACCTGAAGAACACAAGGAAAAGGATGCTGGACTAATTGGCAAGCTTGCTTAATAGGTAAAGAAGAGCTGGATGAAAGATTCGAATGTTTGCTGAAACAGCAATGAACTTTAAGAAATAACATTAGAAAATAAGATTCTCATCAATAACACTAACAGTATAGTTTCTGAACTTAGAGAAAGAACAAAGTAATAAATGACATGTGTTATGAACACCATGACAAGATTATGTTGTTTTCTGGAGTGACAAGGAAGCAGCAGGAGGGGAGTCTGCAGGAGGCCTGTTTTAGCCATGTTGAGCTGTTGACATCTGCTGAACAGCCACAAGAAGCTCTCTATATTCCAGACTCTTCTTCAGCCAGAGCTAAAAAATTCATTTGCAAGGCATCATGGCAAAGATGAATTTGACTTGTATTTACAGATGAGCTTGTCTGATGTAAATAAAAGGACCACAGTTCAATTCCTATGAAAAATAGCATGATGGAGTGGAAAAAGGCACTGAAAGGCTGATTAAGAAGATAGAAGGGTAAAAAAATAAGCAAACCAGGTTCTATGAAACCAAGAGACAAAATTTCAGGAAGAAAAATGGACAACAATAACAAGATAGTTTACAGGACAAAGAAAATCAGCCGGCAGCCCTAGTTATATTGTTTGACCAGAAAGCTGTCTACAGATACTTAGTCTCCAGCAACATCAGCAGCATGGAAGCAGCAGAAGATGCACGGATTGGTCAGTGCCCACTGCCACACCAGAACTCTGGCAGTGTCCCTGAACAACTCATGCAGTTGGATTAGTCACACTGCTAACAGGATTCCCATCAGAGGTTCCACATGTAGAATCACTGAGACCCAACAGAGAATCTGTGAGACAATTCAATTGCAAATCAATCAGGCTACAGAGGTCTCGCACTTTTTAGAAGTAAAAACTTTTCCATCAGAAAGTTTTCAGTCATCTTACTAGTCTACGCAAACCTTTCCTGTAATTCTTGAAATTTATGAAACCCTTATGCTCACAAAGATACCTGCTGGGATAGTGACCAGATGCCAAACATGAAGACATGCAGCCAAGTCGTGCTCCTGCATGTTTCTACACAAAATGTGTATGGGACAAGGTAATATGGCCCTATGCATACATACAGACAATTTTCATCTCTGCCTTTAAGTCAATGAAGCCAGAATATTTCAGGTTTTTTACTAAAAAGTAATTCAATTATTGACACAAATTTCAGAATGAATTCTGTCACAGTCTTCTCACAATTAAAACATGCACCTCCCAAATTCAAGCACAAATATCACCTCCGAAATTCAACTAAAAGGCATTTCTGTACGGAACAAATGCTATCATGCACCTAAACAGGCAGTAAAAAAAAAATTCAAATTGACTAACTTACTTCAGCTTTAGCACACCTGCTTCAAAACAAAGCCACCTTTTTCATTTACTTTGAACTCCTTCTAACACAGAAGAAGTGCCCACCAAGGGAAAGAATTATGTACTGATACAACTGCAAAAAATTAAATGAGAACTCCTGCATCTATAAGACTTAATGATGATTTTTTTTTTCTTTTTTTTTCCCTTCAATTATTGAAGGATCCACAAGCAATGGGAGTTGAAATTTTCTGGACAGTCCAGAATTTCTCCTTTTAATGAGGAATCCAATTTCCTCCCAAGCTTGAGATAAAACTTGTAATTTAATCCTTGCTGACTGGTTACAACCCTATTGCCTGATTTTACCCCTTTCAGCACATTAACTGCCACCATGAACTCCATGCTTCAAAGGCTATTTCAAAAATTAAAAATAAAGCTCTCAAAGGCATCTGACAACATTCTTTAGACCCCTGTAGAAATGCAGTTAGCAGGCCACATAATTTAAATACTTATTTAGACAACATAATGATGCCCTTGGATGCTCTAAATGATCAAGGAATGCATAATGAAGCTGAAAAAACTGAAGTTGGATTAAAAGTAATCTATCTTCTATGATGAAAATACGTTAGATATGGCAATACAAGTTATTTCACGAGTGTTCTTTGCAACATGTAACCATTCAGACTAGAGCCCTCAATCTGCAACAACTGAACGATTGTACTAACTGGTACCAAACATAAAGCAACTGATCAAAGAACTGAATTTCTGCCCTGATAGAATTTCTCTTCTTTTGGCATTTGATTGTTATTTGGAGAGAAGAGCTAAAAAACATTTCAGTTTTTCATTAAATGAAAAATCCTAATAAATTTAAATGCAGAATTGTTGAGTCATTTTGGACTTGCTTGAGATGCCACAAAGCCTCAGGGACACGCAGTTATGGCTCTCTTGGGGCACTCTGTAAGTGTCCAAATTGTCCGTAGAGTTATGAAGCAACTTCTCTTCCCATGAGTTGTAAAAATAATCTATAAAGTAAAGTATCTATAAACAATTTGTTGTAAATAGATAAAAATAAACTACACCTTGATAAGTAATAAGACAAAAACTTGCAATATTATTTGGCATCATAGAATGAAGACAAACAAGATCATATATGTCTGCAGGAATTCTAAAAGTCAAGAAACCAAAACAGATACAAAACTTCAAAGACACATAGAAAAAACATGAAATTTATCAATAAGACTTTAATTTTTTTTTCTGTGAAGAAATATGTCCAAAGTGCATTCTGAGTGTAAATTGGTAAAATTCTGTAATTCTATGGGCCAAAGAAAGTCAACTGAACACAAACATTTTCCATTCCTTCAAAAAACTAACTAGAACAGGAACTCCAAAACCAAGCGACACAACTATAAATCCCAGTATCAGTCCTTCATTGTTCATCAGTTTCATGAGCAACATGGAAAAGTGACAGGATTTACAGGAAAAAAATAAGTTATAGGAAAGAAAGAGAGAGAAAACAGAAAGACAGAAGAAGAGAGCTGGCATGGGCAGAGTAGAGTGCAGAGAGGGGAAGAACTTCACAGTATCTCAGTCTGGTCCATCTTCAAGACTTGCTGGATCTACAAATAAATAGCTAGCATAAAAAACAACCAACAACACCAAAAATCAAAGACTGATATCCCCACCTAGTCTGTTACTCTTCCATAAACACAGCTGCATTTCATCAGAGCAAGAAGCTTTACCAAAATCTCAGATATAAGCTACATCCTGAAATCACTCATTCACAATTCATTTATTAATATCAATGAAACTTTCCAGTGGTAAAATCCTGTTCTTCAAGAGGACTTATAAAGGCAAAGACTCAAATACTTCAAATAATGTTCTGAAGCAGAAAAAAGGTTAAGATGTTCTACTGCCCTTGCAGGAAAGAAGATTTTTATGCAAAATTCTGCTTGTAGAGATTTAGACCTCACACAGCAGGAATGTATTTCTGCTGATTTGAAATTACATTCAGATCTTATGAAATCGGTGTAGCACCTACAGAACAGAAGAGGCTCCTTACCAATAAAAACTCTGCTCAAGCAGTAACCACAGATTGAAACGTGGCCCTGGATGCTTAATATTACCCAGCCCTAAACTGATGTGCCAGCTCCCAGACTGTAACTGGAGCAGGTGGCAGCTATTTAAATGGGCAGTATCAATACACAGAGGATGACGGGCTGTCATTGCCATCAAGCACAAGCACCGCTTACATGTTTCAAAGAAATATTTTCCCCTTTTTTGAGGAGCTGAAAGTGTGGGTTAAAGGTTAAGCACAATTGCAAAAGAAAGGCCATTGCATTTTCATTTAAAAAAAAAAAAAAAGCAAAAAAGAGAGAGAGAACTAGAAAGCCTCCTTATCTATCAGATGCAGCTGAAAAAACATATGAGTGCTGCCTCCCAGAGTCCAGCTGCCTGGAACAAGTCTTTCTGTTTTTACAGTGATTCAGTGGCCAAGAAAATCTCCAAGGGCTGAGAACAATAACTACCTTCTCTGTTTCTGCCACTGCTCTGAGGAGGTCACACTGGACCACCCCAGCTCAAGTTCACATAAATTCGGGCCTAAAGAGCACAGACAGGTATCAGCTTCAAAACAGCTGAATTCATCTCTCTCTCTCATATGCACTTGAATCTCTGCCCTCAAAATCACATAAAGGACAACAGAGTTAATAAACCCTCTCTCTGCATAGGTCCTGAGAATGCTGCACAGAGACTCGGTCTCCCACCACTCCTGCACCTGGAGCAGCTGTGGGGGCTGTAAGAGCCACCTCCGCACTCCAGGGAGATGGCTGGAGGAGATGGGGCACAGAGAGATGCAGCTGTCTTGAGAGGGTGGGCAGCTTCCACTTTCTGTCATCAGTGTCAACAGACGCTATGCCACTGCTTCTCTGCAGGCTGCAGCCAAACTACTCAGAGCAGCACAGCATTTCTTGATCTAACCACCAAAATTAGCACACACTCTAACCATACTGCAAAGCCGAAAGCAGATGCTGAAGGATTCCCATTTAAAGAAGTTTAGGGTATTTTCAGCACTAACCAGAGATCACTATTTTGCAAATCTGCAGCACTCCTTCCATCACAAAATAGCTCAAGAGACGTTTCTACAAAAACGCCAAGTACAAAGAGCACGATCCTATTATTTTAGGCAAAAGGAAACAAAAAATTGGGGTTTTTTTTTCATCATTAGCGAAGATCAGACACGGCCTTTAAATACTGAGAGCACAATCAGCGCAACTCGGTGGCTGAGAAGCGCGGCTGCCAGGCCGAAGGGGCCCTCGCCCGGGTTCCGNGGCCAGCCGGACCAGCCGGACCAGCGGGGCCAGCCGGACCAGCCGGGCCAGCCGGGCCAGCCGGGCCAGCCGGGCCAGCCGGGCCGCAGCGGCACCTGCGGCACGCCTGACTCGACTCCAGCAGGCCGAGCAAGAACGGCCGCAACGCACGCTGCCCAGTACTTAATAAGGCAGCGTTTTTACGGAAAGAGCCTGCGTAAGGCAGACACTAAAAATAGCCAATTAGTGTTTGGTCTTCTATGTAACAACATTAGCTGTGTTGATGTAATTACCTTTTGTTTCCATGTGAAATTACATTTAATATGATTTTACTGGATCATAAAAGACATTTCATTCTGCTGCAATACTCTGCCTAATGCCAGTCTCAAACTTTGGTAGAAGAGGAACGAAATGGCAGAAAGAGAAAAGGTACAACCGCTAAGTTGAAAACAGTCAAATACAGAAGTGGAGAAAATGGAGCAGCCCCCAAGGAGATTTTCAGGGCTTTGTGTGACCTCAGGGTTATTACACATAAAGGTGACGACCTGTATGTGTTGGACTTCCTTGACCATGACACCTCTCCAAAGCAGTCCTGAGAAAGCAAATGCCTGACACATATGCTAGAGATGGATGTCCCTGGAAAACTCCAGGTGAAACAGAAAGCACAGCAGAGTACTACTGCAAAGTCATATGGACAAGAAAATGCTCAGAAAGGCACTGGATGTCCAAGGCTCATATTCCTGCATGATACAGTACCTGTCAGATATGGTGGCAAATCCCAAGGAACAGGGCCAGGACAGTGCCAAACTACTGCAGTGTAAAATCTCAGTGACAGATAAAACCTACTCTGAAAAGCAACACATGAGTCTGTATAAGTGCTTCTCAGGGGAAGGACCAATCTTAAGAAAGAAATGAAAAGTGTTTGAACAGCACCAGCACTTGTTCAGGTACCAGACACTATGAAGCAGGTGATGCTGATTTAAATTCACTTCCAAATTAAGAGTCATGAGCAAGATATCAAGCAGGCAAATGACTGCTACAGATTTGTGAAAACTTGAGAAGTGTGGGTGTATACAATATGCATCTCCAGCACAGGCTGAGCAAAAAATGGACCTGTACAGTGCTGAAAGACATACGCAAACTCAATATCCCCCTCACCTGATAGCATTTTGTGAAAAGACACAGCAAGTGGTCAGACAGCTGAACAGAAAAAAATCTCTGGAAATGACAGATCATTTGAAAAACTGATCATAGAAGTGGATGACAATCTGGCCCACTTGTGCTAAGAATACAAGAAAGAAGAATAGGGAAGAGCTGATTTTAGTGGCAAGGTCTTTGAAAAGATTCTAAAAACTCTGCACAAGCTTCTGAACTAAATTCTTTAACCAAAATATTAGCCATGTTGCAAAAAGGAGAAAACTGTTTTAAGGGATGGACTCCTGGCTTAAAAGACAGAGGAACAGTGCAGCTATGGCTTTACCCTAAACTAATTAAGGCCAAATACAGTGAGAACAACAGACCAAATATTTCACTCATTTGACCATGCTTAAAACCTGTCCATTTCACATAGGATCTCAAGATGGATTATTCCATGTCCTGAGTGGTAAGACGCTCTGACCTGTGAAAAGGTGAAGTTGAGACTCTTACAGTAAACTCTGTAAATCCATGGTTTTAAAACAAAAGAAGTTGCTGAGAAAGAACAGGTTTCCTCACTCTGGAGACTGAGGCACAGAGCTGCCAGTGGCCAAGAGCTTTGAAGTACTGACACACAAATCAGAGTGATGATCTGCTTTTACACAGATAATCCTGACCTAACAGGCACACAAAACCGGTGCCTGAGGAGCAACACTGCTCCAACCACAGGTCTGCAAATGGTTTATGCTTACATAAACTATTGTGGGGGGATGACCCACGTCAGAAGATCAACACTCATACCACTGCTCACTCACTTCCCTCCTCTCAGTGGTACACAGGAGACAAAAGAAAGAACAAAACAAGGAAACTTCTAGATCAAATAAAGGCAACTTAACAGGTGAAGGAAAGACGGAACACACCAGCCCTAAAGCAGCAAGTGACTCAAAGTCACTCACTACCTCCCACAAGTGTGGATACCCTTCAAGCAACAACCACCATGGAAAACACTCACACACCCCCACACTCTCCTTCTACCCCCAGATTCTATTGCCAAGTAAGCAGTTGCAGCTGTATCCCACCCCAACCTCTTCCCCACCTACTTTCCTACAGAATTTGAGGGGAGACAGAGAAACAAAGACCTCAGTGCTGTGCAAGCACTTTTCAGCAATAGCCAATTAGTGCGTTATCAACAGTGTTTTAGCCAGGTATCCAAAACACAGTACCACACAGTACTATGAAAAAAGTTACCTACATCCCAGCTGGACACAGTACAACTATTTTGCAAGAAAGCTGACTGTCAGGACAGGCAACCAGAAAAAGAGCAATTTGGACAATATGGACAGCTTTGTTTTAGACAGGTCTTAATACAAGAGAGAATATTGCAACCTGCTTGAAGCCACCATAGATGGAGCTGGTGTTAACTCAAAAGACACTACAGAGCAATAAATTATTAAATCAGATATAACTTCACACATGAACATTCTCTGCCTTGCTCTTTGTCACCAAAGCACTGCTTACTTCTCAAATTAAATGTTTCTAGTGGTTCTCTGCAGTCAGCTGGTAGGATGACATAAGAGCTACAGTTAGGAAAGAAAAGTGAGAAAGAAAAGTGATCAGTAAGGTAGCAAAAACCCTAAGCCAAAAATCAAGGCTGCTTGACTTCTCTGGACACATCTTCCAGATGAAAAGTGATCACTGCTTGTGAGGCCATGTTTTTCAGGCTAGCAGGAAGTGACTGGACAGTGGAATAGTGGTTAAGTAGCAAAGAAAAAAACATTTTGCAGTGAAGCATGAGATAAAACAAGAATATACTGTGCCTGCTGCATACAGTCATTATACTGCACTGGCAGAGGAAGAAAGGAATAATATGCATTTATAGTAATTTAAATTAATACCCACATTTTAGCAGTGTAGCTGAAATTTAATGTCGAGTGATGAGTAACTTAATGAACTTATTACCGGTCAAGCTGAACCAAAGGCACAGCTTAAGTTCATTAATAGCTTAATCATCTAATGATTTTAAGGCATCCAGAGGTAATTAAGGCCTAGGTATTCTTCCTGGCCAAATTCTTGGCTGCCATAGCGCATATACAGTCTCAGTAGTTTCAGCCGTGTTTCACTTGTTGTTATGTTCCAGTTGTTTACACAACTGAAAAATATGGTGTTGGTGAGATCAAGAGCGACCTACCAGGAAAACAAAAATTACCTTTGAAAAAGTAAGGACTGAGAAATATACGGAGAGAATGCCACACACTGCAGAATGATGTTCTCATCTCTCCCTTTGTTCTTTTGGCAAATGTCTCTTCAGAAGACAAAACCAATGCTCACACACACATTAAAGAAGCCTCAATGCTATTTGCTTATCTGCAAAACACCTATAACATGCTTTCCCAGGTGATGTACAAAACTCTACAAAGCCCAACTAATCTCTCTGAAATTTTTCAACTAAATCACAGCACTACTGTTTTCCACTATTGGCTTACACATCTAGTGCATTCCTGAAGATGCTGTTTAATACTGTTAAGAATTAATGTATTTCAAAAGGCAGGGAAAGGAAAGTCATATCTGAACATAAATGAAGAATTATTTTCAAAATACTACACAGCAAATATACAGTAGCCATGTTGAATGCTTCTTTTTGCCAGACCAAAAGTATTTGACTGGAGCTGGGAAAAATAAACAATTTTCCATTCTGTGTAAAATAAGTACCACAAAGACTTCATAAACCAGAAAATTTACTGGAAATGAATACCAGATAAACTATTGGAAGATGTGCCCTGATGACGTGCAAAAGCTATGACTACTAAATTTAACAGCATCCTAAAGGAGCATCCAGAAGTGTTCTCCACATTACCTTTGTTTAATGTTGTCTTTTCAGCCTCTACTGGATAAGCTTCAGTGAAAACAGACCCAAATATCTCCCACAAGGGGTTGAAGAATTCTTAAAGTCAGACATCTGAATAGTCAAAACGTGATTGGAAACACCTCCACATTGCACCTGGTTGCTGCACGCATTGCTTTACAGCAGAGAGACGCCTGTCTCTAAAGGCATCTTCTGGAAAAAAGAACGTCAAAGATCCAATGCTCAGACTTCATTTTTAAATCAATTGAAACCCTCTGTATGATATATATACAATACTTCCTATCTTGGTAAGTCTTTTTTTGGGCAGGAGAGAGAGGGAAATGTAGTAATTTTCATTATTTACGAGAACTACATGTAATGTTTCTGTAGCCAACAAAATAAAGCTTCCTGTATTTATAAATTTCCTTAAGACAGTATCAGCCTTTGAATCTGCTATAAATAATTTGACCACTAATTGGAGAAAAAGCCACAGCATGTCCACATAGTTTACAGGAACTATTAAAAACCACAAACCAGACTACTCTGAGTTACAAATTTCTTTCCACAGATCTAAATATTTGAATTTTTTCTTTGCTGTGTCTTTACAATTAAACTAACTACATTCAGATTATATTCTGATCTCTTATAATCTGAATGGAATTGTTGACACCAGCTTTACATTCTGTCTCTCTCAAAACAAGGTAGTTCATTACTTCATGAAAACCCGTCTCTTAGAAAAGAAAGTTATACCTGGACATACTCCCACTGGAAATCTCTTCTGCCCACTTTTCAGTAGGTTGCTTTCAAAACTTTATTGAGCCATCTGAACACAGGAGAAACTCCAGCTAACTCATCCCTGATTTAAGAAGAAAACTGAATATATTTCTGTGGAAAAAACCAAAACCATATTCTCCCCAACCCAAGGACCAGATCTTCAATCCCATGAACTGAAATTGTAAGATGTGTTATGCAAATGCAAACCCTACTTTGTCTTCCTGAAGAGTTTATTTTTAGCTAAATGATGGGTGTACCTTAATTAGAATTTTACATTGCTTCTGCACTATCTGTGATTGTAGACAAAAGTCTGTGCAAGTACCAGGGCCAGATGAAAACTGAGGGCAGTGTGCCTCTTCTTACAGACACTTGCAATAAAGAAAGACAAGCCCAAAAGTGAAATATAGTGGCTAGGACATTAATCTAGGAGTTAGAGAGCTAATTTAAATCCAAAACCAACAAACACAGACAAATTGCCATTCTCTGCCTTTATTTCACCTCCTCAGCCTTCATGACAAGGCCTCCTGCTGCATTTGCACAGCATACTGCATAAAAGGCCCTAATCTCGGTAGAGAATGCTAATCCACATTATACAATAGGCTGTTAAAAATATAAAGGTGACTTCTAACTTTCTCTACATGCTTTCACACAATTTAATTTCTGTGAGATTAGGACACATAACTTCATAAATTAAGATTTGTCATACAGTGAGCATGGAACCTGTCCAGCTTTGTTGCTATGACCTGTGAAGCCAGTCCAAATCTCTGAATGTATTCAAAAGATAACCCCAGAGCCAAGTCCCTCCATCTTCACTGCTACTAGAACTGCAAAATTGATGATAGATGCCTACATATGTTCAAATTTGTAGAGTCAAATGCAGGTTTACCACTCAGTTTGAATCAAATCAACTTCTGTAATTCATAAAAAATACAGAAAACAATTTCACCAGAATAGGCAGATGCTTCAATGGTAACCTCCAAATTTTCCAACCACTGAATACATGCTAAATATTATGTGAAGTGCCTATTACCGTCTCCCGAGCCAAGGGGCTTTTCTTACTGTGAAGATAAAGTGAATCATCTGAAATTGTTCAGATTCTACTTCTATCCAAAATAAAGGCATGGTTTTCATACTTTTCTGCCTTTATCTGTAACATTATCCTTTGGACATCTACCACAATATGGACAAATCTGTAGCAATGTAAAAGACTGTCAAACTCTGTTACTGCACAAATAGCTTTAACATGAAAAAAAAAAAAAAAAGTGAAATTGTAGCCCTAAAAAACAGGGAAGAATAACGAAGCCTGTAACCTGAAGTAGTCTGATGGCATTATCAAATAAGACAAGAATGGTTGTTTTTTTTTCGTTTTAACTGGTGTATGTGCCTGCACAGAGGTGTAAAACAAATGACTACTCTTCAATGTAAAAATTCCAACAACAAGAGAGAAAAATTACCCTTTCTGTAATAGAAGTTTGATAAGAATAAACATAAAATAGGTGTTGTCTGATACACTTTGCAAGCAAAATATATTTGTTGCAGTCTGTAACCCAAGACAGTCAATCATTCATTGAATTACTGTACTCATGCATTTTTACCTAGTCTCTACTTCTTTTCACTTAAACAAAAACAACAATCACTGATTGATAACAATACATTTTTACAAAGCTGCTTTTTCAAATTCTATCTTACTAAAAAATGACTCAGATTTTCTGAAAAATTGAATAAACAGAATTATCCCTCTGAAGAATAGGAGTGCAGCCACCAGAAAGGTTATTTGAATATTGCCTGATTTATGCTGTCCCCCATCTACTGCACCATGATGCCTACTCTGCAGTATTCCAAACCTATAGGAACTGGAAACACTGCGACTCCAGTTGACCAACAGGGCAGAATATAAACAGGTTCTAAATCACCTGAAGAGCTCAAGGTAGTTGTTAGGCAGGCAGGACAGGTAATCTGGGTGTTTTCTTTAAATTTTATTTTTTTAAATCACAAACTAGTACTGCTTGCTTTAGCATACAGACTCACAGAAGTGTAAAAGTACTTAAAATATGTCCCACTTGCACCATTTTTTAAAAATGAAAGAGAGGTAATATTAATTTTCTGAAAAAAAAAAGGTAAGGTAATTATGTTAGGTCTCTGGTTTACAGCCTTATGTAAAACACGGTTTTCTGTTATTATTAGAGTGGGGAAAGGTATACTTTAAGTACAGGGTTACTCATTCATGTTCAACTAGAAAGAAAACAAACAAACAAAACCAAAAAACACACCACTCCCAAAGCCCCAATCCCTAACTGTAATACAACACACTTATAAAGAAAAGGACTCCATTTCAAACTATGACAAACTAAAGAACAAGTCAGTATCTGTGCTGAATATAATCTTAAAAATGAAACACAGCCTAATGCCCTCAAGGCTCCACAGTAATCAGCACTACATAAGCCATCAACATTTCTTCCCACAGAGTTTAAAATTGAGAATTTTAAGGCCTTGATCTCAAGTTCATTGGAATTAGCAGAGCTTTCAATGGCTTTGGATTATGTCCTAGAGAAATAAGCAGGCAGAGGCAGACTGGGATATCAGATAAGGCAACAGAAAAACACATTAACAGCAAGAATGAGCCTACTTTATTTCCTGAGAAACAATTTGCACACCTGCTTTATTTCAAAATCCTAATACAATTATACTGCAAGCTACATTTGCATGCAAGAGGCAGCAGTTTCTTTGAGCTGAAGATCTTCAGCTTATTTCAAGATAAAACAGTATACCAAACATAACAAAAAATAATAATAAACGTACTATAACCCACAGGGACTTGGTAGTTTTGCATGTAAAGAACAAAATATCACAATTTTTATATGAACTGTAATGAAAAAGATTAAATACATTAGTCATAACTCTGGCAAAAATGCGACAATACTAACTTCTAAGTATTTTCCTACAAGAAACCACTATTTTAAGTCTTTAATCTAGTGATTAAGTCTTTACACTTAAATAAAATAGAATATATTGATAAAATATAATTTCATCCATCACTCAGTCTATCATACACTTAGTCACAGCTAATGCATTCCAGAGGCATAAACATGGACTGTGTGACTCCCAATCTTCCTTTCAGTTTTGTTTTTCATGATTTACTTGAAAGAGGGACATATTTCATGGGCATGCTTCCAGTGATCCAATTATAAAACATACATGATTGTAAAAGTTGACAGAAAGTATATGCATTGTTATGCCATTTTTCTTGTTTTCCATTTCCCAGCAAAGCAACCTTTATATCCTCAGGAAATACACCTACTACATGCCTTTTTGTTAAGTGATCTTCTATCAGTGCAACAGCTTAATAGTTAATAGGTTTCTGTGCTACACTGTTTGCATACCTAACTTACAATTTAATGAAAAAATGTATTTTATAAAATTACAGATAAATGTAACTAAGTATTTTAATAACTATCTCTCAAAGACCACGTGTTGGTTTAAATTGCTCCAACGACTCAAGAAAAATGAAAGGAGCTGGTAATTTGTCTCCATTTTACCGATCTGTTCAAGAACAAACATGGTTTGGTACTTGATCTTTCAGAGTCTCCTGAAAGATCCTCACAGGGAATCTGATGAAATATGGGCTGGATGAGCAGACAGTGAGGACTGAAAACTGGTCAGGCCCAGAGAGTGGTGGTGGATAATGGGGCAGAGCATGCCCTCAGCAAGTCTGCAGATGATACAGAACTGGGAGGAGTAGCTGATATGCCTGAGGGTTGTGCTGCCATCCAGAGAGACATGGACAGCCTGGAGGAACCTCAAGAAGTTGAACAAAAGGAACTGAAGATTCCTGTGCCTGAAAGAGGGACAACGCCAGCAGCCCATGTGTACTGTACTGACCTGCTGGGGGCAGTCAGCTGCAAAGCATCTTTGCAGAAAGCATCCCTGGGCATGCCAATAGAGACCAAGATGCCCTTGTGGCAAACAGGACCAGCAGTATCCTGGGCTACATCAGAAGGAGCATTGCTAGCAGGTCGAGAGAGGGCATCTTTCCCCCTCTACTCAGCCCTGGTGAGGCCACAGCTGCAGTGCTGTGTACAACAGAAATATGGGGCTACTGGAGAGAGTCAAGCAAAGGGCCATGAAGAAAACAGTTAAGGCAATCAGTCTGTAAAAATGTCTGAAGAGAAGCAGATGTAAAGACAATGGAGACAGACTTATCAGTGGTGTCCAGTGATATCTTGCACTGTTTATCCAAGTATTTGAGGATAAGCTCTCCTAGCTGTGTGAAGCTATGGCCACACAGAGTATGCAAACACTAATAAATGCTATAAAAGTTACTGGAGCATGTGTGTCCTGTGTGCCTATGTTTTAATAAATGCACTCCTCAAAGGAGTCAGATAAGAAGCACTTTATGTGGGAAATGAAGTGACTGGTAAGTAATATTATGAATTTGTACTAGCAATGCAAGTTTAATCAAAAAAGTCTAATAACACATGCCTCAAAGTTCACCCTTCCTGAAAGGAAACAAAGCTAAATCAGTATGCTAGAAGACAAGAAATCTGAACTTGCATAAAGTCATATTAAGGCTCTCTGAAGCAGCCGTTATTAAGAACTGTTCATATTTGTATTGCCATTTGAAACTAGGACCTAGACTGTCCTTCACCCTGAAGCCAAACAAAAGCCCTTGTTCAGATAAATAAGCCTAAGAAGGAGCCCTAGCAAAATGCTAAAATGTACTAAGACAGCATTTAAGTTTCCACCTGTCAGAACACAATTATATCCTTCAATTTGCTCTTAGCCCCAAGTTCTGCAAGGTAGTGAGGACACATCTTGTAAATTCAAAAACTCCCAAGCACGTCAGAGCCCTACCTCAAAAGTCAGAAGGCAGGTCTACAGAAATAACCTAGTACTGTCAATTTGGGAAATATTTTCCCTTTTATGCTTTGGATTAGGGTAAATCAAATTTCACTTTATGAAAGCTAACTGTTTAATGGCTAATGTTGATATTGGCATGGAACAAACAAGTAATTGGAGTAATCTGTCCTCAAATACTGTGTATTGCAACAGCCTGCCATAGCCATCCATCTAGGTGCCTACTCTGAAAAAAATGAAGACCTAAAAAGCATACTCTGTATGAGACCAAGATGAAGTCAAACACATCTCTGAAGATGCCACACTGCTTTGCATTTCAACCACCCTGAGTACACTAACCTTCAAAAGGGAGTTTTATGATCAGCTCCTCTCCTATTCTCACACTTCTCCTTTTTTTTCATCAAATTTGCTCACTCTTCAGCAACATGAATGCTAGATCAGTTCACCTATCTGAAAGAAAGTAAGCAATTCCATTTGGGAAGAAAACAAATTAAACTTTCTATAAAAATCTGCAAGTTGACCAGCTTAGCCTCTGGTCACAACATCACCAGCAGCAACACAAGGAATGTGGCTAACCCCATTTCACTATCAACTCACAGAGGAGACATGCTTAGAATGACATCTAAAATTTCCACTGTACCATCTATTCTGGTGAGCTGCTGATCAGCTCACATGGTTTACCACTTGTATACATTTATATTTTATCATCTTTACTGGATACATCCCCAGAAGCCTTATAGAAAGCTGAGTAATGCTATTAGCCCATTATACATACAAAGAAACAAGTTGCAGTAAGAGTATGCTACCTTGCCCAAGGTCACAAGAAAAGCACAAAACCTGTTTCCACTCTATCTTTAAAAGGAGCTGTCCTGAGATTTTATTCCCTGTCTATGCTCAAAACATTTCTTTACGCTAGGCCAACTTTAAAAGACTCAATCTAGAAACTGAATTTAAAAGCATAATGAAGTGAAAATTGAGTAATACTTTCTGTGCTCATTTCTCTAGCTCTTTCAAAGCCTAGCCATTTTCCTGGAATATTCGGGGAAGCTAAGCAAAGCTAACTTTGTGACAGAAGAAACTTCTGGCATATGAGGAAATTTAGTCAACATTTTGATTCTCAAAGTAGTACTTCAACTGTTAGACGCTCTTTTCTGTACTACAAAAAGAATTGGTCACAAATATGTTCTGAAATCTCTCAAGCAAAGTTGTAGTCAGCCTAACTGCAGACAACTTGCCTTGGGAGTAATCCTGGGAAGATAATAGCCAGGTGCACTTAAGAGCAGGTGCAGGGGAGAAATTACACCCACTTCTTTATTAGAGTTGGAAATGGAAAACATTTCCCACAGTCAAAGTGAGGTCAAGCTCAGGATTTGGCCACTGAGAGGCCAGACTTTTCATACTTGAAGAGAGAAGGCAGCAAGTGGGGAAGATGATGTGGACATCAGCTGGATTTACTAAGTGCAAATTGTATTCAACTAACCTGAATGCCTTCTGTGTGATATGATTTTGAACTCCCTGGACAAGAGGAAAGCAAGCATACTGTGTAGCTGGACATTGGCACGGCTTCTGACAGTCTCTCATATAATCCTAAGAGTATAAAAGGTTGCAGTGGTGTAACAAAACCATAGACTCTAAAAGTCACACCAAATTAAATCAGTTAACAAGAACTTAAAAAAAGCTCAGGAATAGGTTTTCCAAGTGATATATAACTTCTCTTGACGTCTGCAAGAACAAGATATCTGCCACTACCTCTAGAATATGAAAGAAAATAAACTAGTCCTATGTTTAAGATCCCAAAAGACAAGACAAAAGGAAAAGGCCAGTGTAAAACCCTTTATTCCCTCAAACCTTGTTACATAGGGAAAAATGCAGCTCCCTAAGAGTGTTAAAGGGCTTTTTGCAAACAGGTTGGACTTTAAATAATACCTTCCCCTCCCTCTGATGTTAGTCCATTAGGATGAATACACAGCCAGGAATTCAGGACTGAGAAAATGAAAGAACTAGTATTATTTCAATTTCCCAACAATCCAATGTTTTTTATCTGCAACCAACAATTAATTTTATTGAAAATGCCAACTTAGTGAAAGTAATGTAAGAATTTAAATTCTTGCTATTGCCATACATGAAATTAATACTGTACTTGGAGGTAACTATAGGTCATAAAACACATTTCCCCATCAGACCTGATGTTCTTATCTGTATTCTTTATGTCTTCCTGTCCCTCAAAATAAAAGAGAGAAAGGAAGAAAATAAAAGCTTCCTGATCATCTGAAATATCAACATCAATTCCTGTTTCCTTTATCAAGTGTAAGTACTCATGTAACACAAGAGAAAGTGAGACATTTCAACTCTGAGAAATACAATGTTGTCACTGAAATGACAAATGGAGATTAGTCATAGCATGTAATGGGTTATTGACATGAAAAAATCATAACTGAAGGGAATGCACTGTTCTTCCTACATGCTTCAAGTAGTACAAAAACCTTAGAGATTATATGGTAGGCAATAACAAAGAAAAACTATGATTTCATTTCTGTAATCTTGATTTAGAGTCCTCAGGAAGGAATTCTACTTTTAATGTAGCTTTTCCTTGCAAAGTGGTATGAAAACTGCTTGAAACTTTACATAAATAAATGGCAACTTGCCCAACATAAAGACTGAAGCAAGAAACCATAAACCCTGTATCTCAGAATAAGTATGTTTAAACAAATCAGGTGAGACCATTATGTTTTAACCTCTGTTTTCAGGTGACATCCATACATGCAAACTTTGGAATAAGCTTTTTGGGGGTTGAAAGAAAGCCTCACCTCAGAAATGTCTGTGCAAATGTACAGTTGCAAAAGCTTATGTTTAAAGTGTTCATGTGGCCATCTAGAAATTACTCATGTGCCTTCTCTGCAAACAGAAAATATAAAAAAAAAAAGAGGGCAAGGTGAAGACAGCATTATTTGTGTCCAGTCATACACAGCGAACTGCAAATAAATAAAGAATTTAAACCAACAGAAAATCCTAAAGAACTTGTCAGATGCATTACGACTTTCATAAAATTAACTCACAATTAGAATATCCCCTGCTTGTGGAAAGTAAAAGTGATCCCTCTTCTCTCTAAATACTTCATATTCCCCTTTTTGGTGGTTTCTGTGGCTTCCACATCCCTCACTCAAGGGTATGCAACAGAAGTTAGTTCAACGAGCCAATGACTCCACATGTCTCATGAAAACACTGGTGTTCATGATACCAATTACATGGCAAAAAGAAAGAAAATCAATCTCTGCATCAACATCCGTGTATGTTTTTAGAGTCTGCTATTCCAAGGAATCAACCACAAAAGTTGCTTTTGCTGTTCTTGTCTTGTTGCAACATTTGGCCAGTTTGTATGTGGAGATTCATTTCAGGCAGAGCCTTCAGGGGAAATCAGTGAGTGTGCCACAGTGGGTATACCAAAAGAACAGACAAGAAGAAAAAGCAAGAAGGAAAAAAAAAAACAAACCTACACAACTCTATTTCTAACTGCTTGCACAAAAGTACCAAGCTAATACAGAATCCAGAACTCAAACCTACTGCACGGAAAAATCTGGAAAAAAAAAAAAAAATATTTTGGCTCTCTCATCCTGCAGAGCAGGTCTTTTCCTCAGATTTGGCTATCCAAGTCAAAAGCTTTCAAAGGCTGAGTTGAACAATCATGTTTTCCACTCCAGAACCCTAAAAGAGCTTCCATCTTTTTGTGTGCTCCTACAGTCAAGCTCTCTGCTCCTCTCAGCAATCTTGCAGCCTGTGGTTTCCTTCAGTGTCTTCAAGCTTCATTGTTCTGCTCCCTCTCTGCTTGCTTCACCTCCACCCTAAAGGATTCTCTGAGCCTCATGGCTCAGTTGGTTTCAAAAATCACTCATCTCTCCCTTCACAGCAGAGCAGCCAGGACAATATATAAGGGAATCTTTCTTCTGCTGCCAAGCTGCCTTTTTTTTTTTTTTTAAGGAAGAAAGCAACACAATGAATGGTAAATGTGCAATAAATACAATTAAACAAAGCTATCAATATCATGCTCAATAGTTAAAAATATACACCTATATAGAATTTAGTTAATTAAGCAGAGCTAGAACAAGCTGCTGTAAAACCAATGTAACTCACAAAAGAGAGGTTACTACCAGCAGTTTTGTTGTTTTCAGACTACATCACCATCGTCATATCTCAAATTAGACATGCAATTATTATCTAGAATGGTGTTTTGGGAACATGTTTCCTTCATGGTGGTAACAATCAAACACCCACCAGCAACTCATTCCTCATCAAGCTGTTCTACTCAAGTCAGGAGTTCCACACTGAGTCTGAATAAATTAGCCACATACGTTATCAAAAATTAATAATGCCAAGATATAAACTGAGAACATCTGATGCCACACAGAATCATCAAGTAAATAAACAAAGCAACAAGTATTCCCAAAGGTTGTTATAAAACATTCTTAATCTTGCAAATACTGAAGAAACACACATTTAAAAAAAAACAAAATGCAAATAGCTGTTAGGGAGAGACTTTTAGCAAAAAAGAAATCATAGAAAGCATCAGCTGAAATACAACAACCAGATTAGTCCAAACACAAAGGGATCTTACAGCCTTTCAAAAATACCACAGCCCTCACCACCCTTATTTAGGCAATGTATTAAAAAAATCCAGAACAAAAAAAAAAAATACAACGTACAATGGTAACCTGAGAGCTCAAACATATAAAAATTTCAAGTACTTCATGTGTATCTTAGGTACTGTAGCCTGTAAATCAGTGGTACTTCTATAATAAACAGGCATTTCTACATCTGCCACAAATTTCTCACTTGATCAGAGAAAATCCTATTTATTAAACCTGCACAAACTAACTTGAAAAGATGCATTTCCAGTTTTCTATTCCTGATAAACAGAAATAAATGTGCAACCCTTGAAAAACAGATTCCATAAGAAAAAGAAAGTATTTTCATCCCTTTCAAGAACTTGTATTTCTCTGCACAGAAAAAAAATATCAGAGCCCTTATTTGATTAAAAGGAAAGAGATTCTGAAAGAACATGCTGTTGCCTGACAAAACAAAGTCATACTGGTGATGAAAAGTTTTATAGCTCTTCATGTAATAATTGCCTTTTATATTACCAGATCTATAGACCATACTTGTAAGCCTGTCGGCCAATTCACACAACTCAAACTTCCATCTTCCTTGCAACTTCAGGGTTTTCAGAAGTGCATATTTGGGATTTATGAGTTTAAATTATTTAAGAACTTCAGAAAGTGTTGCCCTGCCAAAACAAAAATTATGCATAAACCTTGTAAGAGAAGTGCGTTCTTGCAAATCCTACATATATTTTGCTCACCATAATTTCCTTGGGTGTTTCACACAAGGTGCGTTGCAGAACATGGCATGCCATACCAAAACAAGGCTGTGGATTTGTTAAGAGGAGTTTGAGAGGACAGAGCAAGAGAGTGGGGACAAGAGAATAAAGAAAAATAATTTAAAAATAAGCATCATGAAAGAATTGATGAGATGATATAAATAGGAAAAAAATAAAAAACCAAGGGCCTTGGTTAGGTAAACCCAACCTTGGAAAAGTAAAAAGGGAAACAGTTTCCCTTTACAATACAGTGTCTTATAAAAAATGGACATGAGCAACAGTTATTTAAAGCCAAACAGAATGCCTGGAACAGCCCTAGCACAGACAGATACTAGAGGAACAAAGTGCACAAACTGAAAAAAAAAATTTAAAAATTGAAATTTCCAGCAGACTAAGGTTTCAGCTGTCATACGGTTGCAGAAACAAATTGATTTAGGCTGATGTGCATTAAGACCATACACACAGAGCCAGAGAATACAGTGTGGTGCATTCCAGCTTTCCACAGCAGGAGTTTGAGGCAGCTAAGCCATGACACAAAGGTTCAGAGAGAACAATATTGCAGAAAATGGGATAAAATAACACAGAAGGGGTTAGCTGCCTGCCACAAGCCCAATGGGGAATTGAAAGAAAAGTCTGCAGGGACAGCAGCTCACACTGGCAAAGGAAATGGCACTGCTCAAAAGGGTAACGTTTTCCAAAACACTTTAGAGTTTTGTTTCACACTAGACCCAAAGGAATTGTTATTCAAACAATAAATCGTTTACACTGTAAAAGCCTAAGAACAGCATTTATTGTATTGATGTATTTTCCTGCTTACAACATCCCAAATAAGCACCAGTCTCCAGCATCACAGATTTGGTTCACATTGTACAAAAAAGTCACTCAAAAATAGTTTAAAATTGCAAATAATTTCAGAATTGTTTGGCCTTCATTCATCAGTGATCTTTTTATCTGCTTGTTTTAAGTAATTCCTTTTCAAGTTATCTCTTCTTAGAACCACCTCATCCGCTGCACTAACCAAGGGAATTATGCAGTCTTCATTGATGCAACAGGAATCAAAAGATGCATCTTCTCAAGGATCTAAAAAGCACAGTTCCAACAGAGAAGAAGAATTGAATATACTTCATCCCATGTTGTTTTAAGAGCACTTATGCACAGGACTGCATGGATGACTCCCAGTAACTCTTTACCCAGTCAACAGCAAAAGTCAGATGTCCCACAACATACTGGTTTTCCATGAAAAGAATTTGTACAGTTTAGCAAACACTTCAAACCATGACTGAAGCCACATCTAAATGATGCCAAGAGTATCACTATCCTGCCCGAATTTAGCACTATGGATCCTGCTGAAAACTCTGGGAAACTACTTTTCCATGAGGCATCCAAGATGCCTTCTACAAAAGTAGAAAGCTGCCTTCAGTATTAGAGCTCACAGTACTAAACATACGGCCGCAGGCCTAAGACAATTCTTTAATAAGCAGGAAGAAGTTATGGAATGTACTGATTCAGGGGAAGAAAGAAAACAGTGTGTTCTCTGCCAACCCATTGGCTTGAAACCTTTGAAACACTTTATTCCATAAGGTAATAGCAAATGGGCTGCACAGGGTTACAAATGCACATCAACTTCTGTCTCAGAAGACAGACATCTCCACTCACTGTACTGCGAAGTCTGTTAGAGCTGTTCCAGCCCTAGAGCTAACTGACAGAGCATTAGCTCCAACTTATTCCATTTCACTCATCTTCCCAACCTTTCCTATGCTGGCTATTTTATAACTGCCCGGGAAGAGGCCAAATTCTATAAGCAGTTGCCAGAATGCCACAAAAATTTCCGTAAGACCCTTAATCACTGGTGTTTCTTTTTAATGTTCCAGGAATACAAACCTTTCTAGATGCTCATGGGTCCTCTCAAACAAACAGCTATGGGGAAATAGCAGAACCTGACATGAATCCCCGTCTTTACTGTAGCCAGCAGTCACTCCAATGGATATTCTCCTATTTGCTCATCTAATTATTTTTTCACAAGAGGCAACAAGGTATTTTGGTGTTTTCATTATTTGTCTTTTTTCCCCTCAATTATTACCATTGAAAAAGGTTCACATTTCCACTTAAATTAGCAGAAAACGTGAAAACAGATTATACTTGCTATCATTCATCTGAAATTATATTCTAGTTTAGGTTTGATTTGCTTTTTAGGATGACTGTCACTGTTTGTCACTTACACTTTCTAAAGAAGTAGAGAAGCATTCTAATGGGGAACAAAGAAATAATTTCACAAGTATCTTTGTTTTGCTGAGTTTTCTTAAGATATCCATTCACTACTCTTGGCACATAGTTGTAGTTTCAGATGCACCCTGCACCCATCTGACTTCCTTGTACACTCCCTTCTGAAACACCTTAAGGTGGGCTTAAATGGTGAACAACTGGATCTATATAATGTTTTCATATTCACATAAATATTACAGTTTCTTACACCACCTCTGTTATATTAGGATGCCTTCTGTTCTTCTGATAGCCCTGTGCTAACTGCAGGGCTCTCAAATAATTTATACAGCAACCAGCCTGATGATCCAGAGCCTTAAAGCTCAAGACAAGGTGAGAATTCCAAGATAGATTTTTTCCCCCAACTGTTTAGCATGAGATACTGAACTTGGTTTTTAGCTCCAAATCCATGACAGCTGAGCTCATGCACAGTCTTTACAGTCTTCTCCCAGGGAGCTCATATACAACTTGAATCCATAGTAATGAAGTCAATGGATCATGGTTTTGGAACAAGATCAAACAAAAGTGCACAAGCTGCATTTAGGAAATAGTATCACCTTAAACACCATTCCCAGAGGCAAATAGCCTCAGCTGAGGTAATGCCTGAAGTTTGTTTAGCCCATAAAGTATATTCCCTTAGCCCATAAAGTATATTCCCTTATCAAAAAAATCCCCTGCCTAGAAAGGATCAGTCATGAAACTTAATGGACAGCAGCAGAATTCCCATAACCTGAAAAGCAGAGTAAGGCATGTTTACTGTGGCTGGATGTGCTGAAGACCTTATTAACTTATACACATTCCTGTGTTTCAAAACCAATACAAATCTGCTCATTAGGGCAGGCTTTTTACAGCATAAACTGGCTTTTAGAAAACTAAGTTAAAGTACAACCCCAAGCACATATGCCTTTCCTGCAGTAACAATAAGATCAAGAATTTTAAACTGGTCACTATCACTGTCTCATCACTGCTCCACATTTGGTCCTGCTCCAAACAGATAAAAATGCCTTGGGGAAATCCAGCCTATTTCATGTATCAGAATGCCAGGAATTATCTAAATCACTATTTGTTTTATTAGCAGCAATTCTCAAATACATGAGCTTTTTTATTCCATTAAACATTTAATTACAACTGTAAATAGAGATACATGAATAGCAACAAAAATAAAAATAGAATGAATGGTATTTATGAGCTGCAACAACTTTATCAGTTACTAAACAAGTTGCTGATTACATTGACATCATGCAGCCAAAAATGAAATTTACTAAGCTCTCTCAAAATCTTGGTTTTAAGATGAGAAATTATTAAAATACACTTTATTCACCAACAAATACTGCACATAGAGGATTTTACAGGTTCTGCAAAAGTGGGGAAAAATAAGGAATTTTTCTTCATCTTTAGGGAGCAAGACAAAGTAGTATTACTAAAAATACCACTCTGATATTTCTTTGTCCAGGGCTAGATGGTATCAATACAGTCAAATTCACAGTGCATTGAACAAAACAAAAGATGACAAATCCCTACAAAAATACTCAAATCCTATGTTATATTTGGAAAGCCTTAATAAAAGTTAAAGAATTCTGAGGAGCAAATCCTATTAAGAAAAAAAAATAGCTTAAGTTTTGATGGATAAGCACTCAAAAAAACCCTAGGAATAAGTTTCCAATCTAATAAAAATTATTTTCTGATTAAATCAATTCACTTAACATGCACCAATGTATCATTCATTTCCTCTCTTCCCCCTCCTGAATTTCTGATGTTCTCCCAACTCCCTGCACCCATTTCTTTAGCTGAGTGGCCCCTCTGCCCACTCAGGCACAGTAGATAGTCAAGCAATGCAAGAAGCTCAGTGTGTGTCACTCGAGGGGACAGTGGGTTAACTGCCTTCCCTTAAAACACAAATGACCAGGGAATCTGTGAGTACCTCACTTCTCAATGAATGCATCAATTGCATCCCCACCAGGCAAGGGAGCACCAGCTCGTCGCTGCCACAGGGGCACGCAGGTCTCAAGCAAGCAGCAGCACACTCCTGGACTGGGCTGTTCAGGGAATATGGAATAAGCATGCACTTATTGCCTAACAGAGATATATCCTTAAGTAATCTGCTTTTGTTCCCAGAAACTGTGAAGGGCAAGTTGAAAACAACTTGATTGTCCACTCAGGCTACACAATCTTACAGACATCAGAGGAATGTCACTGCATGGGAAAATGAATGTTACACTTTTTCCCTCTACCAGCTGTCATCTAAGAGTGCAAAATTTTAAAAAATTGCATCCAAATTTCATTTTAAGAAACCTCCTTTCAGACTCTGAAATACAGCAGAGGAGCTCTTTGGTATATATGGATATATGGACCTTGTAAAACATTACCAGGGTGCCTATTTTTTTTCCTCTCAGTAATGAAACTATAAAAAGGCATGGAAATCAGACCTGAAATAACATTACAAAAAAAGCAAAGCAAGAGGTGGGCTGTTAGAAGCACATCTCTTGTGCCTCAAGAAAACATTCCATCAGGGGAGACAGATCTAGGGGGATTACTGCCAGCACAGGACTTTCTTTTTCAGGAACAATGAGGAGTATATGACTTCCCATTGTGCATAGCAATAAAGCAGGGTTTATCGACCACTGGCATGTGCTGGCCAGTTGCTTCCATCCTTCTGATAGTCTGGTAAAGTTGTTTTACCTTCAGTATCTTAGTATCATTCTTGGTTATGGAATGGAAGAAGGCCTAAGCTAAACAGTCATAGCAACTAGGTTCTTTGGGCATCATCTACAGACACTGAACTGATAGCATTTGAAAGGAGATATTCATGAAGCATAATTTTCCTAGTGTTTTAAGTACTCCTACTACCCTTAACTGTGTTACAGTCAATGGTCAGCTACAAGACCAAATCACTGAAAACTGCAGAGTATTTGGTTGTGTAACAGACAAGGAAATTAAGTTGCAAGTTTCTGCAGCTCCTTTTTCAAAATCCTTAAACAAGGATGGTAAAATGCTGTTAAAATAAAGGATGACAGTAGCAAAACACTAATCTGGATTTTCCTTAATGCTGGTAGCACTAGGAAAAGCAAAGCAGTGAAAAGCACTTTTCCTATACCTACACTGAAGTTAAGATCTGGAAGAAATGTAGACTGAGATAGGTCTTTTTTTCAGAAACCAGAAAACTTCATTTTAAAGAAATATTGAATGGGCTGAATTAAATTATAAATCAATTTATACATATATATAAAATTAATTTTAAGAGCAACTTTGAAACTTGAAGTTATTTTGTGTATCTTTGCAACAACATAAAGTCAGACACTATAAATTAAGCTTGTTACAGTGAATATGTCCCTCAAATATTTTAAATTTCGCTTTAGAGATTTGGACTTTGAAAGTGACTGATGTTGAAGTCATCAGAACTGATGTGTTAGAATCATGCAATGTTGAATGATTTTCTCATACACCAGAGAAAGAAGAGCAGCTCCTAGGATTACTGGATTTGGTTTACATGGCCAGGTTTTGGGGGGCGAGGGGCCTCTGTGAGACCAGCGTGGCCACTGTGGCCTCTGTGAGACCAGCGGCTGCTCCACGCTGAACACTGCCAGTTCCAGCTGGCTCCATGACAAACCTGCTCTTTGCCAAAGCTGGGCCCATCAATAGGACTGGCTGGTGTCTCTGCTGATAACACATACAAGGAAAAAACTGCTGCCCAGGAGCTATGGGAGAGGAGCAAGAAAAATGTGAGAGAAACAGCCCTGCAGACACCAAGGTCAGTGAAGGAGAACAGTTTCAGGTGCTGGAGCAGAGATTCCACTGCTGCCCGCGAAGAGAACAGGTTGTCCCCCGACAGCCCCTGGAGGACCACACAGAGCAGGCAGAGCAGCTATCCACACTGCAGCCCAGGCCAGAGCAGGTGGATGTGCTCTGAAGGAAGCTGTAGCCTGTGAAGAGCCCACAAAGGAGCAGGAAGTGCAGCCCATGAGGGGACCATGCTGGAGCAGTCCGTTCCTGTAGTGCACCCCACAGAGAGGACCCATGCTAGTACAGCTTTGAAGAGCTACAGCTTGGTGGAGGACCCACACTGAAATAGTTTTACAGGGACTATATCCCATGGCAGGGATCCCACACCACAGTAGGGAACTGTGAAGAAGGAGTAACAAAGTGTTATGAACTGACTGCAGCCCCCATCTCCCAATACCCTGTGCCACTCAGAGGATTGAAGGGAAGGAGGTTGAAGATTCAGGGACAAAGGACTGAAGTTGAACCTGGAAATATGAGGGGAGGGGGTAATTTTAGTCTTGTCCTTGTTTCTCACTATCCTATCTTTAATTGGAAAGAGATGAAATTAATTTTCCCCAAGTTGTTGTTTTGCCTGTGACAGTAATTGGTGATGTCTCCATCTTTATCTCAAGCTAAAATATGTTTTATCTCATGTTCTCCCCCTGTCCTGTTGAGGAGGGAGAGAGAGAGAGAGAGAGTGAGAGAGAGAGTGTGATGGTAGCTGGCAGAAAACCAAGGTTAACCCACTACAACTAAAAAGAGAAAAGCAAACTATTAGGTATCATATTTTAACTGCGTTGCAGTACAAAATTACTTTTGTGTGTGGTAACTACAGTAATAAATTACTCAGTGATAAATCACTACTTTCAAAAGAAAACATTTTCTAATTCTTTGCTCTAAAATGTTATTCAGTACTTTCCCAGCACTGTCCAATTATTTTGGCCCTCTTTTTCCACTTTTCTGAACATTTATTTTCTCTAATTATGTTTGTCTACAGAGCATTACTGGAGAAAGACACCTGCAAGGGAAACAGCATTTCGACATAAGAATTCCCCTCCACACACAGTCTGTCAGCAGTGAAGCAAACTGCATGCTACTACTTCAGCAAGAATCACAACTCATGCTAAGTACCACTGCTCCAGGCAGGTAATCCACATACCAGTCTCCTGTTGAGAAAAAGCCAAAATCCCTCTAACTTAACTGAGTTTGTTCCTTTGATTTTTTTTGATGAAACCTAAATATAGATGTCTATCTCCAGGACTAGACACACATTTGGAATTGTAATCTGCAACCACACCATCAAAAAGCTTCAAATATTGGAAACTAACTCTCTAGAACTCTCTGAATTGTCTCCACCTATGTACCCTCCTATATGGCACGTGCCATTCTTCTTGCTGTCTGACACTATTCCAGATGACAAATTATTTATACCTGCCTAGTGCAAAAAACTCTGACAACGGTGCACCAAGCACAGCATTGCCGGTCAGGCAAGGGAGGGGATTGTCCTGCTCTGCTCTGATGTGGTCTGACCTCCAGCCCTGTGTGCACTTCTGGGTGCCACAATATAAGAAAGATAAAAAGCTGCTGAAGGGAGTCCAAAGGAGGGCAGCGGAAATGGTGAAAGGCCTGGAGGGGAAGCCATAAAAGAAGTGGCTGAGGTCACTTTGCTTGTTCAGCCTGGAGAAGACTGAGGGGAGAACCACAGCCACCTACAACTTCCTCATGACAGGAAATGGAGTAAGCTCTTTTCTCTGGTGACCAGTGACCGGGCCCGAGGGAATCGCCTGAAGTTGTGTCAGGGGAGGTTCCAGATATTAAGAAAAGGTTTTTCACCCAGAGGGTGGTTGGGCACTGGAACAGGCTCCCCAGGAAGTGGTCACAGCACCAGCCTGACAGAGTTCAAGAAGTGTTTGGACAATGCTCTCAGGAACTTGGTGTGATCCCTGGGGTGTCCTGTGCAGGGTCAGGAGTCGGACTTGTAGATGGTTCCTGTGAGTCCCTTCCAAATCAGGTTAGTCTGTGACTCTACAAACTCATTTAACTTGAAAGAAGACACGTGTTTGCATTTATTTCAAGACTGGGGTTGTTTTGGGAATATGGGAATGTTTTTTGAATTCTGATTTATATCTTTGCATTATTCTTCCTTAAACTAAAACCATCACCACTGTCCAGCAACTGCTTTGGCTTGACTGGGTTCTACTCTTGGTACGTGCTTTACATCAAGCTATGTCCACCTTCTTTGTTTAGGTGCTGCAGTTTATAGCTATGCACATGGTGTTTTCTGCATCCTTCTGAAGATTACAAATCTATCATCTGACTTTTAACATTAGTGTTAATTTTGATGCAAGAGCAGAAATGCACTTGGAAACTGTCCAACAATGCTTTTGTTAAGAATTTCCAGTACCATAAAAAAAGAAGAAAAAAACAAAAGCTGCCTAACAGACTTGCTAATTTTTGAATAATAAAAATGAAGTGGCAAAATGGGATTTGGAATTCCAACTTTTATAAAGGTATTATGACAGGTGAATTAAAGCCATATTTTATTTATGATTTGCTCACGCAGCTCTGAGAAATATTCTGGCCACGCTTGTCAGGCACCTTTGTCAACTGCCTTAAGCCTAACAGTTGCATATAAGATATCTGCCTCTGCTGCCAAGTGACAATGCTATCCCTGTACCTCATGGCCACTCTTCTCCCTGGGTAGTAATGCTGCCAAAGGCATAGCAGGGTGCTGAGCAACAACATCAACTGGTCAAGTAACAGCAAGAGCACTTAGAATTAGAAAATCCCAACATTGCCCTTGCTGCTGATCAGAACTTCAGAGAAAAAACAAAAGAAATGATGCAACGATTATCAATAACGTCTCCTAATTACGATTCTTCAAAAATAACAGACTGAGGACTGCCAGGAAATAACACTGTCCTGATTTCAGGTCTTCCCAAAAGTTGGTTTTGAATCTGTTTCTTAAAAGATAATTTTTAAATCTTTTAACAAAATTCAGCAAATAATTAAATTTAGAAGTCATTAGAGAAAGATTACCACTACATCCTTAAGAAAGAATACCTGCATTTGTCAAAATATATGCTTGGAGCACATCTCTTGTAGCTTAGAAAGAAATCTGTTGGGTTTTGAAGCTTTTATTATTTAAAATTAAGTTCTCTAGAATTCTTTGCCAAGGTACCTGGAAAGCAGCTATTCAATATCTGTGGGATGCAGAGACATGATGGAGAGCTGCTGCAAACTAAACCAGATCAAGTAACTCCTATCAGCTAAAGCCTACCAGGTTAGCTACTCTTTCCCAATCCCTACCTCCTCCTTTGTCTCTTAAAGAATTCATATGTCATTAAAAAAGGCAACTCCAGACAAAGAGAAACAAAAAAAACCAACCAAACAAAAAAAACCACAACACCACTCTGCAAAGAAGAATTTATGAACACTTCACACATCCATTTTCCCTCCAACACTTCCAATACCAGGCACACAATTTCACACAGAGGTACAAGGAACTACCTGAAGCAAATACATAGAATCTGAACAATTTCAGCTCTACAGGGATTTCAGGCCAAGGTTTGCAACATCACTGTGGTCACATCTACACTGTTTGAGTTCCTCACATCTCTTGTAAATTCCTCCATTAACAGTATGGCTCTTCAGCACACGGGGTACAGCATGCATGTACACTGAGGCCTCAACTTCAGCAAAAACTCCTCCTTGGGCCTTCAAAAATGTTACAGACAATACAGCATCTGAGTTCACAAAAGAACAGGGGTTGGTTGTGTTCAAATCTTTCATAGTACAAGCTGTGTTGCTGCCACTTGGAAAAAGAGAACCCTACAAAAACAGCTAGCCAATGAGCCACGTTATATTAAGATCCATTTGAAGAACAATTAATTAGCATGACACCAGCAGGATGTTCCAGATTTTTACCTCCTCTATGGTCAGTTAATAATCAAATATTGATCAATTTTAAAGAAACTCGATCATATTTGTGCATCTGAACTTGCTCTGTGCTTTCAGAAGAAATAAAGCAGTTTAATTTTGCACCTCTTTACCATACTCTTGAACCTCTTTACCATAGTCCTCAAATTGACATCTCTATAAGAAAAAGCCTAAAATAAACACAGACTAACCAAAAACCAAAACCCACAACTTTGTTACAGTTTTGAAATCCAGAAACAAACTGTTTCTATATTTTAGAATCTTTTTACATAAACAATTTGATACAAATTGGCTTCAGAAGATGTTTTTTAACCCATCAAACTGTATGTGGATTAGTAAGTGTTGCATGATTAAGTTACGCTACTCACTTCAACAAAAGTCAGTATAAAATACCTGCTGTGGCCTACAAGGTCTTAGCGTAAATAATGAACAAATGGCCCAATTTCATCCCTGTTACAACTGAAATCAATTTAAGAAATCAGTTCAATGAAGCAAACCCCAACCCCCTCCACTGTGCTGAGAGTACACATGAAACTTCAAAATCTGTTCATGTGTATCTTCACTTGCACTCACTAAATATCCCTCTTCTGCCTAACCTGTCATTGCAGCATCAAGTCTGTGATGATATACTTTTAAATTCAATGCCCTCATGAATGCTCACTCCTTGTATTTTGATTTTCTTTGTAGGTATCAAGTAAAATTATGATCTCAGAGGGAGCTGCAATGAAATGTTATGCAAACTTTGTGAGGTGGATGGAGGATGTGAATATCTTCATTATGCAATATTGGCCATAAGCTATCATATGTCAATGACTAGCCCATTCAAAATGATGCATCTCCAAGCAATTGGTTTGTCTCTTGGAGTGAAAGACTGGAGTGTAGGAAATAACTTCTTTAGCAAGAGAACACTCAAAACCCTCAAAGATTCATCAGAAAACAAAAAATAACAACCTTGCACTAAAACTGTATAAGCAAAATAGAATTTAGAAATAAATAGACATTTTATTTATATTCATGCAATAGCCTGTCACAACACTCATGAGTAATGCAGTTGCCTTAAACCATAAAACAAAGTATTTTCACATATCTACTGTTAGTATATCAGGGTACTGCGGGGTAGTCACAATAAATGTAAATTAAATAAATACTTTATGGCAAGCAAGGGATAGCAATGCTCCAATTTTTTTCTCTTTGCATTGTTCAAATAGGCTGTGGGAATAAAAATAACTGGATCAAATGAGAGGGAAACCCCCAGAAGAACATGCATTACAGATTACAGAGAAAGCTTTTTACACAAATGCTGCAGGGATATTGAAGGCTACTATTGTGACAAAATAATGACTTACTAAAAATAATAATACCTCCCAAGAACAACAACAACAATAACAAAACCCAAAAAACCCCAGCAACAAAACCATGCACAAAATAAAGGTTTTGAACTTTCAACCTTTAAACAGGTTAATGCCTATTTTCTTTCTTCCTGCTAATATGGTAAGGTTTAATATACAGGTATTTGACCATTCAGCTACCAGATATCAAACCGTTGACAGATTAATCCCCCCCCCGCAATTAATAATTATTCATTTGATCACAGATATCAACACGTAGCAAAATCTTTTACAAAAGCCACAGCTCAGATTTCTGTGCTTTCGATGTTTTAGCTGTACTGAGATAAGGCACTGACCTTCATTCTTGATTGACAATGAGAGAATACTCCACTTACAAGCTTACTACTGTGAAGCCTTGTTGTCAGTGTGAAGAATCACAAAACTGTGTTAAAAGGCAGACAGAATTCAATACCTTCCTCAACATTTGAAATGTGATCTTTCCAACAGATCATCAGTTCTTGTAATTTCCCCCGAAGTATAAACAACTCAAGTTTAAGATTTCACTAAGAGGGATAAAATACTCTGCAGGTTAGGGGGAAGGGAGGGTTACAGTCCATGAACAAGTTGGTAAAGGACCTTCTTTCAGGTTTCATCTTTAAAGGATTCTACTATGCCATCCAAGATTTTCATGTAATAAAGGCAATTTATCCTTCTAATCAGACCATTTCTATTCAAAGAGACTTCAGGTGGCTGTATCACAAGAAATATTTTCCTGTGCCTCTTGAAGTCAATGTAACTGATTGCAAATTACTCACTAATGTAAAGAATAGCAGACTGTTGCATTATGCAAGCCCATCCACATTCTTTTGCATCCTTGTAAACGCAGCTACTTTCCTGTCTTGATTGTACTGTACACTCTAACAATGGGTTTCACCTAATAAGCTATTCAAGAAACTTACACAGCATGCAGGTCACCTCAGCCCATTTCCTTGCTGTTACAAGTAACATGAAAAATGCTTTCAAACATCATCTGAGACAGGAACACTTCGAAGCACCTTAAATATTCATAAAATATTCACTAGAGCTATCCACAGTGTCAGTCCCATTGTGGCCTCAAACACAGTTAAGTCATGTACTACTGCTGCAGCAAGAAAAGTCTTGAAGGAAATCTCTACCCCTCATAGGTAGAGTATGTTCAAAGTCCCATGCATAGAGAAGAAAAAGATGGGGGAGGGGGGGAATGAAAATCACATCTAAAATTCGAAAACAAAACAAACAAACAAAAAACCAACCAACAGTTATTTTCTTTTTAGCTATTCTAGAACTACATTATAATCACTGTGAGATAAATGTTCTAACCTCCATCTGCACCATCCCAATCTTCCTCCTCCCACATCAGTGCTGAATTTGCTGGAGTAGAAGCAATCAGTCAAGAACGTTAAAAAATATTTCCAGTTAGAAGGAGACTTGCATGTATCTTGTAACAGTACTGACATCCCATTTACCTCAGATCTGACCACTATGGGACCTCTAAATAGGTCCCTTTCTCTATCATTTGGGAAATGCCATGCCCAATTACTGGAGCAACACTTCTCTTCTGGAGTCCCAGCTGGCAGACAGCCTAACAGAGTACCTAGACAGAGGTCTAGAAATTAAAAAAAA
>VXBQ01000205.1:138634-258765 GCA_013400175.1 Phainopepla nitens | reverse complement strand
GCCTCCGGCCCGCCTGCAGGTTGGCGCAGTGGAGGGGCCGCCGCCCGCCCGGGGACGAGCCCGGCTCCTCCCCCGCCTCCCCTCCCCGCTGCCACCTTCGGGGAAGCGGCCGGTGGCACGGGAGAGCCCCTTCCTTTCGACAGCAGCTGCCGCCGACGCCCTCCTGGGGCCCCCCGTGCCCCTGGGGAAGTTGTCTCGTCTGCTCTCCCCCCGTCCCGGCGGCACCGACCNGGGGCCACCGCGCCGGCCTCCCCCGCAGCACCTCGCCGTCACCGCGTCCCCTCCCTCCCTGGGCAGGGGCTCCCGCTGCTCTCGGGCGTAACCAGACCCAGCTGCCGGCCCTCTCGCCGGGGCGGCCGGGAGCGCACCTCGCCTGAGCAGGAGGAGAAAGCTCCGGCTCGGCACCGGAGCACGTCCGAGTCCCGCTTGGAAGCCCCCGCCGCCGCAGCGGCTCAGCCAGCACCAGACCTCAGAAATCAAATCGCTTCTGTGGTCCCGATGGACAGGGTCGCTGGGATGCCCACATTCGTAGATCTCTGGCGTCTAGGATTTCTCCCATAAAATTAAAATACCTTATAGGGTGGTTTCTATAGTTCGCTGCCATCTCTTTTAGTAGAAGTTGATGTGTGTTGCTATTTAGCTCAAACGTGTTTCAGCAGAAAAAAGGACTTTCCTTTTTCACACTATGAAAAGCCACCTCGCTAATTGCCCACACGCTCTGTAAAGCTATATTAGGCATAGACAAGAAAACTTTCTTACACGGCGCATCAAGAAATATTTACTGGAGCTCAGAACAATATTTCAGTTTCCTGGTCAGTATTTTCTGTCAAACAAGTGTGTGCACGTATTCCACTCCTTTGAAAATAGGTGCCTCTATGAGTATGGATGATTGATACATCGTCATCTGCAATTTTTTTTTCTCTGCTGCAGAACTACACTGATGTAGCTATTCACATAAAGGGATGCTGAACTAGAGGTCTACACCTGAATCCAGCTAACCGAAAATAGCCTTTGAATGGTAAAGAAATTCATCCAGACAAATTTCTGAGAAAATTATAGAAGAGTCCTCAGATAATCACTTGATCTACAGTGAGCTCTACTTCCATCTGATTGAAAGACAAATTTAAAGTAACCTTATGATTTGATTTAGGGTGTTTTACTGCAAAATATCGGCCAGAAACCAGACAGATAATTTTTTCCGGTCAAAATTCTCAAGATAAAGGCAAAACTCACAACTCATGATTGAGGATCATTATTACTAGATAATACTAGTATCTCTGTGAAAAACTGGAAAAATAAACTGAACAGTAGCAGAGATTTGGTAGGAATATAAGTTACAGCATCTTCTTCTAAAACTAGAAAGACAAGTTCAAAATCCTTACTTAAATAAGGATTACACTCTGTTACAAAAAAAGAGTGTAACAAAATACCAACAACCAAAACCATCAGTATTATACACAATATTATATACTTTTAACTCACCAGTATAATGGATTTGCAGTTTTCTTTCTAATAACTTTCCAGTTTCTTCAGTTAGGAAATTTAGGTAGTTCCAGGATTGTCAATACAACCTCAAAACAACTGGATCAAGAATGAGACCTATGCGATCCTGCTGCATGCAGGACACAATGGAAGGCACTGAGATTTAATGTACGGCACATCTCAGCTGCAGCAGTTTTAAGCTCACACAGAATAACTTGATTAGAAGCCTGTTGAACTGAACTTTGGCTGCAGATACCCATTTAGGAATTCTATATTTGCATTGCATTCAGCAATGCAAATGTTCAGTCAGAAGAAAGGAAAAGGAAAACAAAAGAGCCTCTATGTTTCTTCAAATATATCATATCACAACAGATGTACCTATACATACATATATATATATGTATGTATATATATATATATATGTATAGTGTTAAAAAAATTGCATATACTGTAAATCAGGAGAGCCTGCTTTATGCTGGTTTTGCATAAGGACTTTCACATTGTTTCTATAAGAGTATATGAAGCACATAAACCTTTTCTTTATCCTTCTGATCTTTCTTGGTTTTGCTGCTTGCAAATATTCATAAAGAAAAGTTGTTAGTGTCACTCTGGAGTTGCCACCTGCTTTTCTTCCCATCCCTCAATACTATAACAGAATCAATATGCCACTGTAATTGAGTACAAGATGTTGTCTCATTCTCCTATATGTACTAGATTAAGATTTTTTTAAAAACATATTTTAGCTATTTGGTAACGTTAATTTATCCTACCTTCCCTAGCTACACTAGCAGCAGACCTCCTCAACTGCCAGAGGAACTTCTTTCTGCCTATCCAGAATCAGCCAGAAAATGGAGTCCTAAAGTTGCTTTTAATCTCTAGGCTATAAAGAGAGAGTTTGCTCCTCTTACCAAACACCGTCTTTGACATGTAGATGTGCTGCTTTCTACTGCTACTACTGCCAACATTATTATTATCCCAGTCCTACTCTCACTAGGAATGAGAGAGAAAAGGCAAAAAAGAAGCCTGGAAAAAGTCTGTTTAAATCATGTGAACAAGCTATGCTTACAAAGCCTTTGTTGCTTGCTGACCCCAAGCAGAAAAGATTTCTAGTGAGAAAATGTAATCTAATGACTACAAATTTTTGTGTTTTCATAAAAAATTTACCCAGGCAAAGTAATAAGCTAAGAATATTATGTCAGTCCCTAGTGAATACATGGTTATTAATCTAATTTGAAAAGAGTAAAGAGCTGTTATCCAGATTTTGTGTTCCAGTTTATTTCCAGGTTAGATCTGTGCAAAAACCCCCAATTTTGTTCAAACAACCACAAGCTTATCAACCAATTTAATTCAAAGATAATTCATCTCATTAAAATTCAATCAGTTCTATAGTAGATCAGCAATTCCAATTGGCTGTATGAGCTGGATTAAACTGCTGTCTTTCTCTTCCACACAATTTTCAGAATTACCCAAACACCTGCTCCTGTCAAGGCCCTTCGCTTCCATACCCAGATGACAACAGCAGCAAGGATGACTGAAATTACAATCATCACACTTATATAATTAGCAATAGATGCAAGTCATACAAATCATAATATGATTTTACCTTACCATGATTCAGGCTACAATTTTCTTCAACTCGCTGCCCATCTTATCAAGACTCAGAAGAGCTCCTTAAAAGCAATCTATAGAATTTTCCATTTTCTATACCAACAGGATGAATGCTGTAGGGGGCAGAGTTAACTCAGGCCAATGCAAAGAAAATCAGGATATAAGTGGAAACATGTAGGTAGGGCTACAACAGATTTACTTTTTTAAAAAGACAGCTTCTATTTCTTCCAAAAATCTTATCCAGATAAGCTTTAAAGGAAATGCTCCCTGTGCTCCAGCTTTCTAAACACATTTTTTTAAATAAAGGGGTTCTAGTGATTCAACATATCTACATGAACCTTAGATCTTTTATCAGCAAATGGCATATACCTAAATCTATAAAAACTCCTACAGCAAAATTTTATTTTGGCTGCATACCAATACTTGCATGCATGCAGCTTTAATAGATTCAAAGCCTCCTTACAAAGTACTAATTTCTAATGCAGAGCTGGGCTGCACACAAGCCCTGGCCCACTTTTTAGAATGTACCACACCTGACCAAACCAGCAGGTAGCAATTGCCCTGCAGGCTTCAGCTGCTGTCCAGTCAGAGGGCTGTGACTGACAGCAGATCCAGCAGCAGTGCTGGGCCTGGCAGCCAGGCGGGAAGGGAACTGTCACCTGCTCAACCAGCTCAGCTGAACTTGCTTTCTCATCCAGGAATTGACAAAAACACTCAAATGGGTAGATCTTTTTAACCTCGCAATAACACTGGCCTGTTCCAGATTAAATTAATCATCTTTCAAACAATTTTTAGAATTACCAAAACACCAGCTCCTTCCTAGCCCCCAAATACTATCAGCATACAAAGAAAAAGCCCATTTCAGCAGAGTGTTTCCTCTATGCTGATATGCTGGCCATATGTCCAAGCCTATCTGCTACTACATCCTGGAAGCAGCTGCCAATCACTGAAACATGGGTTTGCTATAGGGAAGGACCAGAGAGGGGAGAAAAAGAAAAAAAAAGAAAAGGAAAAAGAGAATTTTTTTTTCCTCTATAGTGCAATGTCCTACAGTGCCAAACACAAGGTCAGAATAGTAAAACTCACTAGATGTGCAGTAGGAAAAAAGTAAGAAAAAAGCTAGACTGCTACATGGAGATTTATAAATAATTTCTGCATTGTTGCTTTGTCAAATCCTATGCAGCACCATATGAAAGCTTTATATCTTTATCTTCATTTTTGGACACAAATTGTGGTCACAAGTATGAAATGGGAGGGTCAAACCTAAAGTTAAAGAGAATTTTTGGAGTTGGAGCTACTTGAGATTTCAGGCTATGAACATATCAGACACCTATTCAGAAATAACATGGAAACATCATCTAATGCTGATAATGTTCCCTGCTTTAGACCTTCCTTTCTGAATTCAGTTATTGACCAAACTCTTCTATGTCTCTTTCCTGAAATTTTAATCTCAAACTCTTTCTTCTTTGCATGGTCTCTGATGCAAAATAAACAAAACCCAGCAACAAACAAACAAAGAAAAAAATCTGAAAACCACAAACAAACAAACAAAAAATTCCCAAAACCACAAACAAACACACCAAAACCCCCCAAAACAAACAAACACATAACAAATCTTAACACACAGAACAACCACCTGTAAGGAACATGATTAGTCTTGGGACATCTCATCTGTCAGATTTGGTTGAAATAAGCCATGTCTCAGAACAGTCCGGGATTGACAGACAAATAGTATAATTACATAAATTTTGTTTCCTTTAGAAACCAAATAAAAAATACCTGAGACATGAACTAATCCATCTTCCATTTGAAATAAAATGTTGTTCTGTAAGTATCATCAAAAAATCCACTTCACGTAGAAGTCCAGGCCTAGAATGTTTCTCCTGTGGTTTCCTTTCCATCTCCATGTAACTTAAGAGGGTTCTAAACTGGCCCCTTGGGTCTGCTGTGTGCTGCATGGATATCAGCATGCACTTGGATTTTATCACTTTCACTAGGGATTGTGAGATAATATATCTTCCATCTCAAATCAAATTCTGACTTCGCTCTTTCTACTCTCCTTCATCCCTTCCCCCTCACCCATGCATACATCGCCAAAGAACATTTTCAGTTCTTGGCCTCAATAATCTTGTCCAGACAAGATTTCATCCTGCACCTTAAAATAATACTCATTAGTGGCACATACTAATTGGGCCAAATTCTGTCCTCTATTCCACCTCTATGTCCCCACTGGAGTCATGAAACAAAAATAATTGTATAATGAACCTGTAACCAGGGGGCAAAATTTGGCCTACATTTCTTTAAAATAAATCTGCAGCAAGTAATAGGTGTCCACTTACCCTGAGAATGAGACCCTTTACATTTATGTGAATGGTCCTGGCTTTTTTTTTTCTGTTGACTGGGCAGGTGCACATCTATCTCACCTTGGGTTCTTCATGCTGAATTTATCTAGTTGGTGCAGCTAAGTGCAATAAGCAGACTGTTGACAAGATCTGAGCTCTCAAGGAGCCTTGCTCTGAAGTGCGTTGTTAAAATTGTTCCAGAGAAGTGGCAGTCAGCAGACGAAAAATACTGTAAGAGACAATGTTTTTAACTGTTGTTCAGGGATAGAAGAATGCTTTTTCAATTTTATTTTCAACACATACATAAATTTTGGTTGATAACAGGGGATATATTCTCTACATCTGCAAAATTTGAGGTGTAGGGAGGAACAGGAGGGAAAAATTGAACAACCTTTCATGAATCGTAGAATCATTAAGGTTGGAAAAGATCTCTAAGATAACTGAATCAAACCTTTAACACTTTATTCACCAATTAACTATATCCCCAAGTGTCACATCCACACACCACTTGAATACTTTCAGGTATGGTGATTCTGCCAATTCCCTGAGCGGTCTATTCCAATGCATGAATGCTGCTACATAAACAACAGCAACAAAAAGAATGTAAAGAAAATGAACTCAATTAGGGGTGGGGGAAGTAAAACAAAGTAAAGGAAACATATGTGAATATTCTTTTGTGGATGGATTGGCAGGGCAGCATAAGAAAAGAACAGGCTCTAAGATTAGCACTCATAAGTATATTCTCACAAGGCTTAATATGGTACAAAGAAAGAAGTGTATTTCAAAAAGAACAAAATAGCACAAAGACTTTTTTCTTTCTTTTTTTTTTTAATAGCAGAGTATCTCTGTAGTGTATGTTTGTACTTACTCAGCAAAATTTTCAGCGCAAAAAGTATTAAAACGGGAATTATCCAAAGCAATCTTACGTATAAGATATTTTTTGTCTACCAAATATTTTTCTACCATACAAAAGAGTATACTTTCAAATAATCCAAACGTTTTTAACACAGAAAATTAATTTTCAATATATTCTGCCTAATTTTTGAAGATATTACTCTAAACTTAAGAAAATTATGTAAATTATAACTGCCTTTTGGAAATTAGATCAGAACTTTCTAAATAATACCAAACTGCAAGCTACAGTATCAGAAGCTTTAACACAACATTTCTAACTGCAATAAAACTTCGAAGAAAAAGTGATTCATCTGTATTTGTACCATCCTGTCTACCATAGATACAGTTGATTTAAAACATTTTTCACTGTAGTGTTTATAAGCATTTGGATGGTGGATTCCAGTGAAATACAGGTGAAAGGTCATTATTTGCTGAAGCAGAAAGTTATGTCACAAAAGACATTTTTTCCCCACAACAACTATGTTGTGTTACGTCAGACATCAGACTTCCTTGTGTGACCAGAAAGATGTTTATTGGTGTGACAGCACCTAAAATAAGATTAAATAAGACCCATGAGGCAATATGACAACGTGTCCTTTAACTACAAGCTTATCTTTGTACCATGGCCCAACATAATCTAACAGGATTTGGGATAGTTGTGTTTGAATCAGACCAGCTACGCACAGAAGAGCAGAGTTGGAGGACAGTGTTCTCACATGGCTGGTGCAGGAGAGAAGAAGAACAGACTGCAGCAGCCTGGATTTAGAGTGGTTTGAGTTACAGAGAATCATGTCCTTACAAAATAAATGTATATCATATAAAGCTTGACTGACCCAGAAGATTACATACATGATTAACATTTCAGGACAAGTTTTCTAAAGGTTATTATTAATCAGCGCCTGGCATACATTATGGCTCCAGTAAACAATATAAAAAAAATTACAGACACTGTCTCATTCACATTTGCTGTGACAGATCTTGGGATTCTTTGTGCAAGGTTTTGCATAGATATATTATAAGTGATACTCTCTGCCTCTTAAGCTTTCTATCTGAATAAACAAGATGAGATGATGACAGAGATCAGAGAAAGAAAGGAAGCAGTTATTCCATTTTAGCAGATAAAACCTGAGATACAAAGATGCGCCGAAAGTTATTAAGTAGCCCGTAAAAGACCTAAAGATTGAGATAAGATCTCCTGGAATGCATTCCACTCTTCAGCCAGAAAATGCACCAGGGTTCTGTGTTAATGATTACACACCACAGAGGAAATGTCAACCCAGTGGTTATGCAGTAAAGGATTTCACTGTGTTTCTCTACTAGGGCTTTACTAACAAAAGTACCAGCGAGGGTGCTGAAAATACTATAGATGTGCTGTCAAACAGCTACAGCCTCAACAGGATTCAGCAAATTCATTATGTGATGTTGACAGCTGCCTTACAAACTCCTGATTACTTTACAACCCTGATGCTATTTCACAAAGTAACACAAGTGAAGGAGAATTAAGGTTCAGAAAAACAAAAATACAGAGTATGTCAACTGTTATTTGAAGGAGGTGGAAATAAATAACTATTGCTGCCAAATGCTAACAGGAAAAAACCCACTTGTAATAAGATGGTGATAAAAAGCAAGCAATGTGTACTAGTTTGTGAATTGTAACAATACAAGGCAAAAATAAAAATTTTCAGGAAAGTGCATCTACCTTCACAACAAAAATGGAAAGGATTCCTAGCACAAAAAGATTTTCAGCTAGAGGACTAGAGGGGTTTTCTACCAACGTAAATTAGTTCAAAAGAGGAAACAAATGCAAATACCAACAGTCAACGCTAGGTTTTTCATTGGTGTAGATCCCCTCATTTGGCTCTGTTTCTTGATTATATTAGAGGACATGAGTCAAAGCTGACAATATTCTGTCTCCGATAAACTGTTTTTTACCCCAAGAAGCAGTAGCTGGTTTGAAGATTGACACATACATGTGCATAGTGTCTCACATTTCAGAAAAATGGGGAAGAATGAACAATGTAGTCTTTTTCTCTGCCCTAAAACTATTTTTCTTCCTCATACATATATTTCTGCTACATTTAACGTATTCAAAAGGAGACATGCTGAAGCTGGACAGAAGAGCTGTTGGTTCATACTAAATTTTAGCCATTTGAATATGCACTGATTGTGCAGTTGTATTAATGTGACCAAAGTGACCAACACTTTGCTGAATCATTCATGACTATGATTCAGAAAGGACTGAATCTGTCTGAGATCCCTGGGATATAGGATAGTCTTAATTTTTATGAACTTCTGGGATCAGATTAACATAAGTAAACACAATATGTTTGCCTTTAGAGCCACAGCTTCAAAGAAACAGTCTTAGCTCATCCTCACTTAGCTGTACCCTCACTTGGAGGCTATACTGGAAGACAAAAGCTGAATGAGGGAGCATGGATATTATCTCTGCAAGCAGTGCTTCCTCCCTTGTACCATATGGTTAGGCCCTTGTATGCAGAGCCAGGCAGAATTGCCATAGCTCCAACCTATCACAGCCACATGTAAGACATGTGAGACATGCTCCTGCCAAACTTTGCTGACTTCTGCTACAAAATGTGCTTCATTCTAATAAAATCCACAGGAAACTTATTCTAAGGGAAGAGTTATTTTTCCTCGTAAACACTCTCAATGGCTTAAACCAAACCTTCTTGAAATGAAATATTAAAACTTCTATGAAGTCAGAAAACTGGCAAAGCAGGGACTGAAGTCATCACAATTTGTTTACTCTACTCTAGAAAGGAAAAAAATCCAAATTTCTTTAGGAGACTGAAAATTAAAAAAAATTAAAACCTTTCTCAAAGTGGAATTTTGATCATCTGCAAAGCCTAGAAATTACTGTAAATGTTCAAGCTGTTGAATGTTGAAGTATGTATTACCCTTTCCTGAAGATTGTTGTGGTGCATATGATCCCTTTTTATACTGCACAAGAAGGATTCAGATAATCCCTAGATGCGTCACTAAGATTTTTTCATGCAGAAAACATTTGCAATTGTGTTAGTCCTGAGGAAAAGGTGGAAAAGATTGATGCAGTGTAAGGTATCTTAGTATTTAGTAGGTATATTGGGTTATTGCTCTTTGTTTTCCAGTTAATTTGAAGCATTCTATTTCCCTTCTATTAAGTATTTAGTTACCCTTATGTAATGAGAGTTAGAAGCTGAAAAACCTGAAGCAGTTACATAAATGCTTAAACGCATCAACCAAATTTATCAGGTGTTCTAGAATTTACAAATTCAAGTTCTTGGAACGTTACAAGAAATCAAAGTAAGGCCACCTTATGGATCTTTTTTTTAGAACTGTAATATGCTCCATGCTTTGGAAGAGAAGTAGGATTTACAAGGGGTTGATTTTGTACCAGGAATATGCTTCTTCCTTTCTTGTAAAAATCTATCCACAACTGACCATGTTGTACTTCTAATTCACACAGTTTGCTCATTATGTACTTCTTAGAGCTCAAATGAAATTTTAAGAAACTAAATAGGTAAAGAATATCTGAATATCACACATTAAGCAGAGTTTTCACAGGCTTCTTCTGTCTGTGTTTCTCCTGTGGGGTTGGGAACCAGAACTAGAAAAGATTCTCTCTTCTGTGAACCTCTGTCTTAACAGCCAAGCATAAAAGACATAAGAGTCCATTCAAAAAGGAAAGGAAGTTTAGAAATTGAATATTATCTTTGATAATGGAAACTGCAAGGTGAGAGTTAATTAGGACTGGCTTTCTAGGAATGAAGGCAGTCATGGGGTCTTCCCCAGACTAGACAAGAGTTTGCTTTTAGAGAAGACTCAGGCTTGTCCTTCTGCAATTAGTACGTACTGTTTTGAGGCTATCTCATAAATGCTACATCCCTACAATCAAAGTATTGATCAAGAATAAGTTCCTCCTGTTGGTTCCATGGCTACTTCTTCAAGAGCTTTCCCTTAACTTTAGGCAAATGTGGTACTGCCTGGCTAGCACCATGCCAAAATCAATAAACTAATCTCAGTATTATATAGAATCATAGAATATCTTGAGTTGGAAGGGACTCAGGAGGCTCATCAAGTCCAAATCCCTGCTCCTTACCGGACTACCTAAAAGCAAACAGTATGGCTAAGCGTCATCCAGCTGCCTTGAACTCTGGCAGGCTTGGTGTTGTCACCACTTCCCTGGGGAGCCTGGTGATTCACCCTCTCACTGGGAGGGTGAGACATTTTCCTAATGTCCCATCTGTCTTTACCCTGATGCAGGATAAATCATTCCATTTCTTTGTGTCCTAATGCTGGTCACCAGAGAGAGGAGATCAGCACTTCCTCCTTTGCTGCCTGCATTGAGGGTGTATCTTAACTAAAGTGAGCAGGAAGTCAGTATCAAGTCTGGTAATGACAGTGAGGCCCCAGTCAGAGCATGGCAAACAAAGAGGATGGACCAGCCTGAAGAGGATTGAGCAACATTGTGGAACCTGGTAGCTGGATTCTGAGCGAAACAGCCTTAAAGGTGAACAGAGGCTCTTTATGAGCGAAGAGCCAGTCACTGTGAGCTGATATTTCTCCAGTGTTCTTCCCAAACATCTTTTAAAGAACTGAAATAACTGACTAGGAAAAATATCTGATGTAGCTCATCTGAAAGAGCTGTGGGATGTGCCTCCAGATATTTTCACAACAAAAGAAGAAACAGTGGCGTGGGTAGGGCTTGGCACAGAGCAGATTCAAAAGATCAATTTTACCAATGATTTTGGCATTTGGGGATATATCATGTGTCATCCTCTTTAAATTATTGAATTTGTCAATGGTGTTATACAAGGGGTGTTTTTTTTCTTGGATACTTTACAGACTTCAGTTGCTTGCTTTTGTACTGCTAATTAGGCCATTGACAGCAGTTCCTGAGGTGATTTGTGGTTTCCCAGACTGTCTGTTTTAGGAGTGAGGAACTATACTGTTACTTTTGTAACTCATGGATTGGCTTATCATTAGGGCTTGGAAATCAGCTGCAATATTTTTGGCTGCAGTACATAACTATAGCTTCGGTAGTTTTGTATAGTGGAATAAGAACAGCTAATAGCTTGTTACAGAGCCTGCCTTAAAAGCTGAAACATTTTGCCAGTGTTCTGCTTGGCATTATTGGACATTTGGTTTCAGAGAGGAAAAACAACACACTGAAAAACAAACAGAAAATGCTGGTCACCAGAAAAGAAACCAGGCAGAAAAGTTAGGATATTGATAACAAACTGATGTCTGGGACAGCAATAAATTTATTATTTTCCATATCTTACAGTTCATTCTGTACAATAGGGCAGAGAAGGCAAGGGAAGGCAAGGGAAAAGAGGAGAAAGAAGGGAAGGCAAGAAGGCAGGTACTTGCTGGTCTCTTCTCTGTTTCTAGACATGTACAAAGAACAGAGTGGATTAATCAATAGCCTAGAGGATAGGAGCAGTCACTGCACTGTATGCCTGTCTCCCATATATAGCAACATAGGCCTGTATACTGTAGTTCTGTCTGCCTTTCTGCCTGCTCCCAGTGAGAAGCAGTAATGTGGATGGGCTCACAACTATGCATGGACTAAGAATTCTCCTTGAACTCCTGGCATGACTCCTGTACTTTGGAGCAACATTCTACCTTGTGTCCACTTGGCCTCCCACAGAGGAGAAGGACAAAGAAAAAAAGGGGGGGAAAAAGGGATATAAAGAAAAGCAGCAGCAGCACATTTTTAGGCTGCAGGGCTTTTCTTCCTGCAAAAGGAAAGCAAATGGCTTTTTATTCTCATTGCTGCCTGTGGCACTTTACCTCTCTGTGAATTCCATTAATTTTAACACACTGGTCTTACTGTATACATCCAAGTTCCTGTCTCATTTTTGGTGCCTTTTGGTGACCTGAAGATTCATAAGAGAAAGTAGGACATAGCTTCACAGGACAAAAGAAGGCAAAAGCTCAAAGTGAGAATTTTGTTCAGAAACGATAGATTGTTGACAATCTTGCAAAATAAGTCAACCCTTTCCCATTCCTCTTTTCATTCATTTTCATTCAGTTTACAAACAGAAAGGGAAAAGGTTTCTCTACAGAAGATGAGCTTCTGTCCACTTCTTAAACAGCCAGAGCTTGTAATGCTCTAAGTGATCACTGCTGTACTAAAATAAATGAAATCTCTATTAACACATTTAAAATGTAATATATAAGCAAAATGAAATAAAGAAGGTGGAGATGTGTCCTTGCAGTTTTCTTCAGATTTTGTGTTAGAAATCTTATTCTTTTCATGCTTAATAAATTCCACAAAAATGCCATTAAAGAAGGTGCTTCATAACTAGTATTGATGATCAATAACTAATAATCACACTACACTGTATTTCAATAAATGCCTAGGTAGTTTTAAAATGCAAACAGGTAATTGCATGTTAGTTGGAATTACTAAGTTCAAAGCAATCTCTTTTTCTGGGTCTACTCTTGGTTCATTATATAAAAATGAAAATTACATTTTTCAGCAACTCAGAGCAGTTGAGATTTCAACTCCAAATTTCCTTAACCTTCTTTCACTGAGATTGCACAGGACTGTAAATTATGCTGGGTGGAAAAAAAATGAGAGAAAATCATGCAATCTTATTTTGCATCTAACACCAGACTTTTTTTTTTTTTTCATATTTGATTAACAGTATTCTCTCCCAGTTCTCAAGGGAAAGATTTCCTATTCAGAATGGAGCATGATTCTATTTTTATGGAGATCAGTACGAACAGGTATTTACTGCCTTTCTGTATTGTCTTCAAAGTCTTTGAAGATGTGATTTTTGAATGTCTAATATTTTTTGTATCATCAAAAAGTATCATATGCAATAAAAATCAAAAGAATAAATATTTGTTGTTTAAACTGAAGGTAGTTTTATGAACTATTTTGCATTCTGCTAACCACATTTTGTAATTTTCTGAAAGAACATACCTATATTTTCTTTGAACTAGTGGGCAGTATCCTGATTTAATCTACACAATAAAGACAGAATTAAAAATCTGTCTCCTCCAAGACTAATCAACTGGCAATATACAGAGTTAACTCTTGCCTTTTTTTTTTCTTCCTGACATTTTCCAAAGAATAGTGGTTTTCAGGGAACTATCAAAACTCCAATTGTTCCATCACCTCTTATGATGGGCAAATTATAATTTTAACTCATAATGATATTTCTAATTCCACAAAAAAAAATTAAAATGTTTCTCCCACTTAACACAAGTTATGCTGAAGAAGTGATGGAACCAGGGATTGCTGACATGTCCAGAGCCTCCACGTTATCATTGTGCCATATGTTTCTGGTCATGTGTCACTGAAAAGTTTATGTCCCCTATGTTCCCCCTTCCATCACCATCACAGCATGCATTTTGTAATGGTAGTTAATATTTCATGGGCAACAGTTTTAGTTCCCAGTCAAAAAAACCCCCAAACAACCCAACCAATAACTGAAGTGATTGTAGGAAAGTAAATTGCAAAAGTGGTTCTAGTTTTTCCAGTTCTATAGGGGACTGGGTAAAGCTCAATATCCAACTAGCTGAAATAATATTAATAAGCTACATTCAAGTGCAACACTGAGTAATACTAGCTTCATAAACATAGTTGAATTAAAAAGCTAATGAATGTGTTATTGATATTTTTTTCATGCATAGTATACCATATCTCACTTGATTTTTATGCATTTTTTCCTACTGGATGAAAAAAAATGGTAGCAAAATAATTACTAAAGTATATTAGTTAATTTAGGATGCTGACATCACTGAAGTTCTTTTACAATTTATTTACTGGCTTGTATATTGCCACCAGTTTGTAATAAACATGATTTCATTGATGACTTGTAAGACTTACAAGAAATTAACAACATAAAAGGAGAAGAAAATGGAAAAAAAACGACATAAAATATAATTACTCACACATATGATTAATGCTCTACTTTAGTGAACTGATACTTTATAAATTCCTGTGTATTAGAAATTATGCACAGCATATTTTCCATGTACCTCTGGACCTAGATACTAGATACTTTATCCTTTCTCATGAATGATTATTATGAAACTTTATAAAAACTTTCTCAAAAAGCATGTTGGTTTCTCCAAGTCCATAGAAATGCTACATTAGAAAGGTCATAGATAATTCTATGCTATTTTCACTAACTTCTCCCTGACTAGCTTTGCATACCTGAGAGCACAGTATCTACACAAGCTGAAAAGCAACCATTATAGATGCTTCAAAAAACTGATTCTCAGTTTTATTGTCTGTGGGTTTCTATGACACTCAGAAACACCACAAGTACTGAAGCTCATTCTTAGATTCACAGAGAGAAAAGGGAATTCTAAAGCTATATCACATTTTTACTTGGACAGATGTTTACAAAATGCTGAACTGAGCCATTTAACTATGCATTTTGTAACAGTCTGCTTTCTTAAAGTCTTTTGTCTGCTAGATATAATCAACACATAAATATCTTTCACAGTAAAATTAACCCCTTTTTTCTCTTGATCAAGAGGAAAGAGCATGCTTCAAAAGATGCAAAACCAGATTTTCTGAAAATGAAACCTACAATGATGAGCTGAAGAGAGATTTTGTCAGTGGAAAACTTTCTCTCTCTTATTTTCTGGTGGTTATATAGGCAAATACTTCTACATTTTTGCTACGGGAAAGCAAATTTGTTTACAACTCAATAAAAATTGCAGGGCATTGATTTTTTTCTGACACTGCTGTTCTGATTATTATCTTGAGCAACAAGAATGAAAGCAAAACAAATAAACAAACCACCCCCAGAACATCAAGGCAACATGCCAGTTTCCTCACTACTTCAGTCCTGTATGGTCAATTACAGCAATGTTCCTGTTCCAAGGCTCATCCTTGTTTATAAAACATCTCAGTACATATTGTAATGTTACCTTCATTTTTCCAAAGCCTTATGGTATTTTCATCCCTAGTCAAGCCTCAGGGCATTATCACAAGCTAGAAACGAGGCTGTAAGAACTGTAAGTTCTACAAGACAGTACTAAATGAATACCCTAAATTGCACTCTTTACTAAGAACAACCCAACTTTTCCAGCTGCTGGCTGCCAAACCAGACAACACAATGGAAGACACAGACCACTGCAATGGGAAAAACTATGCCTTTTGTCAGGAAAAGCATGCAAGCTGTAGAATACAAAAGCATCAGCAACAGATTGACACCTACATTTCAACAGTAGTGTGAAATACATTTTCAAATGCATTTCAAAAGTTTATCCAGAGAAGGTAGAGTATATAAATGTTATCTGATAGTGCTGGGTTTTTTCCTTGGTAATGAGTGGTAACCTCATCACGTTGGTCAGGACAGAAGGCTCTCTTTCAGCACCACACACCTATATTTAAACAGCAGAAATTAATGAACACCAAGGTCATCTCAATTTATCTCCCCTTGCTGCTATTTCATCTCTGTTCAGTAACAGTAATCTTTCCAGTGTCCGCAGAGATACAAATTCTTTATCATACTGGATTCAGTCATAATGGACTAAATTCAGAAAAAATTTCCAAGCTTCTGTTTATAGTAATGCCAGCAGCCACATCAATCTAGTAATGCCATACAGAGCAAAAAGATAGATAATAGAATCTGGGGATTACATGGGAAGTTTCTTGCTGTTTCTATGGACATTGCTAATATGTTAAATTCTGTGATGGGCTGAATCTTGCACTCATGCAAGGCAATCTCTACATTTTTACTCTACACAAGGGAAACAAGGAGCTTAGTAATTCTCAAGTCTATTAATTGCTTATTCTGGACTGCAGATACCATCAGTGCTTATGTGCGGTAACCATTTGAGATTATTCTCTGCCTTTCTGCAATCTATTTTGTCAAAGGAAGTCAGGAAAACCAAAAGGCTTCATAGCTGAGAGAGGCATTTGGACGCTTGCAAAAAGCTGTGAAAGCTTCCTGGTAGTTCTTTATGCATGTGTAGCCAAACAAATTTTTACCACATTTGTTATAATACAGACTTTGAGATTGCCACTATTATCAGTAAAATAAACAAAAAATTTAAATTAAAATTTAAAAATTCACTCAGGAAACATGTAAAACAACACAAATCCAGTAAAAATATTTGTTACTGATACTTTGAACTGCTCTATGATCCTAGGGTCAGGAGAAATAGCTTAAAAAAATTGTATTAATCACAACAACCAATGTGAGTTCCTACAGACTGATGTTATTTAAAGTTAATAATAAAATTACTCTGAGAAATAAAGACCAAAACATATTACATCAGTTTTTATCCATAGTATAATGCCAGTACTTTGACATGGATGCAAAAATATATGCACCATTTTTTTAAGCTGCAGATACTATGCTGCTATCATAAATAAATCTCTTACAGAGTATTCTTAATATATTTTTCCTTGCCTAGAAGTGATTAAATATTCTCTACCATGATTAAAAATGCTCCATAATAGATTTTGACTGTTTACCCAGTATCTTCTAGACATACATAAGTAGAAGTATCCTGACTCGACATAATCTGTTCCACTGTGACAAAAGATATATTTTATCAATGTATTTCCCTCTCTATTATATGGGGAGCAATTTGAATTTGCTTTGTATATCCCTTTGAGATGACCACCAGTGGTACTGTACTGAGGGAGATACCGGACTTAAAAAACCTTTTGCTCCTTAATGTTCTATTGCCATTAATTGCATTTACAATCAGTGTGTTTCATTTCTTATCAGGAGCAAGTCCCTTCCGAGCAATAACTTCTGAATATGTGTTAATCTGGGATGTGATAACACAAATGGAATGTCAACTGGAGCAAATCCAAATATTACAATTTATTTCAAAGACCAAAATTGTCAGGGAAGGAGGAGGCATTTTAATCTTAGAAGTCACCTCAACAGTAGTATCTAATCCTCAAAAGAGATCTATTCAATATTGCAGCTTCAAATTTGAGCATGGCCAGAAGGCCAAAAAGAAGCAAAGAAGTAAATTTCTGCAAGTCCTTCCAAAAAAAGTAATTAAAAGAGTGCCTTCTCTTCTTCTCATTGCTCTTGGAGAGTACAAGGAAAATCAAAGAGTAAAAGGGTGCTGCTGAGAGTGTAGAAACAGACATAAATTTGAAAGCAGTTTTGAACAACAGAGACAACAGGTAGAAAGGTGAGAATTAAGATTCTCTTATTACTACATTAGGACATGCTCAAAATATATTATGTATATCGGCTTATTGTTTTTTGGTAATGTTCAGGTACAGAATCAGAGTAATATCTGATATAATGTATCATGAGACCACTTCCCCACTTGAGGCTCTCCTGTTTTTCAGGTTGTTGACTGCAATTTCTTTTTTTTCCATCCTGCAGCAGCCTTGTTGCATTTTACTTTTACCAAAGTTATCAAGAGAAAACTATAAGGAAATTATAAAAGATAACATGTAAGAACTTTCTCTTGAAACTCACTGGAAGGCTGTTCTGAAAATCGCATAGTGGTGTACCATTTTCATTGATAATAGTTTCTTTAAATTTATCTTTTAGTTTAAAAAAACATGAATGTGTGAAATTTGTATATGTGTGTATGTGTTTGTAAATGGTATATAAGATCTCCTTAATGAGAAAGAAGAGAAAAAACATAGACGTGCAACAATTTAGGTGAGGCAGTTTCTTTCTATATTCATGGGTTTTTTTCCCAAAGAACTTAGGAGACACTCATCAGCAAACTATCAGCCTTTTGTGTTATTACAGTAAATAGAAACTTGCTATCATATGGCCTGTAGCAAATGATGAAATGTGCATGTGGTGTAACTGGCACCTTTTTGAATAGTAGAACATAATTGCTATCCTTTTGGGTTTTGTTTTGATTTTGTGTGGTTAAGGGTTTTTTAACAGATTGGCTTCAAATACTTTATAATACTGAAATAAAATTTCGTCTCCCACACATTGAGTATGTGAGCATAAAGGGACAATACTTTGATGCTATTTTCAACTGGAGTTTAGATGTAAAAAATTGTTAGTCATTTGTAGTGTGTACTTTGGGATCTGATTTTGAACAGTTGTACACCCACATGAGAATTTGTCACTGTTTTTGTTGGTCTTATTCCATTAAATAATATTTTCATGTCAGAGAATGAATTCCAATCTATATTGTGTCTAGTCCCATGAGAAGAACAATTAAATGGCAATAGGATAAATGATTTTCCATGGCCTCAAGAAACTGAACAAGTACGTGGAGGAAACAGAAAGTTGGGTTTGCCAAAACAGTGTTAAAAACACTGTCATTGCTATTTCCAGATGAGAGGAAGGAAGAGGCTTCATTTTAGACTGAGACCAAAAGGCAAAAGAGGGGTGCTTAGGATCAAGTCACCTGTTAGATACAAATAGATTTCAGTGGCCTTTTGCTTCCCTCAACTGCTCTCTCACCTAGAAAGTGTCAAGATCATGATGTCAAGAAAAGGATTAAGGGATTTTACAGATAATCAGAATTTGAATCAACAACTGAAAGAAGTTAGCAGAGTTCAAACTGAGAAAATTATGCCATATTAGTAGTAAGATAGTGAGGGTGAATATCATGGAACCTGATGAATTCATCACCTTCAGTTAGGACTGATGTCCTTTTAAAAGATTCACTCAAATGGGGATTTTGCAAGTCAGATGTAGCAATGACTTTCACCAATTCAATATTAATATTATCTAAGAGGTCAAACAGACATTTTAAATATTTCTCTGACTTTGAATTCTATGAATATTATTAATACATATAGCAGAAAAATCTATCACATGTAACAGGATATTTATGAATGAGTAAAAGATGAAATCACCTTCTCCTCTAAAGAAACCAATTTTCTGTTTTATACTTGCCCCTAAAAAGAAAACAAAATAAATTAGATAATTATATTGGATAACTGTAATTAATGTTGTAAAATAGGTATATGCTAAAAGTCTCTATACAAATAATAATTGCAGTAAACATGGTTTAGTGGTTATAAAATAAAGTGTCTGATAAGCTTGTTGAATCATTTTAGAATATATGTAAAGAACAGCAGAGGTGATTGGAAATTAATTTATCAAATTATATCAATTCAAGCTATCTTCTCACTTGAAAATGCTGAGGGACACGTGAACTGTTCAGATGATGCAAGTCACAAAAGCCACCTGCTGAGGTGTATAGGGATCCTTAAAAAACAATTTGGATCAAGCTTCAGGAAAAAGCAGCGCATATATTACATTCTCCATCTGGAGGATGTGATCAAAATGGGTCTATAAAAAAAAAAAAGCTTCAACCTCTAAGTGCTTTCACTGTGGTCACAGCTGGAAGCTGGGCTGTGGTTTTGTAGGCCAAGCTTTTACACTTTTTGCTGATTACTATTAGAAGTATGTGGAATGCTGACAGATTCTTTTCAGGCACTGACCTAGATTTAACCTGATTCAGTTCAAAGGCTTTTTTATAGGGAGAAAACCCTGTCCTTCCTTATATTCTGTCTAATTTATGCAACTTGTTTGGTCTAGAAGACTCTACAGCCTGTAGTAAGCAATTTGAAGCATCAAGGGAATACACTAAATACGAGCATAACCCTGTTTTATCATCACTTTGTCTGACAGCATCAAAGATTATTCTATAGCATTGTAAAACCATGATTCCTGTGAGCTGTTCCCAAAGGACAAGCATCCATCAAAGTTTCAATCTCATTATGGATTGAAGAGCTTTTATCTCCTTTGACAAGTTCAAGTTCAGGAAGATGACTTTGACCTTCTCAGAGCACCTCTAAATTCACAGAAATTGGTGTCTTTGTCACGGGCACCTATTCATGTATATAAGCAGAGCAGCTTACAGGAATTTTCTACTGTATTCACCATAGGTTTAGATTTCACTTTTCCACTCCTTATAAAGTTCCTTTTCACATAAACAGAAGCTGGGCATTTGCCACTTCTCTCATCTTAATAATTTTCTTTTAAAAGTTCAATAATCCTTAGACATCAAGATTACATTCCAATGAGTACCTTTCTACCTAAATCTTTGCAACCTTGCAAAAAAACTCCCTATTTTTCTTACTAAAACTGCTGTGCTGAACCTCAGCTGACCTCAAAGATAGGAAGATGGTACTGGTCAGGCAGGGAGTTTGTGCTATTCTGTACCTTCTGCTCTTTTCAAAGTTTTTAATAGCTGTAATAAAATATATATTTTATTATGTTAATATTTAAACTCTCCAGAGTTCCTGTTCCTTTTATTCTGCTTGTTACATTACCAATTTGTATATTTTCTTTAAATCTTTTTGAATCCTATCCTTTCTAGCTGTAAGTCATGTAAACAGCCTCTACATCTTCAACAAACTTAATTAATATGCAATACATTCTGACTTCTCAGATTGTCACCAATAGAAAAAATAAAAAATGAAAAATGAGGACAGAGGAATTACTGATGTGTAATTTGTAAATATGTTACTGAAATGCTAAACCTAGTTGTCTTTGGTTTTCTTTTGTGGTCAGTAGTGAGCAAGAAGACAGTTCAAAGTACGTAAAGGCGGCTTCTCCTTCAATTTTCTTACTGAAAGTTGACTACGTAGGGAGTCTAAAAATGAGATTAATCTGACCAAATGCAGATATGAAGAGCTGTGCTGGTCACTTGAGGCTTCTTTTCAAGGTCAGTGGGAAAAAAGATGGGGTAAATCTTTAAACTGCATGCCTGTAATAGGTCTAACAAATCACTTTCTGCTTCTGTTGACCTTACAAAGAAGACTCAAATTACTTTCTCAAGTGCATATGCCTTCAGCTTATGTTGTAAATGCCAGAAATTGGTGAGATGAATTCTACACTAACTTCCTAATTTAGATTATTACATTTAGGTAGCAATTTCAGGCATAGCTCCAGGCTACCCAGTAATTAAACTTTCATTTCAAGTATTGAAAAGTGTACTATTGTGTTACCTCCCAGTTCATATTTTGTTTTCAGGCAGCAAAAAAAATTTAGCAGATATATTTGACCCCCAAACTCTCCCCACCTTCTCCTTCTAGGCCTGTAGGTCCCACTCTATATCCACTTCAGACAGACATTCAGATTCATGTAATAAGTCTTTAATTTGCAATGTCATGTGGGCGGAACCGCCTCCTCTTGTAAGGCCCCTATGATCTCAGCCCTCAGCAGAATCATTTGCTCCTTCTGAACAGTTGGCTCTGGGATACTGGACAAATTTTTGGATGTAACAGGAAAATTCTAGTTCATAAAAGGTGTGTAACTATTGAGATTATACGTTGCTTTGCCTGGAAACAAGGGAGATCCTTGGAGACATTTGGCCGAGATGGCTGCCGGAGAATTTTTCACAGTAATTTATGAAATTGGATGATTCCCCCAGACACTGGTGGTGTTGAACAAAATAGGACCAGAAGCAGAGAGGCATCTGACCTGGACATTAAGAGAGAATGTGTCATCCTTCTCTTGTAGAGCTCTGTCTCAGCTCAGAATCGCTACATTTTGGCTTGAATCTCCTTCCAGTGCATAGCTGGGACATCAGCAAACTGAACAACATGAAATCAAAGTTTGAATATATGCAAACTACATACTTTTCTTATACACTTATAATAATATACTCCTAACATTTTCAAAGAATTTTTACAAATAAGAGGTCACTGTTTAGCAATACAACTTATGGTGGCTCCTATTTGGCAATAATTATTATCAAACTCTTCATTGATTTTTATTTTTTTTCTTTTTTCAATTATTTATAACGCTCTAGAAATCATGAGAATATTTTCTTGTTAATAGAATTGCCTCTTGAAAAACAAGACTGTGCTCAAAATATATACATATGACTCTTAAATGATCAATGCTTCTAAAATAATATGAGCTTTTGCCTGATTCGGATTTTACATAAGCAAATGACACACAATTAAAATAATGGCAATTACAAACAAACTCTTCATCTGTCTGAAGGAAATGTTTCCTGAAGCAGCTGGCAGCACACTTAGAAGCAAGACACGCTCTTTGTATCTGTGAAAAGTGGAAAATGAAAGTGTGACTTCCACTACTGCTACTTCACAGCCATCAAACCAGAGCTCTCCAAGCAGGGGGAGCACAATTCACGTGTGCATCACGCTGCCTTTTGGGGTTGTATCTTCTAGTGGTACAGACAATGAAAACCCCATGGAGCAGTGGTAGCAAAGCACTTCCAGAGAGGAGCAGGAAGGGCTGCAATACTGAAGCTGCTCTGCATACCAAGCTCCCATCCAGTAGTATCTCACATCTCATTGATGTGGGTAAGTCAAACTGTTTGCTTCTTTCACTGAATAAGAAATATTCTGCCAGGATGATGTGACAACTGGAGTCGTTGTAAGGGAGGGAAATTCTTAAACTGTTTGTGAATGCAGTGATAAATTGCAGCTGTTGCTTTGGGCCACATCTTTTAAAGAGCTAGTAGGGTTGATTCTGCAGGAATATAAGCAGCTCAGGAAAGGCCTTACTTCAACACATATAAAGAGGGTAAGGGTGATGTACACACAACAGGGCTGTAGAGATACCATGCACCTTAAGTAGCTGAAGGACTTGAGGTGCAGATCTGAATTTGGGGAAGGAAAGCAGAGATGTACAATAGAAATACAGGGAATTATCAAGATGATGGACTATGGAGGGGAATTTTGGTTAAAGAGAGGGAAGATTATATGCTGAGATGGTGGATTAACAGGCAGAGTCTGCACTGGGGCTGGAGGATATGCATGTATATTTGTGTACATACATGAATATATTTTTTCTTAAGTTTTCTACAGAATATAATTTTCTTTTACTAGATTTGTCAACAGTTGTTAGAACCATCCAGCAACATGTTTATACCCTACTGTGTGTGATAAATAAGTCGTACTTACATTCAGTCCTATTTATCACACAAGTTGAACATCACATCACCAGTCTCCTTTTTAATTACTACCCCTACTGAAAAATGCTGGCCTGATTTACAGAGCAGTACAGCAAATATAATATTACACAGACTTGATAATGAGCTGTAAGCACCTATGAAAATGAGGCCACCTTTATCCTTGGGTATTGCACAACCCAGGGCTAATGAAGCAGCCACACTGCTGAACATCTCCTGTATAAAACATTCATAATGAAAAGTACATACTGCAGTGTGGAGGCTGGTACTTTGAGAATTTGTTGGGTTTTTTAGTCACCTACTTTTCCTTGAGCTTTGCAATATCAATGAGCACAGAAAGATGGCGAAAGGCAATGACTTTTTGCTGACTGTAAGCATGAAACTGTTTTATTTTATACAGTCTTTAATCTATCAGTGTATTTTAATACCAAAATATAGGCACAATTTGCTAAAAAAAAAATCATGATAGGAAGAAACCTTGCTAACCTGCCATTTCATCCTGTTTAAATTCCTGTAGAGCTTGCACAGCTTCAGCACAACTTTTTCTTTGCATCTTCAAAACTAACATCTTAGAAGAGGTGCTGAAAATACCACGTTGACCAACATTCAGCCCTACTGTAAAATGTCTGAATTCTGAAGTTCGTGAAGTTTAGACTATACTCTGGCTAAATTGGTCCCATTGTTCTCATAGAAACAAAGGTGATTTTGGTAGCAAACCTGTGAGAAGCTATTCAGAGCTTATACTTGTGGTTTAGTGTTTAAAAGTCTTGTTTTTCATGAAGTGCTTGTTGATCTGCATTGAAGAACTACAATTTTAGAGTAAACATTCCCAAATATTCTGTAACTATAGTATTTGAGGGACGAGAATATTTTTTGCAAAATCTAACGCAATGCTGTTGCAAGTTCCTTGAGAAGTGTAGCAAGGGATTTAAAAGTGCAGTTGCAGTCCATGCATGCCCAGGAGAACTTAGTGCTTAGAAATGATTAGAGGCTGTTCCTGTAATGTAATGACCTCCCTGAAACTGACCATTAATGTATTAACAGCTGTACCTCCTTTTCACTAAATTCAAACTGTTACTAAGCACTGATAAAATGTTATAAAGTAATTAAAACATGATTACACAATGATAAATAACTATTAGAATGATGAAGAAAAGAATAAACTTACCAGAATATTAATGTGGGTTTTTTTTAAATACAACATAGCAATGTAATCCACTGGACTACAGCATCTTTTCTGGCACCAATGGGAATTTACAGAAGATTTCAATAACAGCTTTGTTGTTCAATACTGTCAATTAGACAGTACTATTGTCAAATGAGATGTACATTAAAAAAATATGTAAAACCACAGAGCCTTGGAGTTTGGATAAAACTAATCTCTATCATTCATATCAATACCTTTACATGTTGCAGTATTTTATGTAACTCAGGCTGTATTTACATCTCAAAAAAGCAAAAAAATTGGACAGGACTTCAAGACTAATTAATTGCAACAAAGGACCCGATAATGTCAAGAGTTGAGCATAATTCACAGAAACCTGAGAAGAGGCATTTTATCAGCACCCAGCTTCCCAGATACAGAAACATGGTATAATCTAAATTGTGATTCCTTTGCAGCATCTGAGCAGCCTGCACTAGTGGGAGGTGTCCCTGCCCATGGCAGGGGGTTTGGAACTAGATGATCTTCAAGGTCCTTTCCAAAACAAGCCATTCTGTGGTTTTATGATTCTATGATCTGTAGAAAATTTTGTCTAGAATCCTTCTCTTATAAAAAATTATCAAGACTTGTGTTTCTCTTTTGAGGAAAGCCTGGTCTTCTGATTAACCTCAAAGTGCTGGCAGAATCCACCACTTAACTTTGGTCATCAAAAATGACCCAATTGCATTAGGTATTTTTAAACTGAAGATTACCTGAACAGAAAAGATCAAGCTGCAATATTTTAGGTGCATTAATTACCTTAAGTGATTCATTAAAATGTCACAACATTGAGAGATGATGCTCTCCAGAGTTCATGTATATATGATCATGGTTGCTTCAATGTTTATTTTGTATCACCCATAATAATTTTACTCAGACAAGATACTTCTCTGTGTATGTAAGGAGAGCAACAAAAAATTTGTTGCTTCAAGCCATGTAAAATGTGAAAAACTTGCACACAAATCTGAAAGCTTATTTATTTATCTTTTATTTTCATGGAAATAAAAAATCTCATAAATAAATCTCTGAGAAGACAGGGACTGTGTGATAATGTAAACTCTCACTCTCCTTTATATTTGCTGGTATTCATAGAGAATGTGTTTTAATGTGTTTTGGTTATTCAGTGTTCCAATAATTATGTCAGACAGAACTAGAGCTTGTTTGTGTTTTAGTTTAAGCTTTAGAGGACAAAAGGGAAAAAAAAGAGGCATCTTGATTTCCTGGTCACACAAAAACAGTAAGACATATAGATATACTAAGTAAATTGAAACCCAGTAGTAGGTTTTGAAGTGCAGTGCAAACTTGGATACAAATGTCAGCAGGCACCAGAGACACTGAGGGATTGTAAGCATCTGACATTTTCAATCAAAATATGACATGATTATACAATGCATAACTATATTTCTGAGAAATACTTTTGAAAACAACATCATTAGCCTGGTAGATAAAAGCATAAGATTATTCAAAGACAGGAAGGTAAAACAGGATAACATTAGGCACAAATCACTTACTTTCAATAGGGAAAATAAGTAATGGTTGGAGCTCCTTCCGAATTAATTGCTTAGTGTTCGCATTCAAGATATATTATGTAGAAATTAATATGTTGAATGTGGAGCCACTGAAATGCAGAAGAAAGAGGAGAAATAATTGTGAAGGCATGCAAAGTAATGCTGAATCAGAAGGCTGAGAGACAGTTCGGAATATTTACTCCGTGAATTTTCCACAGAACTTAGAAAATATGGATAATATGGAAGAAACTTAAGAAATTTCTTCACTGTCTTCAGAACAGAATACAATTCTGTGTATGGGAGATAAAGGGAAGGACCAAGAAAAAGCTAAAGAAGAAAATGGAAAAATGCCAAGCTCACAGCTGTGGTATTTCATTGCAAATCATTGATTGATTCCTAACAATATAACTTGAAGACACAAAGACGTGATTGAGACTTTCAGTTTCCTAGACTTGCACCCTTTGCACTCAGCAAAAATAAAGGATAATTATTTATTGGACATATTTTCAGAAAAATCAACATCAATTTTAGATACTTTGCACCAAGGATTTACCTTGTCCTGTTCAGTCTTTAAAGATGCCTTACAAATCATAATATCATTGTCCAGAAACAAGCCCACAGCTGACTAAAACCATTTCTGCAGGAGTCAAACTCTACCACGTAAAAGAATTCATCTGAGTAGTTTTTGATTTTCCCTTGCTTCACAAGCCCTAGTACAACAATCTTGATTTGAAGAAATTAAGACTTTATTATATCCATTCTATAATTATTAAGCCATATTTCCACAGTTTTGTATATAAACATCTAAACACAAATATGTGAGCACATGTAAACCAGTCATATTTAATGAATCATAAGACTGCATACATTACTTTTGTGTTTCAAGGTTTTTGCTTCTATTTTTACTATAAACGTAAATCCTAAAATTATTTTCATTTGAAAATTCTTGGCATAGCTTGAAACAGTGATAGTCTGTTTCACATCAGCATTTCTTATTTTTTAAAAGTAGAAGTCTGCAAATGAAAGTAAGTGAAATTTCCACCTCTTTCACTTTTCTAACTCCTCTCCAAAGTCAGACCAAAGACTGACCCATCTTTATGTGTGAGTCATACTTTAAGCTGTTCTCTCTGACTCCCCCAGTGAATCTTTCCACACTTTTAGAGAAGATGGGCAATGCAAGAGAGGGATTTATTTCACCACAGAATGATGAGGAACACAATGACTGCACAAATTTATGATCTTCTGTGAAGAGAGATAGCACTCCTGGGAACAGTGTCACCAGATATGTGATAAAATGCATAGTCTGAATAGGTTTGGGTTTTTTTAAAATTAAATACTGCACAAACATGAACATATATAATGTAAATCCCTGTGTTTGTAATATACGGTTATAAATATACATGAAATAAATAAGCAGTTCAGCCCACCTAAATTTGCTTTAATAATTCTAGCCACATTAATGAAATCCTAGAAATTTTACATCATTGGTTAATTACTAAGAGAGCAGAATTTTTATCTTGGATGGTGCAAAAAACATAACTGACAAAAAAACTTTTAGTAGAACAAAAGAGAGCGTCAGATGACACTCTGCATGCAACTTTTATCTCTAAAAGAAGAAGAGATCTTGCTTTGCAATAATAGAAGAATGAAACTAGAAGAAACCAGAGTATCTAGTCAAAAAAAGGTGAATGTTTTGCTATATATGATCTTTAATTCATACAGGTAGTACATATTGATGATGAAAAAGTACAGTAACTAGTGTAAATAATGTTAGACTAAAATTTCATTTAATTTTTTAGGTAAATCCATACATCAATATTACTAGTGGGATTTGAGGCAATTATAAGCAAGTATAAGCAAGCAATTATAAGCCACTCAGAACATATGGATCTATGTTATCTGTTGAAAATGATTCTTCTATTATGCAGGAAAATATTTGGAAAGTTGCTTTATTTAAGAATAAAAGTAGATTCCAAGTTTCAGAAAACAGTAAGCATTGATTTATTGGCTATCTCTAAGTCATCCTAACCTGTCAAAATGTTTAACATGAAGAACAAAACAAATCACTGAGCATTTGAGGTTTTTATCATTCAAATCTGCACTTGTTATAGCTGGAGCAAACTATTTTTGGTTTTATTACGTTTCTGCTACTACAGTTAATGAGTTCCATCAGTCTAATCATGCTCCAATACATAGCATGCACTCAGTCAGTCACAGAGCACCATGTTGACACTCTGCACCCAACTCACCTTTTGGACTTGAAGTGCACTAATTGTGCTTTACTCTATAAAGCAAAATGCTACTTTGGTTGGATTCCAAACTGTCTGCTGGAAAACTGGGGAAGCTGCTGCCAGGGGATCTGGAGTATTTAGTTACACATACATGAGATAAAGGAAAGAAGAAAAGTAAGAATCCTGACTTAACTAGAAGGAACTTACCACCTATGAATGGAGAATATCTAATATGAATGTAATTCTCAGAGCTGAGTACTAAGGGAAATAAAGGGAAATAAATGAACTAACAGCTCAAAAGCCAACATCAACAAAATGCACAGTTTTAACTTGGAGATAATCATGCTACCTTGAACATGTGGAAGATTCAGTGATCTTATCAGTTCATTTTACTACTGTCTCTAATACGTGGGAAAAGTACTTTGATTAAGATGATTTTGACCTCTCTGTGAGAATTGTCTTGGGTATTAAATAACTTATCTATTCAGTAGTACTGTTACTAGTGCCCTGAATGTACTGATAACCATCAGCCTGTTCAGGGCTTAGAAAAGTCAATCTCAGCATTGCAAAGACAGAATTGCAGTTTTGCTCAGAAAAAGAGACGGAGTAAAGCTTGCAAAAGGATTATTTGCCTCCAACAAACATCAGCTAACTTTTCATTTCAATCATCTAGAATGGGCCTTTTGATATTAGAAAACTCTTAGAAGATAATGAAGCTTAATAAAACCTACAGCACACTGTTACAGTTTCTTGGCAATTCAACACAGTCCTGTCAGAATTCTTATGGCATAATATTGATATCATGCAAAGAATGTTTGACCTGCCAAAGCAAACCAGAAAAAAATCTTCTTCAGAAGAAGTCTGAAAATCACCAATGTTATTGAAATTACATGTATTGTAAAAAAATGACTTATCAATAAAATTGAATAAAATTCTATTTAAACATTATTTACACTAGTTACTGTGGTTTTTAAAGGAGCCAATATATTTGGTAAAAACTCTAACCTCAGATTAATTAAGATGAGAAATAAGAATGACCAGATAAAATATGTACTCAGAAAGAACAGCTTTTCCACTCCTATGTGCTATTTTACATAAAAGTATTGAAGATTTCAGGTGGAGTACAGTCATGTGGGTACTTACTCCTCAAAGCAAAAATAAATTAAAATTGCAAAATTTTATTACAGTTACATAAAAGAGGTTTCATGACTGCTCTGGAAAGTTGTCTATTAATGTTCCCACTAGGTATTACTCAGCAGCACACAAAATTGTGCTTTGGTATTTAAAAAGGCAATTATTAAGTAATATCTTTTTTATTAAATAGCTTACCAAAAGGTAGTGGTGCAACAGTTTCTTCTAGTCATAAAAAAAGTGCAATTGTTTCTTCTGGCCAATAAAACTTGCATAGAAGTCCATATATTTTCACAATGATTGACTGTGGTGCCCTCTGTTTGTAATTTAAATATAGAAGGAAGATTATCATCTCTGAAAAAGAATACACCAAAAAAAGCATTTTGAATTTAGCTGGTATTGCTATCTATGTGTAGAACTCTAAGTATTCAGTATTTTGACATGTGCAAAATGAAATGGTAAAAGGAGTTAAATAAATTCTTAAGCAATAGAAAAGTTAAATCATGAATGATTGTGATTCCAGTCATAAATTGTAAACATATTTTTGCTAACTTCCAATAATTACTTCTGGCCTATATGGCACCTTCTTTCATGAGTTGTCTTCTCGGATTCTAAGTGTGTGGAAGAATTTATTTGTGCACAAAATCTGTGCATTATTAAATCTGGAAAGTTGATTTTAAAAGCCAAAAACACATGGAAACTATTTTAAAAATTTAAGTTAACTTTCATGCAGTGTTTATACTGTAAACAGAATAAGACGTTTCTTTAGAATGTCTCCTAACGAAAAAACACAGATGGAAGGTAGGTATTAATTCGGTTGACATTAATATGAAGACAGTTTTCTATATTCTGGTTCATAAAACAGTGAAAGCTAGGTGAAACTCCATCAGAGCCAAGGTGTTCACAGTTGTGCAAAAGTGATTTGAAAAGGGAGTGTAGACCATTTCCTCTTTGGCATCTTAGCAGATACAATTTTTATCCCAGCACTGCATGGATTCTTTTATTCAAGGCAGTGGCTCAATGTATGTTACAGATCAGAGATCCTCCCCTCTGCTTACAATATATATTCACAAGATGCAGGAGAAAAAAAAAAATACCAGCTGTGTAAGAACAGAAATAACTGTTGCCATTGGCAAAGTTTTCTATCATGTATCAGATAGCTGCTTTTTGTGCTTCCTTGTCACAATTACAATTGCTTGCTCTCTTCTTCCTGTTTTCAATTACCTATATCCCATTTTCACATTTGTTCTTGTGTCTGTAAATTCATTGGCATTGTGAAGTCACTCAGCACACACTGGACCTGTTTACATTCACATCTGAGTTTGGCTCAGGAGTGTAGTTTTGAAATAAGTCCCCTTTTCATGCTCTATGTATCATGTGTTGGTTCACATCACACAGCAGCTGTATTATGTACAAGAGACTTCCTGTGTGAAACTGAACTGAAAGATGCCCTCCAATGTGCCCCCAGCACTGATCATTGCATCCTCTGCATCAACTGCTTCTCCCTACACACCCACTTGAGTTGGACTGCACTTCTTGCTAATATCTGCAGTTGCATGCAACAAGCCAAATATTACCTCTTGCTTGCCAAAATAATCTATTTCCTTCAATTTTGATGTGTCTTTGGACACATAGCTGAATTATTTTTGTAATTAAAGGATGTGATGAAGAATGCAGCCTCTTGACACAGGAGTTGGAGACAAGGCTGTTTGTATATTGCGAGACAGCAAGAGATCTGTCATCCAATTTAGTGTGGCAAATGCATATGAGGAGCAAAACATGCAATATGTGCATTATATCAGTCATAGGGTGGGCAGGGCCAATCCTATTACTACCTGGGAATACTTCCATATGTCTGTCCTCTCTTTATACATAGCTTATTTCACCTTCCTTTCACATTTTGATAAGAGTCCTCAAAATGAACTTGTAGTAACAGAACTGGGGTGGTGATCTCCTACAAGACCAAACAAAGCACAGTGTCTATGCTTGTTCCCAATACTAATTTTGAAGAAGGGTGGAAGATGGGGATCCTTCACAGTTTTGATTGACATGTTGAAATAAATAGAATGAAGCGACCATATGTTTTGTGGTTCTGACTGAAGAGATTGTCATCAAATCATATATCTGTCTAGCCAGTTAATGACTAATCCAAACCTCTTCTGTTATACTGTTAATTTCCTGTGCTGAACACTGTTTCTCTAAGATTACAATGAGCTTGGGATTTCAGCATTATTTCTGAGGGTGATGTGTTTACACTGAGTCATCCATCCATCCTGATACTCTCATCTTTCTTGGAAGTTCTTTTTGGTAGAAGTTTTGTTTTCTTTACATTTGCTTGAAGAGTCAGATGAGGTTTTGGACTAGTTTCAAGGATGTTAGCAAATGCTTCAGGGTCAGCTGGAGTGATTAGAAGATGGTTCTGGGGAGCAGCAGAGCTATCCAAGTGGTGGAGATCTCCAGGTGGAATCAGAAAACTCTGACTTCAGCTGCAACTTGAAAGTTTGATGCTTGAAATTAAAGACTCATGTCTACCCTTTCAGTGGCCTCAGCCTGGGTTTCAGGCACTCCCTGAAGAGAGATCATACTGAGATAGGCCCTTGCCATGGGATACCATCCACATCAGATGCAGCTGGGCCTAGGCTCATACATCATCTATAGCTTGAATTCCATAGACAAAGTAAAACTTGTAAGAGAGGAAGAAAGCCATCAGAGGATATATCAGGTACATCTGGTTAGAACTGAGACCAAATGAGGCCAATAGCTACTTACAGCTAACTACCAACACTTCACCCACTTCAAGCCCAAGATACCTTTTATAATTATCATTAAAAAAATAAAACCAGAGCTACCTCTATCTTATTGCTCCTAAACATGCTGCTTTCCCTCTATCCCAGTTCTCCTGTGGATTAAATTCTCATCTTCTTGCAGCTATCTGGAACTTTTTTTACAGATTGACTCACCTGCCTCCTTTAAAACCTGATTCAATCCCATGAGCACACCTTGCTGTGACCTTTTACAGCTAGCTTCCACTTTGGTCCCAGCTTGATTAATTTTGCCTGGTTTTCCTCCTTCTGTGTTCTCATTTGCACATCTCTCTTATACAATCTATTCGGCCTTGTCCTCTCTTTACCTTTGTCTCTCTCTTCAGCTCTCTTCCTCCTGCCTTCTATTTACACTCTTTCAAAAGGAATAGTGCTCTCCTTCCTGTGCTCCAAATATTCTTTTTTCCTCTAATACAGCCCTTTTCCTGTTCTCTTTTGCAAAGCCTTACTATAATAGATTTTTCTCACAGTGACCTTTTGTTTTCAAAAGTGTTAGTCTGAAAAATTGCTTAGCAGTGAAACCTCAAGGATGTATGCAATGGTGAAATGAAAAGAATCAAACCTGAGTGCTTGACCCCTGGCTGAGTGCAATGTTCAGTTGTTCCTTCTCCCCCAGGCTTTGCCTGGATGGTTCAGACCAGTTTTCTCCAAAGCACCTTCACCTCATCTGGGGAGGATTCACATCAGAGATTACACTGAAAAAGAGTGATCATAAGACAGCAACACTGTCAGCTCTCTCCAACCTGTACAATTCTTCACCACCCCATCCTTAACAACCAAAGAACCCTAGGGCCTGTCATAAAAAATGTCAGAGCCAGGTGATAAAAACATTTTGGTGGAATGTAGAACATTCCTCACATGATTTCAAGCACTTTGAACATAAAAAGTAATTGTGTTTTAGGGCTACAGGATACCATGTAAATCATGTGGTAAATAGCTGCCCTACTGTAGAAGGAGCCAGCCAGAAGCAATGTAAGCATAGGCACATGAACATAAATTAGCTTTAGGGACAAGGATATTATTCTGAATTTTTTTGGATTTCACTGTATAGATATTTTTTTTATTGTTCTTATTATTTGCTCCCCTATGGAATGAGCTCAGCTCATATTACTCACAGTGCTTTACAGACACAATCTAATCCACCATGATGGATTAGATTCCATTATTAGATTCTCCATTATCACACTTATGGCTCCTCAAAGCTACAACTGATCTCAAGACAGACATTTCATTCTTTCATTCAGCACTCCTTCTGTCAAGTTAGTCCATGTTACGTTCATGCTTAAACCATACATGCATAGCCTATGGGTGAAAGAAGTGCTGAATTTTGCAGGAGCCCAATCTCCATTGAGGCTCTCTTCTGCAGCTGAAAGCAGTAATGACTGGAGATGCTGCTGCTTCATACCTGTGCCCACAATATACCTCTCTCCTTTTTTTAAGTCATGGTTTTGCTCCAAGATCCACTGAGTACTGCTGGACTGCCCAGTTTATTACAAACTGGATGCAGGGTTGTATTCTGATACTTACTCATTGACCAGATGACAAATAAATCTTTAGAGTTTATGTCAAGTATTAATGGAAAAAGAGAGACTAGTTGGAATTATGTTGCTGGCCTCCTATTGAACAGTCCTGGTTTGTATGTTCATAACTACATCAGATCATCTCATTTCTACCGAAATCAGTGAAAGTCTCTCCATTAGTAGAGAACATGTGATGATCATAGTTTGAATGGAAAAAGGTATTTTTTTAGAGCAGTTGATACAGATGGAAAAAATAGGCAAGTGTTTTTGAACTCTTTTTTTGCGTTTGTTGTTATGTGCAAGTTACATATCTAAGATGTATGTATGTTGAATATCCTGCTGCATAAGTGATAGATGAAGTTTACTGCACATTAAAAGGGTGATAAATAATATGTAAAGAAATATGAAGAAAGGTGAAGAAAGAGGGGAGCCTGCTTCTGGAGAAGAGTAGCAAAAGGAAGGAAACCTTAGCTCCTGCTCTCCATCTTCACAGAAGGGACGAAATAATAAAAAGGAAATTAGAAGGGAAAAGATGAGATAGCCAAACTCTAGCTCTATAAATGAATCTTGGCTAATATTAAAAATACTCTAATGGTAAGTCTGGGACTTGGAAAAGTGAAGAGCTACATTCAAGAAAAGAAATTTTCCCAGGCACTCATTAATTACTTCTTTCTAACAAGCAGCAGAAGAATGTGAAGCAGCATATGACTTTAAAAATGTGCCACATTGTTACATGAGGCAATGAAAAAAAAAAATGAGCAAGGTTATTAATTTACTGAGACTGGAAGTTTTGTCAAAGTTTACCTGAAAGTTGTCCATTTAAATGTATACTCAGACTAGTAGAAACAGGCTGCAAATAAAATATTTTACTTCCTTAGTAGTCAATAAGATTACTTTGGAAAATCTTCTTTAAGCACTCTGTTGCTTTCTGGAGGTCATGATTTGTTTACATGCTTTCTAAATCCTTTACTCTAAGGCAGGTCAGACTGAGTACCTTATCATATTGGTAGTACAGGAATGTAAAAACCTGATGGACAGTGAATTTCAGTGGACAGAAAAAAAAAAAAAAAGGATAGGCATTCATTGGGCTTGGTTTTCAGCATCATCTAAGATTTAAGCTTTCTGGGAACACAGATAAGCAGGTCCATCCTCTCTGTTCTCTCCTCAGCAGAACTGAGGATTAATACATTTGTTGTGGGTTTCCCTTCAGGTATGGTTTATGACGTAATTCTGTGCTTTTGAGGAGAAAAATATAGAGAAACATTGTCTGCTTGGAGAGCATGTTCCAGAGGGCTTTGAAATTCCACAGAACTAGACACAGGGTTGAATGTAAATAAGAGAACAAGTGGGCTTTTGTAGTTACTACCAAGCAATAGCATTCTGGTTATCACAGAGTATGGGAAAACACAATTGCTTTTATAAGTGCAAACTTGTCCCCTGCTGTTCTTATTCACTGTGAAATTGTCAATGAGCAATTTTTACTCTTCCATCAAGCATGATATGAATTCAGAGTAAAAAAATTAAGAGAGAGAGCAGTGTTAGACTAATCAAAATAACGTCCTTATTATGATGAGCTTAATAAGCCAAAAACGTATCTTAATTAATTAGCTTTAAATCAGATGCTAAAAAAAGTATCTCAGTTCTAAGTGGGACCTCAGATTAACTAATTAGTTAATGTTTGCAAAGAGTGGTGAATATGTGGAAAGGGAGGGAGCATTTTCTGTAGTGCAGGATCTGTGCTTAGGCTGAGGGAGTGTGGTCTCAGCCGAGGCCCTGCCTGGAGTCTAGGTTTGCACATAGGAGAGAATAAAACTCGGTGGTTAAAGTCAGCTGTTGCCAAAACATCACGGTTCTGAGCTGAGCTCTGCTACTGATGTACTGTGACTGGCAGCAAGTCTGGTTTTTTCCTCTATTATAGCAGAAGAGTTAAAACAGACTACTTCGGTAGGGCAGTAAGGTTCAGTCAGCTGATGTGTGTGATGTTCTTGAAAGGCCATTGAGTGATATTGAGCATGAATTTAATATCTCTATATCAATTGTGATCTAATGCAGTTCTAAGGACTATGCTGGTAGGGTGAGGGAGGATAGCAGGCTCTCTGTGGCTTTTACAATGACGTGTGCTTGCATGAAAACAGCTAGGTCTTTTGTTGGCATACCAAATTGCTTTAATTTGCAGATGTACAACTGAGGTGAAGTGACCACAGAACATAGGGAAGGATGGAAAAGATTAGAAGGAGAAGATATCAAGGGGCAAGCTCTCAGTGACAGAAGCACAAATAGGTTGACATGTAAGGTGGGTTGTGACACAGGAAAGGGCAAAGTGGGGAACGTGTACTTAGTACAACAATTAATCTTTGATTACTTTCTTGGCAAATGACAATACACTACTAGAAATTGTTTTCTTTCTGAGAACTACTCAGAAATAGACAGGGAGGAGAAAATTCATGGATATTTTACTGTTATGGAGTAATTTGAGCACTTTTGAAGGACAGCAGAAAGAATTTATCTGCTTGATGATACTGTGTAGATCAAAGGCATTATAACAAAGCAGGTATGTTCATGCACCACTAAATCGGCTCTTTCTCACATCCAGATAAGAAGAAGATGACACTTGCTGTATTTTGTACAAAAATTTTTGGCTGCTTGTTCTAGTTGTTTTCCCCTTTGATGATCTGCCTTTCCTTCTACCCTTCTCTACAGCCTGCACCCCTGACTCACCACTGACTGTTGCAGAACTGAAATACATGTGTCAGGATTCTTGGTGAATGCCGCAGAGTTTGTGTTCCTGCCCAGCTGAGGACATCTTTTCCCTATTAGATTTGTCTATGAAGTCAAAAACTAGCTTGGTCTCAGGCTCCTTCAAAAATTACCAAGTAAAACATAAAATACTAGTGCCAAAACAGTGTTCTGTGATGTCCAACTGACAGCAGCTTGAAACAGAATCTAAGTTTAAATTTCATTACTGTTAAAGTTCATTAAAATGAAGAAAAATTTTATTCCCCATCTACATAATACTGTTTTACAGTGTTTACTATTTTAAATTCCTAAAATGTATTTAATTTGTTAGCAATTTTTCCATTCTAAGGAGCTCCTTATGTGCTCAAGGACACAAAGGAAACTTCTATTGTATTTTGCCTATTTATGAAAATTTTGTACAATGTCTCAATGAAAGCATGAACAATTTATTAAAAACAGTTACTGATTAATTAATTTCAGGATTATTTCCCTTTCATTCTTAATATTTATCTTTGCCTCAGTAAGGGCTGTTGCATGCTGCTAGAGGCTTTCCTTGGTTTGGAAACAATCATTCCTATCTCTATACTTCAGTACAGCGTCATTTAGAATTCAACAGCGCCTACAAATAGCATCTAATATGCATTATTATGGATTTGTCAGCAATTAATTTCATTTTTTATTATATTGACAATTTATCTACTTTTTCTTCTCAACTGATCTTTAGACCTGACTAATCTAATTACTCTTTTGTTCTTCAAAGCTGAGATCAACTTGAGTCATCTGAGGAAACCAGGACCACTGAAATGGTAATGCACAATGAAGCTGGCTAACAGGGAAAATAAATTACTTCAGTATCCTTGCCTTGAAATTCTACCTTCTTAAAATTTTGTTTTATATTTTAGCTATGTTCTGGCATATACTCAAATGGAAGAATATACCACACTCACAGAAAGTAATAATTTAGAATTCATAGTCATGCTGATTCACACCAGAAACATCAGCCAACCAGAGTTATGAGAAAGTACAGCAGCACCAGGAAACTTTACTCTTCTGTGATGTAAAAAAAGACAAACTTTGATAACTGTAATGGTTTGACATGAGAGCCACGTTAGAGTTTGACTGCCTTCCTGTGCACATAGAGATGAGGCTGAGTATGTCTTTTGCCTACCCATTCTCCCAATTATGGTGAAGGTAATTCAATGGGTACCCTGCAGAGGGAAGGGCTCAAATTATCCTAAAGGCCATACATCCCCAGATCCCAACTTCCATGTGGATCTTGAAGAGGTTCAAATACTCTTATAAGGAAAAAAAAACCATCCCCACAATTCCCACCACAGATGCAGGACAGGGACCAATGTTATAGCTTCATCCTTATTACAGTTACTTGTTTTCTCTTCTTCTAGTCTTCGCCTTTTTCTATCACAGTAAGTTCCTTGGTCCTTACTCATTTACTCCCAGTATTTTAATTTACTTCTTTGCCTCAGCTTTTGTACCTCTGCCTATACTCTTTTTTACTCAGTTCACCATGAAAATATTCCTCTACTTACTTTTCTAAAAAGGGCCTACTTCCCTATCTTCCCGTTAAAGAGTGTATCACTCCTTTGTTGTTGCATGGGCTCCAGTACCATTTGGAAGATGCAAAGAGTCTGGAAAACCCAAAATAAAACCTACAGAACATGAAAGAAACAATAATAGACACTGTTTGTAATGAAGAGCAATTTTACAAATTAATAAAATACATAAATTTTTAAGTTGGCAATTTTAAATTGGCCCCTTTAAGAAATTCCAACCTTCCTTTGAATGACATTAAAAAATCTGATAAAGTGCTGGTAGCATGAGGTGTGCTGTCAGGGGACATGACAGTGATAAGTTTTGAAGAGAGAGTGCAGACAAAGAGATTTGATGAAGTAGAGCACATTTTCTTTGTTTCTGCTTAATTTGATGCAGCAGGGGATATAAATACGACTCATGGTATCTTGGTTCAAAGAAAAGGAACATAGATATCTCTTCTCACACAAAATAAAACTCAGCTGAGCCATTACTTCCAAACAGATCTGGAAGTTTTGATAGCTACTTACTTTTTATCGAGGTATGCTTGCCAACCCCACATTTAGATCAATTTCATTGCATTTTAGCTTAATGTGATAAGGAAGAAATGGTTTTTAGGAGAACCAGAAGTCAGGTTCAAGACAGTTTCTGCTTTTATCAAAGCTGGGCAGTTGGTAGCTAATCTCTTGCACATTTGGTCCGCAGTACAACCACACATAATTTTCAAGCGCCTTGTCAGGTCAGACCCAATGTCAGAACAACAGCAGTAAGTCAATACACATGTTCAGTGCTTTCAAAGGGAGAGCAAAGAAAACTTGAACAGATTAGAGGCTGTAGAACTGTGTTTTTTTTCCTCTGACACAGAAATGTGATGCTATCTCCCATGTCCCAGGAGATGAGTTTGATTTAAGGAGTGAAGAATTCATTCTCAATAGCTATTGTGTTGAGGGAGAGATTCTCAACAACCCTTGAGATGGTGTCTGAGCAAGAGATGTGTATTTCACTTTGGGTGATGTAATTCAAAACAGACTATAAGAATCAAAGGAGAGTAAAAAAAAAAAAAGGCAAGCAGCAATCAAAGAAATTTAATAATCTACTGAAAATATCCACTGCTGCCTGAGGAATTTATCAAATTAGCTATCATTTTTTATCAGCATTGTTATTTGATTGATTAAAAGAAATCAACGTAGCTAGTGAAACAATAATCTTAGCAGACTTTTCAGATATCACAGACAAGAAAAAAGAAGCAGTGACTATCTGCCAAACCACATAGTTCACATACCATCTTCAATCTGAAAATTTTTCACATATGCTATTAATTTATGGAAATATGAATAAGTAGCAGAATGAAAAATACAAAAAAAGGCTAAATTCATATCTAATTATATGTGGTTTGCAGGCTAGGGACTAACTTTATGCTTTTCGAGGTTTGCTTCCTTTTGTTCTTTTTCTCATTGTAAATATTTTAGAGACTTTCTGTGCTAATGGCATGCCTGATTTCTTCCAAAAGGTACTTCTAAGTTCACAGCAGGGAGCTTACAGTTATCAATATCCTTTTTAACCACCTATTTTCAGGGAAACACTGTGTTCAAATACCACCAGGTTTGAGCTGAAGCTGTGCCTATCGATGGGAGAGAGAAAGCACACCAGTCACACAAATTTCTCCTGCAAGCTCCATGCTCTAATCATCGGTGCAGGAATGAGATGTCATGTTAAGTTCCATACGTAAGAAATATTTCATTCTTTGCTGATTCTGCAAAAAAAACCCCAGTCAATTAATGCTAGAGATGAGCATAACCTATGCTCTAGAAACTTGTAGCAGACAGTCAAACATCATTTCATACAGTCCAATATTGCTCCAGCAAATAACGCAACCATGCTGATTGAATATTCCCATATAAACCTCTCTGAGGAAATTCTGTCCTAGAAGAATGACTTTTCAATGTCAGGAGCAAGTGTAAAAAATCCTCCATACCACCTTATTTATGTATAGAAACAATGTACAGATGAGGTAGAAATCGAATCTAACTCAATCCTTTCTTCGAATTCTCTCAACCCTTTAGCTGATTCCAGCTGAAAAACCCTGAAGCTCCACTTCACCTACTGGGATCCAACCTATTGGGAATCCATCTTCTGATATTGGCTGCAACTTTCCACTGGAACAGCTAAGCTTGTGAAGATTCTTTGAGAAATCTCTTCAGATATGTGGGAACTCAGATTGGTGAGGACAATGCTTGACAGTACCACAGAGTGCCTCTGCAATTACTCAACCAGCTTCACTCATAGGTTTGGAGAGAGAACTGCTAAAATATCAGATGTGACTTTTTTTTGCTATCTATAGGTCCTCATATACCCTGAAAAAGGGAAAAAAAAGATGTATGTGAAAGTGGTGACCATTTTCTATCCATAAAAGGAAGCATTCTCCCAAGAAGCCTTTGGCTATAGAGAAGCATTGGTAGCAGATGAGCAAAATAGCAGAAGGAATTTAAAAGCAGATGCACAGAAGGAGAATTGTGGCCTTCTTGATACTAATTTTCTCTTGGTGGGCCCTGAATAAGGAAGGTCTTTGACTATATCTGCTGACAAATGCACACTTTTTTATATCACTGCCTATGTTTTAAACACCTATTTCTGTACTGTTAATTGCAGCACTGGGCTTTGAGGCAAGGTGAAACGAGGTCTCTTTACTAGGCTAAGTTTTGCTATAGCAGCTTCAGGTAGGAAAAAGTAAGAGTGATAGAAATTTGCTTCAGTGGGGAAGATATAAAATATAAAGTGATATTAGTATAGCAAAACCATAAATTCTGCCAGATACAGAGCTTAATTTGCTAAGCAGCCTGATTCAGCCCAGTACAAATTCAGAGCTGCTTATCAGCAACTCAGTGCTTGAAATCCAAACCACTGTCACAGGACAGTTTGACATTGCTTTAGCTCACAAACCTCAGTTCCATGGGACCCTTCCAATGAACTAAAATAAGGAAAGGCACCCTGTCTTTAAGTCACAAAGGGAATAAAAATGCAAACTCCACGACAAATTATTAATATAAATCATAATCCTGCAGAGACAAAGTGTATTTCAGATAGAAGCTAAGAAAATTAAAGAGGACCTAGAAATACTTTCCTGTTAAAAAGACAATGGTGAGGAGTATTTTTCTCAGTGAACCCTATTTTTCCTAGCAGCAATTCACATTGAACCATTCAGTTTGGAAGGAAAATTTGAATGCAAATAGCTGAAAGAATCCAGTGGATTGGTATCGTGGTGGCTAAGGGACTTAAGTACATGACAATATGACATATGGGAAGAAATGAAGGGAGTTGCATCTGTTCAGTCCAAAGAACAGGAGATTAAAGAGGTATAAAATTGTAGTTTTCAATTACCAAGTAGATGGCTATGGAGAAAATATGTGGAAAAAGTTCAGTTTCTTTTTGAAAGTGCACAGCAAAAGAAGTAGAGGCAACACTCACAAATTGCAGAAAGAGAAATTCCAAAGAGAAGGAAAAAATTCCCCTAAGGAATGTGCTTAAACATTGAACTCCGCCACCCAAAAATGTTGTAGAATCCCTGCCAATGGAGACAAAACTCCTGCGTACAAGTCCCAGAGCTGTTCTGACTGAGCAGGTAACTGTGCTCTGAACAGGTTTATGTCCTCCTAAAGTCTTTTCCAAGAAAGTCTCTAAACAGTATTTAGAATAACTTCATAGTTGCTGAATGCAAAGTATAAGTGAAATAGCTGCATTAACGAAAGGCAAGGTCAAAAGGTACTACGAATGCATGGAGCTATGTAATCACAAACTCTCTGTCATTTCAGCATGAAAAATTAATTTAATTTACTTTGAAAACTGGGTCAGAGACAAATTGCTTCATGGACAAGGCTCAGTTTATTTTGTACCACAAAAATCCAATGCTCAGTTTATCTAAAAATACTTCGGGGGAAAAATCGTGGTTTTGCACTAACACTCAAGTGTTCTAGAAAACAAAACATTCTCTGACATGTACTTATATATAAGAACGCCTACTGAGCTAATAAAATATTGATTCAGCCTATAACTGACAGTGTTCAGCTTCAAATGTCCTGCTTCAAAGATGTGAAGGCTACTGGGCAAGTCTAAACAACCTGAAGGATGAAGAATTGATCAGCCACTAAGAAGAGATAGTGAATAAGCAAACAACCTGAAACTAAAAATTTTGTATTTTCTGTAATTCAATCACTGTTTATTAGAACAATGCCAAACATTTCCAGTAGTGCTGTTCATTTGTGTTACACTCACCACTCAGACCCCCTCTGTTCATAGGTTAATATTTTATTGAAAGGGTATTTAAATCAGGTCATACTAATTTTAAAAGAATTATCGCTGTTTACACTGAGGTACTGAAATTAAAAAAACAACTTCAATGAAAAATCGATTATCACTTAATGACCTCAATGTACATCATTTGACCAACCAAGATTTAAATCAAAAATAATATGCATGAGCAATAGCATCAATAGGCATAAAACTTAATTCAGTTTTGGCCTGTTCGACTATATCATTTGACTGCAGAATTGGCTCACTGAATAAACACTAGAGACAATTGTGATATACAGGTAGATGTATACAGGTGTACAAATATATATATATATATATATATATAAAAGACACACACCTGTCATTATATATATGGTCTAAAGATGTTTAATGTGTTTGTCTTTTACAGTTGCTGTAGTGCAGCATCATTTCAGATAATATGAGCATCATCAAACAACAAATTTCCATCACACACAATTTTTTTTTAATATCTTGTTCTGTGAGTTAGCAAAATACTGTGTTAGTTTGTAGCACTATGGTTGTCACTGACTATTGTAGCAATAAAATCCAATCCTGTCAGTTTCTGAACCTGAGCTGAATTGTACGGTCTATTTTCTCTGAATTATCTGTGCCCATCTCTCTAGGAACCCTAGAAACAGAAACACAGGATTGTACAGTGTCTCTCTGTCACTTTTCCACGTGTCCTTTTTAAGACCTTTTCACTGAGAACCTAACATTTCTCTTCAAGCAATTTCTATCTACTGTGACACTGCTCTTTTTCCTGACAAATCTTTTCTGCAAAATTCATTAGCATTTCAAATCATCTTTCTACATCTTTGAGTTTCTTTTCCCTTTGTAATCACCCTGTTTCATGCTAAGGAGAAAAACACATTAATTATTTATTCCTCAATTTAATGCAATGATGAATAAAGAATAGCCAAATAGCTTCAACTTACACTTTGCAGTACAGGAAACACTGAAAGAGGATTAATTTCAGTCACTATTATTCTCCAATGTGAGCTGTCTATAGCAGCTGCATTAAACATTTCATCTAGCTCTTCTTTTACTGCTAATTTTCCCACAGAATACTTTTTCTGGGATAAAGAAGAAAACAGATGCAGTTTTAACAGGATGAAAAATGGGTTTCCCTTATGCAAGACTTATCCTTTCTGAGGATTAAGACCCTCTCTTACTAAATTAACAATATGTAACAGAAAAGGACCCCTCAACAATAGTCACAAAAATACTCAGAGAAGCTGTCATTGTTTGTATGGTTGATCAATTACTTTCAAAATCACCAGATCAGATCAAACTCAAAAGGACATGTATTTTAAGAAGAAAGATTTACTTAAACACTAACAGTAAGTAGGTAGGAAATCCTTGGTGAGTAGTTTTTACTTCATAATACAGGAACACATTTGTAACGGCAATTTTTTTTTTACGAGAAGTAAATCATAGACCATATTTTAAATAGTTCTTCATCACAAGGCTAGCTTTCCAACTTCAAGTATTTAATATTTTTAATATTCAAAAGATAGTTTTTAATTGAAAATAATAAACATTTTTTACCCAAGGAATAAGAGACTGCTCTCTAGCTAACACAAAAGCACTCAAACGCCATAGTCAGCTTCAATGGGGAAGCAGGGAAAAGCAGAAGAAAAAGTGCACCATCCAAAAAGGTAGAACAAAAATTCTTTCTGTTTCATGTTATGAGATGAACACAGTTTCACTGTAATGAATTAAGTAATAGAAAGGCATTATGTCATATGTCCAAAGAACAGTTTTGGTCTTAAGAGAAAGTTTAAGAGAGTTTTGGTCTTAAGAGGTTAGATTCCTTGGCCTTTCTGTTCCCACAATCAGTTAATTTTTTACCTTCAAAAGTTCTATTATGCTATCTAACTTAATCAGCTTTAAGGACAAGACTCCTACCTTAAATCCATTTAGCCTGGAAAATTTTAATTCTGTGCATTAGAATTTGTAGATTATCCATTTGGTAGGTAAAAGCTGAAACAAATAATAATGAGTTTGTCACCAATCCACTTAATTTAAGAACAAAAGAGCATTTCAATTACTTCTGGCTTTCTGAGGACAAGAAATTGAACCAAGTTCAATATTATGATGTAAAACCTAGCACTTGTTTTGAGCAGCTCATTTATTATGGTGAGTATATCATCATTGTTATTCACACTCCAGCGTGATCTCCAAATGGCAGGGAATATATCATTCAAGTTGATATATACAAAAGAAACACCACATACAGTGGAGAAGGACTGGGGAAGAAGCCTTTCAGTGACTTTTTTTTCCTGTGAGAAGTTTACTATTCTTGCCTCACTGGAAAAAATGAAAAAACTGACAGTACAATTCAGCCACTGTTCCTTGCAGCCATTTGCCAAGCAAAAAAGGTAACATAGAAACTATTTGTAATCATGTTTCTGAAAATATTTAGACAGATGGTATGGTGACAAGATGTTGGTAACTGCATGTTTGAAAGAAAGCATACTTTCAAAAATCATCTTAGTCCACCCATTTTACAAAGGCAGTTTAGCATAAACAATATTGCTCATATACATGAAAATTTCAGAAAATATTTCACTTCAGAAATTTCTTCAGACATTTCCCTGGCATAATTGAAAGCAGACATTTTTAGACAGTTAAATATGCAGACACAGGAAATAATGATAGTAAAATAGTCAAACAATAACCATGAACTACCCATATTCTTCTAAAAATTGATTAATAATGCAGCAGTGTATAATCCTTAACTGTAAAATCTAACATTAATGTAGCATTTAGTAACACTGAATTTCATGTCATTTTTATCCTTTCAATAAATTTTAGAGAGATAACAGTCAATCTCTATCAAAATCTGTGATAAAATTTCCCAAATTCTTCAAGGAAGACACGACTTCAATAATATGTCTCTGGGAAAGGGTCACTGCTGAAAGTGTTTGCCATAGGGCCAAAACCACTAGAAAAATATGAAAGATTTAAAAAAGGTGGAGTCTTAGGGAACAAAAAAGATGACCTAGAAAAAACTAAGAGAACTGAGATTAGTCAAAATTTCACTTCAGAACATTTGCAATGCCTCTCTGACTGGAAGAAAATATCTTTAACAGAACCCAAAATTTTCACTGATGTACTAACATGATTCTAAACATATTTCTTTTAAAAACTACTTATATTTTATATCAGCACTTCCATAGTAACAGTACTGAAATAATCTGAACTTAGTAACTCAAAAGCAATACATTTGTCATACATCTGAGTTCCACCACAGACACTAGCCATTTTCAAGTTTTTGTGAAATGGAAGCATGTGGACAAATCAGTGAATGGCTCAAAAGCTCTCTTCATCTTAGTGAAGATGCTTGGAATCTTATGAAATAACTCTGCAATATCTACATCAGTCAGGGTAGCTCTGAGTTCATTGCAAAGACTGTAAGGGGAGACCATAATACTTGTAAAAATATGAAACAGATCAGTAAATAGTAATTAATAATGTAAGCATACAGATAAATAGAATTTCCATTCAGAATGTCGCCTGAAATTTCATAACTCTATGTGATTTTAAAGTTTATGTTATTCATGGTACTATTCAAATTAGAAAGTGCATTTCTGACACACTAATTACAGAGAAGAATGCTCCTAGGATGAATGCCAACAGGGTGATTTTGCCTGTACATTTTCAAGCAGCACCTCTATCAGACAGAATAACATCAAATAAAGCTGCAGGTCAATGAGTACAAATGAAATGGATACTCTTGGAGACAGAAGTTCTGTTCAGAGGGGCATGGCTCCATTTGAAAGTAACAATTTCTTGCTCCATACTTTGTGGATATGCCTGTGCTGCCATCCATCAATTTTAGAGATAAGAAAAACACATTTCTGTATCTAGTAATTCTTCCACTTGTTTTTGATGCTGCTAGAAAGTGGTTTATACCTGCTGTGCAGGTGACAGTGCTTTTGAGACAGCAGCACTATGGAATGTAATGATAGTACAGTAGGAACTTCTAGCTATTTTTCTTTAGACAGCCAAGGAAATCAAAAGGCATCTTTAAGATTGCCCAAGTGGGTTTGCTCAGCCACATAATGTAGGCACTACTATGAACAACTACATGTAGGACTCACGATCATAAATAAACACATCCTCAAGGAAAAGATTAATTTAAAACTTATTTACAAATACACTTTGTACTTTAGAAGAGCATAAGTTAAAAAACCATATCATTAATCATATTCAAAATTAATCTTAAAGATTTACTTTTGTTTTTTGAGAATCTGACAGTTCTTTTCCCTTCTGTACTTGTTTATGCATTCCTAGTGAATTTATTCCAGTTCTGAGTTCCCTAAAGTCTTCTCAGCAAGACTACAACATCATCTTCAGCTAACACACTTCAATTACATAGAGCTCATCACTTTGCTGGGAATAGATATGCAGCATACTAAATAAGGGAAGATAAGGACTTCTCAACTCGCTGTCTGCTCAGTTGAAAAACAGTGTTTTGGTCTAAACTTTACACCAGGAAAGATCTGCCAGGTATAGCAGAGGAGCCAGTTCAGTCCACAAAATGGTTTGGCACAGAGTGCTGACTTAATAACATCTAAAAGTGGAAAGAACAGTGCCAGCAGGGATGGAAAAGTAAACAGGTGTCACTGCAGGAGAGAGTGATACACAATATATCAGTATTCTTACTGCCTCCATTTCAGGAGATCATAAGTGGACTTATGAAATTCCATGATAAAGAAGAAAATCAGCACGTCAGAAAGTAGAAAGACCTGCTACTCTCTCTTAAGTCTGAATATTAAGATATAGCCATTGTATCACTATTAGCAAAGTCAGACAAGTGTCAAGGTCAGACAGATGAAAGTGCTATGATATTATTTGCTGGAATAAAGCTTGGAAATCTAGTTCTCTGTTCACAAGGCCAGGCAATCTGTACTCCAATATTCCTTCTCACAAAAGCTTGGTTTTGCAACTAGTTTTGCATAGTTTCTGCATATAATATCATCTATGTTATTTTCCCTAATAGTGATTCATTTTTCTTCTTAAATTCTAAATGAAATGTGTTTTCTTGTTACCAAACTGGGAACCACAGAAGTAATTGTCTCAGCTGACTACATTCTAGCATGACATATCTGGATTTATTTCAAAGATGTGTCTTTTTTTTTTTTTCAGTTAATTAAACCAATAGACAGCCTGAAATGTTTTCAAGCTGAATTATTGCTTTCCAACATACAGCATATGTACTTATTGTTCCAAAACTTTTGTAGGTTAGGAGCTATCAGCACTTGCAGTGGTACTAAATATAGTGCCAATTTAGATCTGTATACGTGGAGTAATTGATTATTATTTACAGTTTGCATGAGTTTGCCTTGAGTAAATCAGCAGGGAATATTCTGATCCAAACACTTTGCTGGGAAAGACAGTGCTTTGCTCTCCTTTAAGAACACCTCAGCTTCCGTATCAGCCAGTAATTTGGAAACCTCCCCAGGGAAAACAACTAAAACAGTATCTTTTCTATCATAGAAAGTAATCTCTTTTTTTCTGTCAATTCAAAGTCTTCTTTATTAAAGTTCTGTCTGAGGCCTTAAGGTAAATTTCCAACAGCAAAATGATGTATTAAAGTTGAAACTACACTTCTAGAAAGTTCTTTAAAGTAAAAAATGAGCATTAAGAAGAGGGGAGAAAGAGGGACAGGAAGTAAACGCCAGAAGCCAATACTCAAAAGACATCCAAAGATATGGACACCCTAGCCTTCAATAAAGTATTTCTTCAATATGTTATCAATGAAGAAATGAAAATAGATTGTGAACTGAGGTAACACAAACCACAAATTTCCTCCTTCACTATTTAGCTGAATGTTATTCCAGAAGTTCTGAAAAAGGAAAACCACATAAACAGCATTCTCTTGAAAAAAGATGTGAAACATAAGGTAGTTCAGAAACTGAACATATGTCAACAGCAATATGATGCCATGAAAAAGAGGTTATTATGTACAGTTATTGCCAGGTAACATTCATAACAAAATTACTTCACTCAGCTCAATACTGGTAGAGCTCCACCTGGATTATGAGGCTAACCATTGTAATGCATACAAGATGTGGAACAACTGAAAAGACTGCAGATAAGAAAACAGCATCCCTAAATAATCTACAAACTATTGTGGAGAGAAAATGGAATCTGTTCAACAGGGAGAAAAAGAGCAAATATAAATAAATTTATCAAATACCTAGTATTTCAGAAAATAAGAGCACAAAAATTCTGCAAGTGTTCTGTGAATATGATTTACAATAATGTTTGAATTACAGCAAGAAATATTTATAACAGATGTTAGAAAACACCTTATAATAGGAGAACCAAGGTCTAAACAATTGCCTGAAGGAAGCACTATCATTTTGGAAATGGTTGTTTAGTAATTCAGGAATTACGGCAGGCTGGTGAGGATTGGTGAGATAATATATTGATAACCTTCCAATCTTATTTATATTATCCAATGAATAGACATGTGCACATATGTACAACTGCATATTCCTTATTCTCGTTTCCAAGGGAGACTTTTCTTATTTGAAAAACAAAAGAGCAAAAGCATGAACACAGTGATAACTCTGCAAAAGCCCAGACTCAGTTCCTGGTTTTTGTCAGATTAGTGCACTTTATAAGATTTCAAATCATGGCATGAGATAACAATTTCACAGTTGTTTTTCACAATATACTCATGAAATTCAAATAATCTGTTTTATTGTTAATATTCCTGCCACAGTACATTTGACAACTGTAATACTAACATAACTAATCCTGCCCACATATGATGGGCAGGTCTAACATTTTGCTAGTTTCGCTGAGTGATATTATGTTACCAACATTTAAGTGCTCTTCTTGATGATTCCAAACAGAAGTTCTACTGAAAGTAAGACGACACAGTACGAACTACTGATATTAAATTGTGTGTGCATACATTTTAAGAAGGAAGATAAGCATATAAAATCATAGCTTTTGTCTTGCTGCTTTATTTCAGAGTGGATAAAACATGAGAAGAATACAAGATACTTTAAGTGGTGATAAAAGAGATCTTAGAGCTCTGGAAAAAGGAATAGAGATTGTAAGTGAAACGCTTCAGTCGTATAAATATTAATTTTAAAAGAGATACTTGATCCTTTAACATACTTGGAAGACACTAATTATCATGCTGATAGAACAGCTTAAACTGGGCAAATCAAGGCCTTCACTTTTGTGTAAACACACTGCATTATCCGCAATATCTGCTCCTCTTAGGTTTCTATGCTAATTTTGTAAACTTTGTAAAACTACTACTTTGATCCTGCAGTCATAAGAGAGCGTAGGGCTGCTTAGGTTTTCAACTTAGACTGTCCACATTTAGCTTCACTCCATCATAGTATCTACTACATTTCCCAAGTTTTATTAAGTTCAGATTAGTTGCTGGATCCAGCTTGACTGAGAAGTGGAGCAAGGCTGTATGGTACAGAAAAGGGCATCTCCAGTTTTGAAATACTACACTGGCCAGCAGTTGTCAGTTGATGGTATTTGTACCATCTGTCAAGAAAACAACAGAACAAACTGGATGTGCTGCTTTCCCTTGGGAAGCAAACATGGTGTGTGGGGTGATGATCCATATCTTTCAGCTATTTGGAGTTTGCTGACACTCCCATGAGTCCTGCATGCCCACCTTTTCTTCCTGTGGATATCAGGAGTAGGGAAGAAGCTTGGGGGCACTGCCCCCTTTGTATTCAGATGTGGATGTTCAAAAGCACACTTGGGAACAGTAATATACGATACTAGCAGACAGTGGATAAAATACCAAAGGAAGCCAACAGTGGAAAACATTAAAAGGCTGGTTTCTCACTATACCTACACAAGTTTACAATTCATAGGGATGGTTTTCTGTAGTTTTGTGTCTTTGCACTAGTGAAAAACTGACTGGAAATCTGTTTCAGACTTGCAACTGCAAAGTTGTCCATCCAACTTGTATAAATTTTTTAGCAAGAACTGACATAACTATAAGAACAGAATCTACACAGGGAATAAAACTTCAAAAACTAGAATATTCAAAAGAGGGAGAAAGGCAGAACAGCCAGTACTTACAAGCAAATAATTAAGAGATTCAAGCTACTGTTAAAATGCAATTTTTTAAACAATAAGGAGCTACTAAGCCATTGTCTCTGAAATCTCAGAAAATCTAAAAGCTAAGTGAATGTAAAAATCAACCATTTTGTTTCAATAGTATTCAGTATTCAATTTGTCCTAACGTGGATGATAACTTATTCCATGTAATCACTCTTCTCCTTTATGGAACATCGTCAGAGTTCCCTAAAGTTACTTTTAAAAAAAAGGTCTTCTTTCTTCAGGCAAAAGACATCAAAATATATGTAGAAATTAAATGTACCTTTAGAGAGGAAAATTCCATGAACCGAGAAATTCAGCTTGGAAGCAGATCTAGTCAAAACTCTTCTAAAAACAAATTAAAAACTTTCATCAATTATTGTTTTGAAGAACAGACATTACTCTAAAGTTGAGTTACAACACTAATATTTATTGGCAATCACTGCCCTTCTGATAGTCGAGATGGTGATTTTTCAGTTTCCTGTCTGCTTTCTCACTATTAACAAAGCATTGCTCAGCAGAGACAGGTAATGTTTTTAGGAGTTGATTTATCCCTGCAAGCCTAGAGGCTTCGGTATCAGGAATCTTCAAGGACAGTCAAAACTAATTGAGCACAGGTGGAACTACAAAATGAGTAATGTACCAACAGAGATGGCAGTCCTGAAAAGTGCAACCTGGCTGGTAATTAAATACAAGTGTGTGTCAGCTTTTTGCTTATGTTTGAGAAGAAATAGTCACACCTCTTGTTTATGTAATTAATTTCTGATATCACTCTGCATTGCAGCCCTGAAAAAGCAAGCACCTGAGGTCACCTAATTGATAAACCAGATTTCTTACAGTGTTTCATGTATTTTTTGAAGGCTGCAAACTTCTTGTCTTTTAGAAGAACGTATCTGTACAGAATTGTCTCTGACAAGACTTCATGTGAGTATGTAATAAAAGAAACATATTTTCCTAATACAATTACATGATCTGATAGAAATTCATCTCAATTCCATAATTTATTCTCAATAACTGTTTGCAGACACCATAAGCAAAATAGTGTGCATGTGAGAAAAGACTATTTATTGCTGTGACATTTAAATATCTAGAGACTTTAAGCACTATAATGAGTGTTATCAGGGACATATCAAAGATAAAATAGACACCTATTTTTTCAGTTTCTATTACACTAATCAGCAAAGCTATTAATTTCCCAAAGTGCTTAAATGCATAAGGCAGAACTGAATTAAGTAAAATGCCATGATTAATTGTGAAGATACTTCTCAAGGCTGTATTTTGGCTGACCTTCATGATTTAATTGGCAGCACTGTAAAATATCCAGTGTCACATACAGAACTGGTTGAATAGTTGACTGCAAGTGTTGGAAAAAATTTTCAAATGTACAATATTAAGATAGGAGTAAAAGACTTGCCTTCATATTTACATGAATATAAGACCACACCTCTGACATTTGGATCCTATATTTCCCAAACATGGATTTTGGTAGCTTCAGTTAGGTATCAAGATATAACAAGTTGTGCTAACATTTTCTTCCTGATATTTTTGTATTTTTCTTCTAGAATGTATTTTCCTTCACATGAGCAGATCTCTAGCTAACAAAGAAGTTGCAACAATTTGACTTACCAAATTGCTATCAAGGATGTGGGTATTAATGTGCTCTATAGGAAATGCTGGTACTTCTCATTATAATGCCACTATCCCTTTAGAAAAGCTTATCTGGCTCTTCAGAGAAAATATGACTTCTGGTAATTTAATTTAATCCAAAGGCACATATCTGTTTTGTGACTTGAGTTGAGAAGAGACTGTTAATGTATCAAACCCCACCAGACATAAAACAACCTAAATAAATAGATCAGTGAAAACTATGCATATCTCAAATTTTATTTGTCCCTTGTGGCATTCATTTTTAGTAACAGTCATCTCAAAATCCATAGAAAGATGTCAAGTAAAAAAGTACTGTAACTTTTGCAGCAGCAAATAGATAACCAACACTTAAGAAGTGAATTAGACATATTAAAACACTGATTCTAGAACAATCTCTTTACTGTTATTGTCCTCTAAGGCAAAAAATTTAGAAAACTCTGCTAAAGTGCCTGAATCACTCCGAGGTTATTGTAAGGCTGTAAATGTCTGAAGTGAAAATTTCTTTATCCCTTGAAGAACAGCTACCGGAACAAAAGCACTGTTCTTAAACTGACCTTCTGTTAAGGATATATTCCAAAAAATTTTTTTTCTTGCATGTAAGGTAATGGGCAGGAGGAATTTAAGTATTTTACTTTTCAAAAGTCATTGCTTATGGAGAAAATCATCATTCACTAGACCAGCAATGGACAGATGGACACTTCATCATGACACATCCAATTGACATGTTGGTGCATCTGTCATTTGCTTACTCCTGAAATCACAGGGTAAGACATTCTGCCATAAAATAAAATCTGCATACATGGCAAGAAGGCAACGGCAACACATTGTCATGTGAATAAGACTTTCAAACAACTTCCTACTTACTAAGATGCAGCAGCTTATAATACTACATTTCATGGATTCTCAAGGGGTCAGATATGATGCTTGTTTTCTTCTGCGTGAAATTGGTGAGGCTAGAGACTAATAGGGGCCACTGGTCACTGCTCTGTATGTTGGTATATATAAATCTTCAGGGAAATTGTATTGCAGCCTTTCAATAATTAAAGTGGGCTTATAAGAAAGATGGGGACAGACTTTTTAGCAGGGCCTGTAAAGATAGGACCGGGGTGAAAACTAAAACTAAAAGAGGGTCGGTTAGGTAAGTTTTCAGGAAGATTTTTTACAATGAGGGTATTGCAACACTAACAGATTGCCAGAGTGGTGGTAGATGTGCCATCCCTGGAAACATTCAAGGTCATGTTGTATGGTCAGCCTGCTCCCATTGAAGAAGTCCTGCTCATTGCAGGGTAGTCAGACTACACAACCTTTTAAAGTCCTCCAATCCAAACCATTGTATGATTCTATGATTTATTTTAAATTTCAAAATAAAAAGATTTTAGGATACAGGATAATTCTCTCTGTATGCTTGTGAGATGATGAGAGCCTTTTGTAGTAATGAAATTTCACTGCCTCTTGACCAGTTCTTCTAACCTGAATTCCACTGGAAATCTACCACTTAAAGAAAAATACAGCCACCCTTTCCTTTCTTATTTTCTTAAGTATGGGGAAGAGAGCTTCTGCATCATGACTTAGACAATTTTAAATCTCTTTCTCACAGCCATGTTCACTTTGTGACTAAATACAACAGAAATAAATCCTTGATTAAAGGTACATTCTATTAGCTGTCTCAAAGGTGACATGGTTTACAATGAGATTCAGTTTGGATGCAGGTGAAGTTTGTCATAATGGATTTTATGAAGATAACTTCACAAGGTACCAAGAATTAAATTTCTATGGAAATCACAAGTATGCTTATGCATAAAATAGAAATGCATGAGACTGTGATCATGAAACCTTGCTCTGACATTGAACTGGTATTGCATCTGGTTTACCTAAGACCATCTGAAAAAGGCAGATAAATCTTGCAAGTGATATTTGGTAAGGTAAAAAATACCAAAACAATTTCTCTGGTTCTCTCACAAAAATTAGCGTTCTGTAAAATGGTTCTTATGAAAAGAGGCTGAGAAAACTCTATTTGTTGAGTAAAAAAGATGGAGAGGCTTTAATTCTCTCTTCATCTACTTAAAGGCACACTGCAGAAAAGGCAGAGCTAGCCTCTTCTCTCTGGTACACACTAAAACATGTATCTTACCATTTCTGACATTTAAAGAACAATACAAGAAATGTGACTTTATCTCTGATGTTTCAGCAGACTGAAGTTAGGCACAAATTGTTTTACAAGGAACATCTTTCGAGAAAGAAAATGTTTTTAATGTCTAATTGATATCTGTTCCTTTTATCAGATTACTAGAGCATGGGGAGTTACTTCATCAAGAACCATCACACAGAGCAAAGCACACTGAGTTATGCCCCTTATGTTTTATTTGGTCTGCACTGGATATGAATGTAAATAGTTCTGAACCCTATCAACTAATGCATTAAAATGCACTTGCATATCATTGTCAAAAAACTTACAACAGAACTTATTACCATTTTACTTATTATTACAAACTAACTTCTTGATATCTTTCACAACAAAAAAACCCTGCTCTAAATTAACAGGTTTTTATCTTTACTAACCAACAAATAAGGTCAATAAACGCTTTCTGAATAGTAAGAAAATTTCTGTATGAGAAGAGAAATGGAAATAAACTAATATCAAAGTTCCAAACTTTAGTATTTAATCCATGAACTTCTGCAAAGCTTTTCAACATGGTCAATAGTATGTGATTTGAAAAAGCATCTGGTACAACAAACTAGAACTACAAAAATATGAAAATTATACAGAACTCCCAAAGAGTGCATTGAATAATCCTCATCATACTAGGAAATTCCTAGCTAGGTATTCCTCTTATATATCTAATTCCCACCAACAGGCTACAGTTTTTCAGGACTGCATCCTCATGAGGGATTGGACTGCTATGCAATTTTTATCTTAGGTTTCTACATCACCACCTCATGGCTATACTCTGCATGGTGAAGACCAGGATGACCTGAAATGGTCTCACATTTTCAATGCAATCTAATTCTATCTCATGATTCTGTAACTATATCCCCAATGTCCTGTCAGTCTAGCCCAAGTTAAGATTCAGTCATGTGTGGGGTTTTTTCTCAAGTATTTAAAAAAAGTACCTTGCCTTGACTGGGCCATTTACTGCCTGCCTGCTTAACTCCATCTCACAGTCATTTCTGCTGCAGCAGCCATTCCTCTACTTTCTTGGAAATATTTAATGGCACTCCAAAATAGCTACTATATTTCCTACAGTAAATATCACCCCAATATAAGCATTTCCAGATCCTCCTACATGAACTACTAGAAATAAATATAGATTTTTTGCAAGTGAATCAAATGCAAAATACATGGTAATTTGACCAGTCTATCAGTGCATGCTGCAAACATTATTTCTTGCACCATATCTCATAACAACCTTATGGCTCAAAGGGAGACAGGTTGTGAATTTTTTGTGCATCTCAGTACTTCAGTTGAGTTGATACATATGTAATGTCTTTAACTTAGGAGAGAAGAACTACAATGGCTAAAAAATAAAATGGAGGACCAGATCTTCAAAGAAAAATAAAACTGTGAAGAAAGATTGTTATCTGTTTTATTGCATAACGTACCTTTAGTTAGGAATATTAGTAAAAATAGACCAGCAATTAGGGGAAAAAACTCAGGAGCTATCAACACAGACAGTGACGCTGCACCGAATGTAAATTATTTAGAAGATTCAAGCAGTTTTATGCAATAACACATTATTTTCTTCACATATAACCAAGACATGAAATCTTCATCTCCAAACACAGCACAGCTCAAGTTTAGCTACAGAAGTAAAACTCTTGCTCTGTGGCATACATACACACATATTCATTCAATGGGATGTTCTTTGTCTCCATGAAAACCTGAACAGTGAAGTTGCATGTGTCTAGACATGATTTTTGTCATCGCTATTTTTTCATTTCACATATTCCTTGTTTCTCATTTGCAGAATCCCATGCTATTTGCCTAAGCTGTGACCAGAAGGACAACTAGTAATTAATTGCAAATGAAGCAGCACCACAACTAACTAACTAAAAGCTGGAGCTTAAGGTTTACTAAAGCACCTTTAAGTTAACCCTGAAATGAACAGGTGAACACTACTGGGTAGTTCAAAAGAAAGACTGTTCCCAAAATATTACCTGGTTTAGAAATAGTAAAGATTGTTAAAGCCATACAGATTAACAACATTTCATTGAATAGGATGACACTCTTCATCACTGTTTATATGCTCTGCCTTTATTTTTTAATATTATATTGTATTAGCTAGTTACCAAGTATATACAAAGAAAAGAAAAAAAGAGTTTAATGAAATTCATGCTACCATTTGGATTTTACTTAAAGGAATTCCATATTTATTCTGTGGGTTAATTAGCTTTATCTTCTTGGTTAAGAGCTTTGCTAAAAATAAGAGTGAGAAGTAGTGAGAAATGATTCAGGGAAAAAAAAAACTACCAGAACCTCAAAACATTACAATTATCTGTTTCAGCTCAGATAAAAGGCTGAAAAAACCACCAGTGTCCCATGATTCAATGAATTCAGTGAATCTGCCTTGTCCTGGTCCCTTCCTCTGTCCTCTACTAATCCTTTCTGAGTTTATCCAAGACTAAGGACTTTTTGTTAAAATTTCCTTGATTGTGATTCTGCCCTCCCTTTACCACTGCACTGATGCAGCTCCTTCTTTCTTACTTCTTCCTTGAGCATTTTAGCTTCACTGTGAAATATGGTCATTAAACTGGAATAGAAAAAAACTCCATGGGCTATGTTGAACTGCTACAATAATTTACCATGAATATTGTATTATATGTATTTTCTGCCAGTCTGCCATTAGCTTGCATATAAATGTGTGTTTTAACATTGAAAATTAACTAAAGAACTTTTAAGTAATGCAGGTGTTAGTAAAGTAACATCTGGAGGACTGGACACTGAATGTGAGCTCCTCCCTGGATGCAGTTTTTAGAAGCTCTGATAGCAGCTGCTTCTTACAGCTCCCCTCACACACTGTTTTTGCTTTTTTGTGGCTATCCATCATCCAGGCTTTCTCCTTATAAGAACCACACAAGAACAGAGGAGAAACTTTTGTAGAGTTCTCTGAATTTGGGTGAGGTGGGTGAATCCTCATAAATCCAAACTACTTTGGTCTGAAAGCAATTTCTTCAGTGCAAATATGGATTAATTTGTTTTTTCTCAGGTGAGGGTTCTGGCACACACAGATTCACAGAAATATATTCTGCAGAATGCATTTTAGAGCAATCCTTTCATAGCTGAATCTCCTCATAATTATCAGTGCTCTACAAGTCTCTTCCCACTGCATAATTTAAAGGAAATCTTAACAAATACTTTATGCAATGCAGGAGAGGGAGGCCTTCCAAACACTGAGATATGGCATATCTGGTTTTATAGACAAACATCTTTATGAGATAGTTGAGATGTCCAAATTCTAAACTAGCCGCAAATTTTATTTTAAAAAATTAGATATTAGTATTCAGTTCTGTTTCCATATCAGATTAAAAAGCCCCAAAATAGAGAACTAAGCAATCTCCTTTTGGAAAGCGTATTCTAAGGAAAAACATGATATACAAACATTTGATGCACACTTTTCAGTGTGCCTATAAATCCCTAAAAATTACTGTCATCATTTTATATCTGGAGAAATTGACAAGGAAAAGTTAGCCTGTACATGGTTTATCTTTTCACTCTCCTAGATTTCCTAATTCAGGAGTTCTCATCCTTTTGATAGCTAAGTCTCAGCTCAAAATATTGTTGAGTGAATCCAGGTCTGCCTAGTCCCTGGCCCCTGCTCAGAACTCTACCAATCCTTCCTGATTCTATCTAAGCCTTAGGATTTCTGTCCCAATTTCCTCAACTATGCTTCTGACCTCCTCCTGCCACTTCCTTCACCTCCTCTATACTCTCAGCTGTAGTCACATTGGTGATGGAACAAGAATAATGAGCCCATAGAGATGCATCTGATTGTGTCCAGGGTATTTTTATACCTCTGCTTGGGAGGAGGGGAAGAGTGCAGAGCTGTGACACCAGTCCTGCATAGAACTAACACAGATTCATGTAGCTCTTTGCTTGGAGTGGCTTAAAGAAACAGTCTAGTCAGCAGAAATCACTTTCCTAAATCACATCATCTTTTGTGGGCTTCCATATTTATGCAAGGACAATAAATGTGCAAGAAGCTGCGCAAAGTAAACAGTAGGTCTTCCAGTGAAATATCTCCTATATTTTAAAACAATGATTTCTCTCCAGTTGGTTCACTGGGGAAACAAAACAAAACTTATTATCACTATCTAAAGTCACTGGAATTTGATGAATGTATCCCATATCAAAATAGCATTGTGAGAGTATGAGCATGCAGTGGACTTCTTCAACTTACAGTATAATAATTAGTCTCTAAGAAGGATGTACCTTTACATACAAAGACTTTAAGGATCTAACACTAAAACCCTGCAGAGAGAGAGATGCTTCCTTTTGCTTCTTGCATATTATAAAATGCATTTTGCAAAGAAGTACCTGACCTTGTCATGCAAATGGAAAATTTAATCAGTGCAGCTGTAGAAATCCATGTAAATTTTAAAAACTAAATTGTGCAATTCAGAAAAAAATCAATAGCTTCCAGAATAGATGTTTCCAAGCTATTATGTCATATATAATTAAAACTCCAAACTGCTAACAGCTACTCTCATGAGGTACCATGTATATGACTGTACATTTAAGCTTATAAAACAGACCTACTGGGTTTTCTACTTGAAAGCATAAAATAGAAAACACCATATATTGTACATAACTCTGTATGACTGATATCATCTAATCCACTTCTATAACACTACAAAAGATGAAAAGGCAGTAGCAGCTATGTGAACTTTTCCACCTACCAGCCTGTTTCAGATGAGTGCTATCTATCTTTTCAAGGTATCGGGAAACTAAATGAGAGTGAGAGTGGAACAAATGTCTGATGGGTGACTTATCTGGCATTAATGGTTTATACTTGCTGGGGAAAAGCAAGCTGGTGTGTGCTTGGCTCCAGGCCTCCAGGGAAACATTAAGATGGTCTGAATGGGATAATCTCCTCACTGCAGGAGGTAAGAGTTAGTGGACTCAACAGAGAACGGTGCAACAGTAAAAGGGGTGATTTTGTGGCAACAGTGGGAGACCAGACTGCTTTGTTCAGAAGGCAAAATTGGGCTCACTGAGCCGTTCACTTTAGGAAGGGAGCACAGATGGCTTATTGACACATTTATCAGGCACTCCAGTGTCAGGGCTTCAACTTTTATGCAACTTTTATGAGATCCATGTTTCTAAAAATATTTCAGTAATTATCTATTTAATTTTTACCAAATTCACCCTCAAGTCTCACTCCCTTCAGTTAGCATAGCTGGAAGCAGATGAGGACCTCTAAGGCATACTGTGCTAAATACTGAAATATGAATTAAAAAATCTTCTTGCTTCCCACCATCACAAGGTGTAAATCTCACTGGCATTACTGGCACTTTTATGAACAGAGAATAGAAAAAGAGTATTTGACAGACAGAAGTTCTTTCATTATTTTATCTCATTGCAATGCACAAAGAAGAACAGAATGAAGTGATAAATGTCACTATGATTTGGATGAACTAGTAAAGAAAAACTATTTTTGTCACGAAACTGGGTAAAATAGTACTGAATAAATTGATCAAAAGGCTTGCTAGAGCTTTGTATGATATAACAGAAAGTACATTCTTTTTAAAATAATCATAATTGTAGTCTATAGTATCTTTTAATTGTCAATGCTGCAGATTCTTGATTTGAAGCTTGACTATATAATGTGAAAATGAAGAAAAATCAGCTTTCTAGAAAAAATACGCCAGGGATAAGTTGTAGTTTATGTGAAACTAGTGATTATGCAATGAAGTTTCTTTCTCATTCTCAGCCAAACTGCTGAATAATTTTGCTCTGCAACATTGAAGAGAGTAAGAAAACAGAAGACTGAAACAAGAGGAGAATAGCAAAGAGCTCTGCTATTCACTACAGGACCTCACCTGTCACTTCATACTCAGTCTTTCTTCTGACACAAAATTCCAATCCATCCTTTTATTAGTCCTGAAAATGTATAGAGTTTTAGAAAATAAACTGGCCCTTGGAGATATGAGCCATCTCTTTTACTTTGAGAGCTGAAGGACTAATTTACAAGATACTGGGCTTTTTTTCTCTTATTTCCAGATTCTTCAGAATCTATCACTTTTTTTTCCCATGCTTACTCTGTATTTGAATACAGTATTGATAATAAATATTTAAAACTTGTAACATATGGGATAAATAATGTCAGTAATTCCCTATTTCTCAACTGAATAAACATTTCTACAGCTAAAACACCAGCTTTTTCAAATTGAAACAATCTGCAAATCTTCCTCTATGTAGCAACAACATTCATAGCTAATAAAATGTGTTCTGTTTCCCCAAATGTGGGAGAGGAGAATTATCATAACCTGGCATTAAATTGAGTTTAATCATAGCAAACCTTTTTCATCCATTCCTACAGACATCATGACAAAACATGGCTGATGAATAAAATATGGAGCATTTTCATATCACCTAACACAACCTGAGGCAATACTCAATACTCTGTTCATTTTGCCTCTGGTAAGCCCACAATATGATGGACTTATATAGGTACCTTCTCTAAAAAATTATGTCCACTTAAAAGAAAGGATCAAATGTTAAAAGAAAGGATCAAATGTTAAAAGAAAACTAGAAATGGCCTTGGGGCTTGAGGGAACTGCCAAGTTCATGGGGTCTGCTTTCACAAGTAATTACATCGTGCAGTATTTTTCATGAGGTGATGACACACCACTTAGAAGTACAGAGTGCTTTCCACAACTACACTAATCATTATTGGGAAGCTGTTCCCAACTCTCATGAGGTGTACCTATTACTATTTAATGTTTAGTTTTTCTAGTACTAAGAATGTACTGTAATTTCAATATCTCGTTTTCCTCCCTAGAGTCGTACTTCGAAGAAATCCTCCTATTTCCTCTAACATTATCATAGACATTTTAAAGTAGCCAGTTACATTTTTGTAAGAAAAAGTTTAGTGTTATCTTATCATGCAAATGAATTTTCTGTGAACTTAAAGCTCTGCATATTAGTCTAACTCCCACATAAATTAGGATTTTGTCCATTCATTTTACCACTCTCCTCTGCAGGGCACTTCTTTCCCCAGACAAATTATATGTGCAGAGAGGATACTGGTCTATAAGCAAGAATCAGCATTTGTCCAGTTTTTTTCAGTCAGTAAGACACACCAATTTGCAGGCTTTTAAAGATTAACTTATTAGTTACTTTTTTTCAAAACCACGTGTTTATACTAGCCTAAAGCCACTCTGATTCACTCTTTTCTGCTGTCCCAGTCCCAGATAATCCTGCCATGATCTAGAGCTGTTACAACTATTACTGAAACATCACATTCTATTATACAGGTCATATTTGAGTAAAGGATAAAACATCCCAAATTAGAATAGATAAGACTCAAATAGGCCAAAGGCAAAGAACAGATCCTAGATTTCTGACAATATGTAGTCAAACAAAAGCTTTTCCTCCTCCCAGCTTTGATCCAAGAAGTCATACCGTAGATTTCGCTTATCAGGTACCTAATTAAACCTTTCTTTTGATTCAATGTCTACTTATAGAAATCCTCTGCCTGAAGAGAAATTCACCCTTTATGTGTGAAAGTATAGCTGAGAGATTTAGCTCACAGATATGGACCTACATACCTCAGGTAAGATTGTAAAAAAATCTAAAACTTGAGTACTACCTAACTGGTCCTAATTTTTCATTCAGAGTGAATTTATTCCTAAAGCAAAAAATGATCTCATCCCTAATGCTTGCAGAGCAAAAGGGAACAATTTTGTGACAACAGGTAACAGTTACAGAAAATGCTTCAGTTTCAGTTTGGGACCTCTTGACAAATAAATTGAGCCTTAATGGAAAATCATGATAATCCAAACCATTGTATGGCACTATGGACTTATAATGGCACTAAGTAGTCACGTTACTTTCAAATCCAAAACAATTTTGTTTTCAAGTGGTTTTCAACACAGAATCAAGTTGCTGCTCTAGACCCAAGGAAGTACTGTGCAAATAGGATTTCTTATGCTAGGGTATCATTCAAATAACCCTACAATACATGCTGTTTGACTGAAGATACAACTTTTCTGAGTTGACAAGGCAGTAGCACATTCACAATATAAATGTTTTTTAGGAAAAATCTAGTGCAGTTTTAAGGAGGCACAGCTTATGGAATGGGCTCATCTTATGCTATATAGTCCAGTAGTACTCTGTACTGTCCAGTTATAAATAGAGTTTATAACTCTAGGTTAAATAATATCCAAGAGGCAATGAAACAATTCTTGTAGTAAAGGCACAGAGCTTTTGGTTTTATTATTTTAATTTTATTATTTTAATTAATACTTCCAAAGGAATAGCGTAAGAAAAAGCTACTCTATTTTGTTCCTATGTGAAGAGGTCCCAAAGGCAAAATTCACCATTTTGAGAAGTACCTCTGCTTTGGAAATGACATTCAATACCAAAAAGGCACAGGGAAAGAATCATAGAGTAGCTGTCCAGAAAGCACTTCTGTCTATATTTTTAAAGTGAGAGACATTCCTATGGTTTACCTGAGACATTGCAAAGATTTTCCTGATAAGGGGAGCACCAAAGTGTATTTGCATATCTAGAATACAGCTTCTTTATATCCTGTACTAAAAGTTGTTACATTTCATATAAATACCTTCCATTTTAGTGTCTTAGTTGTGTTTAAACACCAAGAGAATCAAGCAAGCAGTGGAAATTTCTGGGCAATCCTGCTGACCAGGGTAGTGAAAACTGCATGTCCTCATAATCTAATTGACAAAATCTTTCATGCTAACAGCTACCTGTATATCTAAGGATTTATTAATACTTTCCTCTTTGAAGGTACCTGTAACGTCAGTCTCTAAGATATTTGTAAAAACTTCTGAAGACATCTTGAAAGTTTCCTTCTAAGTTCATAAGCACCGGAATGTTTGCACAAATCCTTCTCTCTCAGATTGTTAAGCAGATCAGAAACTTGTCAAAACAAAGCATGGAAAAAACATTCCATTCTCAGATACATTTCTAGGTGCTGGGATGAGAACAAAATACAGCTAAGATATTTAATTTTCAACCATATCAGGAACCTGAGGAGCGATATAATAATAGGAGGAGCTACCTAATAATAGCTGTAGTTTAATGGATCCTCCACTTGCTACTGCAACAAAGGAACCATTGTTTGTTTTTTCCTGCTGTTTCATTCATGTACCATCATCTTCATTCTCTTATTTGTCTTAATTAAAAGGCTAAATCAAAGGCTTTCTTGAGAGAGTAATCAATCTGCCAAGTAAAGGTAAACTATTATTGTTTAAGTATTTTTTCTGTCTTCAGAACAAATTGCCATAATAGACTAACTTTGTAACCTTCAGCTGGAGATTTCAGAATTCTAATGAAATTACAGATGTAGGCAAATAAATATCCCCTAAGTGACCTAGATAGCTTTTTCCATTATGTTTCCTGTGTCAATTTAGTGTGACACAGAGCAAGAGCCCATTTGATGCGAGAGCAGCTATTTCTTCCCCACGAGCAGAGTTTATGTTATAATAGAGTTTGCTTGTTCCTGGTTGACTGCTTATTCCTTACATTGCTTATACTGTGAGCCTGTCTCCTTTGTAACAAACTTGCAACACAAGCAAAAACCTGAACGTTAGGATCCAAACTTTCAAAACATAGTGAGAAGTTTAGCACTGCAGTTGTGGAATATCCAGGTTAGGACTCTAATGGACAGAAAACTTTTGGATTCTCACTAGAGTTACAGATTTCAATGTCTCTGGAAAATGAGGATGAACATATCTTCAGACAAGTGTACAAATACGTAGACATCTCATATCTATGACCCAAAAGAAAGTGATAAGATACATTAAGGTTTTTAAAGGGTATCTATATTAATATTGAATGATGAAAAAAATGATCCATATTTATACTAGGTGTAACTCAGTGGCATTGTGTCAGCTATGAATTTGACAAGTAACCTCACATGCCACTTAGAAAACCAAAATTTAAGTATTGGAGCTGTTGCAACATATGGTGACTGCAGTGATCACTGGTAGTAAGAATTTTCTCTAAGCCAAGCAAAAATGTTTAAAACAGGAATATCAAAACCAGGCTGTTATAATGGAAATAGTGAGAAAGCATCATAACAAAATAGGATTTTACAACAGAGAACAGGAAAAAATGAAAGTGCTAATGAAAATTTGATAATCTAAAGAATGGATGAATTATTTGCTCTACCTGTATAGTAGGAAAGTGGAAGCTATAGACAGATATAACTACTTGGCAGGCAGAGCTTCATCCTTGAATGTCACAAAGGAAGCAGTGTGATCATGAATAAAGAGTTTTCACGTTTTTCCTTTTTTTTTGCTTAGTTTGAAAAAAAAAGTACGTTTTCTCTAAAAGCTCCTGAATGACTATAGGGAGATTAAGTGTGAGGATCAGACAGATTTTTTCATCATTTCAAAGGTTTTTGCAAGGTTACTTCATTTACCTCATTTCTTCCTTACTTAATGGATATCAACAATAAGGTGTACTGGGATCCTGAAGCCAGCTATTCTTATTGATATTGGTTTTAATGCAGGTATTCAGATTAAAAGTGACACAGTGAAAGAATCAGTCTTGTGATGTGTATTTTCCCATAGTGTACACTTCAATACAATTAGACAAACGCAGCAGCAATCTCTTTATGAAAATTAATTTTGTTTTCTACTTTAAAGACAAATAAACCATCTTTTTGTTGTGAAAAAAAATTATTTTTTACTTTGCCAATTAACACCACAAATCTATGAATAAAAATATAATTCCTTGTGGATACTCAAGTAAGTCTGCTACAGTTTCTAAGGCCGTATTATTTTAACAATTAAATTATTCAGGCATACATCAGTATAAATCTGTAAAGATGTTGGCAATTTTTCTCTCATTATTTTTCATACTGCGATACGTTTCTAAACTTGTGCCATTTTTTACTACATATATTATGGTAACATAGCCCAAAGAGTCTTCAGTCCTCTAAAAACACAACTGCAAAATCCCAGTCTTGAAGATAGTGGAATGTTTTCTTACTCACAGAAAGAAGAGGCTCCCACTTCTGGTGATAAAGAAGACAGCATATTCTCTTGTCAACTGAAGCCTGTAAATATAAGAAAAACATTCTTAGCTGTCACACCTCTTGGTCTCTGCTAAAATATGAGAGGCATATAATCTGCGTGGTTCATCATCACAGACTACCCTAATTTCTCCTACACAGAAAAAAAAAAGTCTTGATGTTATTGTTTCTTTCTCTTCAATATTAAAATCATAGAAATCACAAAGAACTAAAAATAATCCAGGTAAATATGAAGTCCTGTCCAATTTTAAAATTTCTGTCCTGTGCTGCTACAAATTCATTCTCAGTAAGGCAGCAGTCATGCAAGAGTTACTGTCTTTTTACTGACCAACATCTACAGGCTCATAAGTGCAGATTTATTTATGTTGGTATAAGCCTATTCATTCTTATTCAGCTGCAGAATACAGGGAAGCAAAAACCCTGATTTCAAATTCCAGTTCCTGAAGCAGTGTTGCATAGGAACTACAGATGTTTTAATTAACACACAGGTTTGGCAGATTTTCCTTCAGAGATGACATGCATGAGTTGATTATGCAGAATGTATCACACTGAAGTCTAAAAAAAATATCAGGTGGAACATCTTTATCCCCTGCTTCCTGGTTTGATGCATCCTTCTATAAGTTAAAGAGCACTTGTTTTCCAACAGCCAATTTTAGGTGTGTTTTTCCTGTGTGACATTAGAAAACACTGCCTGTCGTAATGCAACAGCTGACATCAAGTAGGAGAATCCTTCTGTTACTGTTTGTGTGCAGATCCTGTGGCTGAAGGCAAGGTGATTTCCACGTGCAATCTTAATTTTTGGAATTGAGAGTTTGATATATAAAGCTGACACAAGGTTCGTATTTTCAGTGATATCTTTGTTTCAGGTGTGCCATGGCAACCTTCTTCTTACAGATTTATAAAAGTTATACCCTTTTGATTTGTGTAATAGAAGTCATAAATCCCAGAACCAGTAACGTCATTATGGTATGGCTTTAGACAGTTCTGCCTAAGGACCTTGGACTTCTAGGATTTGATTTTGCCTTTTCCTGTTTAAACAGTCATAATATTTTGCAAGGAAGCACTGGTCAGGAAGCCAAATCGTTTTCCTCCAAGACTGGAACAATAATAGAGCATTGCTTGTCGTCCACAGAAGCCTTAGACCGACGGACTCCAGTAAATGTCAGAAAATGGTCATAAAAAACCTCAAAACATCATCTTACATTTGAAGTTTGCAGCCAACAGGCTTCACTGCTGATGGAGCACAGCTGGTGTTTAAAGCTGTGCAGAGATTACAGTATCTGCAGTAAATACATCAGAGGTTTTAAGATGCTAATTGGACCCGCTGTAATTTGGAAATTCCTATGTGACTGGGAATATGCAATGAATCACGCTCAGCTTTCTATGCTGTTAGCACCCAGCAGGAATATTTATGACAGTAGCTAGAAGTAAAATCATGAAGGGCATGCCATGGTTCTATCCCTGGATGATATATGTGTATACATATTGGGAAATGTAATACAATAGCATATTTATTACTTCCCATGGCTTTGCATAGGCTCTTGTCACTTACAAAGACAATAAAAATTGATGTGTGTATTTAAATAGGGCCTCCCACAAGTTTTAAGTCCCATAACAATGGGACAATTAGGCAACTAGATATACATAACACTCAGAACAAGTGCTAAGGTGATTTCAGCACCGATGTTCAATTACATTTTTAAGAGTTCATTTTCCTTTCATTGTTTTATTAATTTGAATATTCAATGTATTTTTATTTGTGTTGTACTGGAAGCCTTACCTACTAAAAAGTGCTGTCTTGATCATAGCTTTTAATCTAAAGTCTGCTGCCAGTAGTTCTAGCTTGCATTAATTAGGTTTGCTGTCTTGCACTGATTCCAGAGAAGTGAAGATCATTATTCAAGTTATAGACAAGCCTATTGTTTTCTACAGGCCTATTTTTCCCTAAACTAGGAAGCTTTGTTCTTGTAACACAGTTGAGTTTGGAATCAAGCCTATAGAAACACAGAAAGATTTTTCTTGCTTTTGAGAGTTCACTTCAGGCCAGGTTGTTGAGCTGGCAGAACAGAAAGGATGCTTATCCTGTGAGGTTTTTTGCAATCAATTCTGTTCAGTTGTTTAGATTAAAGAAGCGTGAGGGAGAGAATGGTGTACTGGGGAAGCAATAAAGTAAATATGGGCTATAGCCAGAACCTGACCCTCCTAATCACAGATACTTGTCCATCTAGGAATACAATTGCTGCAGACTCTTTGTACAATCAAAGATCTGCAAATATTCTTACATTTTCTTAGTTGTCGTCTAAAGATTTGTCGCTCTTTCTCTAGAGACGAGACTTCAAGTTGAACTTGTCACCTGTAAAACACACCTAAATATGGGTCTAGATATATTACATATAAGAAATACATGCCATGTTGGGAGGATGATTACTTGACAGAAAGATTGGCACCAGCAGGTAGTGCCTGAGAAGTGGAAATTATATTTTCCAAGGAGGTGGAATGGAAAATTGGGATTAGAATAGTAAATTTGGGCTCAAAAATTAGGAAAGAAAGAAGATAAAACATATAAAATCTGGACAAAATATGTGAAGTGCAGACACAGTACATTAATTACATTAAACCAAGATTTCCAATTCTGACCTGCAACAATCAGTTAGATACCCTGCCAAAGCTTGTCCTATACCACTTCCCACTCTACATGAAAGACAACATCCAGCTGCTGCTCTTAATACTTCATTAACTAAAGTAGCAGCTGTCAGCCTGCAAAGGTTTCAGCCCTGCTGATTGTAGCTGTTAACATGATTCTGTTTCAAATGACTCAGCTCAGTTTTGCGTGTTTGTTTGTTTAGACTGGAAATTACACATCTGAAAGCTGGCATTAAAACAACAAGATTAAGATTGAAAACCGCAGCTCTCTGGGAGATTAATGCCAGAATTGCACAGAAGTTTCCTGATGAGCAATTCACCAGGATGGCAGTCCAGCTGGGCGCATGCAAGAGCAAAACTACGGGTTGCTGGTCCAGATTCAGGTGCCTGTTGCCTAAATATTAGAAGGTTCCCCAGCCCCTGGACAAGGGTTTCATGAACATCTTGCTAGAGTCAGAAATCCAATTTCTCCTGTCCATGCTAGGTGTCTGATTCTTCAAACAGGTGGTTTTAAAGGGTGATGAAGGATATGTGCATTTCCCAGTTAGCTACCAAGAGCAGATATGCTATTAAACAACCTCATAAATGCATACTAGGATTGTTTCTGTGCTTTCCCTCCCTATGGGGCTCACTTGAAAACACAACTAAAATTAGGAGTTAGACATTTACCTTCTGATCTGCAACAAGAGATGCATACATTTATGAGCTAAGACAACAAGTACCTTGCGCATATGGAATATTCCCTTTCATCTTTATTTTAAGTCCAGTTGTGTAACAGTTGCAATAATAGGACAAGGCGATATAAAGGTCCATGCCACAAGCTGTACAAGTCACCAATTGTTCCACAAAATTGTGGAAAAACCTTCTGAGAAAACAGGATCATAACAGTAAATATCAAGTAACCTTTTCTTTCTACCCTAGGGTATCTCAAAGCAGATACTACAATCTCCCCTTAGTACAAATTCAGGAATATCACACCAACTACTGCTGTTGGTTGGGTACCTTTAAACTTCATATCTTGCTACTTTTTAGGTTTTGTGCACGATTAACCTATAAATCCTAATGACCCGTAGTTCATTTTCTGCCAAATTAAAGTGGAAAAAACCTGATTTTTCATGAGAGATGACTCCTTGAAGTTCTACTGGAGAACAATTTCATTGATTTTGATTGTTTCTGTAGTTGCTAACTTAAATAAGATCTATACAAGTAGACAACCTCTTAACTTTACATTGTAAAGAAATGTGTAAGTTCCATTAGAAATGGTTTGACTTTTCTAAGAATTCAAAATTCTTTGCATAAACAATTTAACAAATACTTAATATTGTCTCCCAAATTTCAACTACAGATGAATGTATCATTTATATATGTTTGTACATGAGAGAGAAAAGCAGCTAAATAACTTTTCAAGTAAATTTGGAGCATTTATTTTGCATTATTTACCCAGATTCTTTAGTAAAAGTATGCTACTGTTGAAAACCAATGGCTGGAGAAAGAATGCTGGCGAGCTGCCACTTGGAGTTGACAAATGTGTTTTAGGCTGATAGATGAGCAGGGGGAACTCTCAAAACTGCTATTCAAATTCAATTCGTTAAGCTTAATGGAAGAAACCTCAGCCAAGGTATGAGCTTCCAGTTCATCATGCATACAAAACCCCAGTTATGCTCCCACTTGCTCTTGTGCTAGGAGCTTTCTTCAGAAATAAGTAAGCAGCAGACATAGCTGAACTCATAGGCTTGATTAGATTGCTTTTAACATAGCAGCAATTTTTAATGTAGCGCATATTTAATATACATTTTTTAAAAAATTAAAGAACGAAAATTTTGTCAGGTGCAACTATTCTTTTGCATAAGACAGAAACAAATAGAAAAAAATTGCAGATAATTATTTGTTTAAAAAATTGATTCTCTGAAAATCTTATTTTTGACATCACAGTTAATAGTGGCTACTTCTAGTTAGTATCCAATAATAAAGTAATAGCACAAGAAGTGCTGCAGTAAGTATGTATTATGCTTAATGAGGTAATGATTCAGTCAACCCCACACATGCTGAGGGATAATTTACTCTGTATATTGTCCTAGTAATATGAACAAGTTATTTTACAGATATAAGTATGACTCAAAGTGAGTGAAATTCCCAAATGATTCCCTAAATAAACAGAAAAAGTCACTACAAATAATAGAAGCCATGACAGGATTTTCATCTTACAAATAATGAATTTGGCTGTTCAGACCCAAAAATGTATTCTTCATATCCGAATTCACTTACTGATAGAAATGCACATATCTGTGCAAAGTTATAAACAACAAAGCATTTTTATTTGCATGTATCATCACTACATGATTACTTTGAAACTTCTGTCTTTTAGGTTTTGGGTTTTCTTCTCTTTACGAAAAGCTCCCTTAAGCACACTTTAATTAGTAATTTTTGATCTTGACTAGTCCCTGTTGAAAGTAGGGCAAATGCAGCCTTTCTTCCCCGGCTTGCTATGTCTACAGTTTGGGACAGAGAAACAGAGATCTTTCTGAAAGACAGAGGAGTACCCATTCTCATATTTGAAAAAATGTTTATTTTGTTTACCATCACTATTTTGTTACTGACTGTGGAGAGTGACTTTTTAGATATTCTTAAGAGTGACATCCATCCTCATTACAATATTAGTGCAAATCTCTTCTCTTCTACCAGGATTTGCATTAACATTTTAATTTTGCCTACTTCACAGAGGCATTTATTTATGGAAAATTTAACAAGAGCACACAATTCCCCAGCATTAAATACTGGTTGCATCTTAAACTAAAAGTATATTTAATATTTTTTAGAGTCCTCATTGCTGAGAATAAACTTCATCACCAAGGGAAATCAGACAGATTTTGGTTCAGACCTTACAGAAAAAATTGTTGCTTCTCTTCTCTGAGGTTTTCCCAGGAAAGAAAGTTCTAGATAAAGGATTTATTAATTTTTCTTCAGTTGGTTATCAGTTATGTATGAATAAGGTAAATTTCAGCATTTGTAATACTTCTTGAGATCATATATATGTGTTTGTGTGTGTGTGTGTGTGATTGTATTGGTTGTATTGGTCAATGCAGTGCATCAACTTGTAAAAAAGTTGCATGCTTTAGGAAAATTAATTGAGACTGAATATTTGTCTTTCTAGAGTCATAGCACTCTTGCCATGATTATATATCTGTCTGTTATCAAGTCTCACTTGCAGAGATGTCCTTTGCTTTGTGGAGAGATAAACTGCATGATCTAATAGGTCCTTTTCTATTCCTAACTTCTGTGGCGCAATGAACAATAAATAATATTACTGTATTTATGTAATGTCTTCTTCCAGCAATAAAACATTGCCCACAAGACACAAACATCACTGAGATTGTGATATAATGCCTCAAATGACCAGAAATGATCAATATATCAAACACAGTATAATTTTTTGGTACTGTGGGCCGTATTTAATATTGCTGCTTTTCAACAAATCAATTTGGTTTAGCCCACAAATTAAAAAGGAAAAAAAAAAGAAACATTAGAGTTATAAGTCCTACAGAGAGAATCTTGTAAACTAAGACTCTTTGTTTTCTATTTTCCTTCAGAAAGCACATTACGGATAAGCATTTCTGTTAGACACCAAAAGAAAATAATTTGGTTTTAGCACATTTACAGCGTTAAGGGCAGAATATATATTCAGAGCTCCCCAGAACATACCTAACATTTTATCTCACATGTTCCACATTTGCAGTCTGAATTTGGATAGGTGCCTAGAGAAAGTAAATGTTTTCCTCAGTGATGATAAGCTGAAGCAGAAGATAAAACTTATGTGTTTGTGAACAGCAGAGGACCCAATTAGATGGCTACATTGTCCAGATACATCTTTAGGGGGGATGCTGGGTTTTTGTTTTCACACTCCTTACTTAGATCTGCCTTCTCAGATAAATCAGAAATGTAATACATGGAGTGCTTTTCTATTTAGAGAACAATAAAAAAGAACAAAAATGCTTGCAGTTCATACTGCTTAGCAGTTAAATCAAGTACCTGAATTCTGCTGGAAAAATAAATTTATTATCTCAATTCTTAACAAACATGGTAATATGGTTTCCATTATTATCACAGTCACTGAAGCCTTTTTACTAATTCCTGGATGAAGTCCAAGGAAAATCCATACTGCATCTCCTACCTCACTGTACTAGAATTAAACGTATAGCCAGTCCCCTTATCAGCCATGTAATCAAAAGGATGTATTGTACCAGAAGCTCTTTACAGTTTCAGGTGCATTTAAAAAATAAAAGTGCATTAGTTTCCAGCTCTCCAAAAGGTCAAGATTCCCAGAAAAGGAGCTTCTTCATTATTTGTGAAATATACAATAGCAAAAGCTTAAGCCATAGAAAGCAATTTGCTAATATTGCCGGTAAAATGTCAAGATTCCTTCTTCATAAAGCAATTTCAATCAACAGTTTTATTTGCTTTTTCAAATTAATTTCAGACTTGGGTTGCAATACAGGGTAGTCTGCATATTCCCATAAATATGTGATAGTTTAAAATCAAGGTATATAATTACCTGTCTGAATTTGAAAGTGTTTTCATATTTTAAACAGAAAACTTTGTCATTGTCCTTCCCCAAGCAAAATTTAAATTAAAGAAACTTCATTTAATGACTAACCAAATATCAGATAATGAGCTGAAACAGGAAAATCAAGAAAATCCATGAAATTGCATTATAAGTAATGAAAAGGAGATAAAAATTTAATGTATAAGTTTTTAAAAAAAAATTCAATTATTAATCCATCTCTACTAATTTCCCCGCCTCAGCAGAATAAAATACTCTTTCCAAATGGCATAACTCCTGATAGAATTTAGCTTTTTTCATGGCTGAACACTGTTGTCTCTACTGTCCACCACATTTGTTCATACTATAGGTTTATAAGATAATGATATGAACGTTTCTTTGCCCCATTTCCTCCAGATAAAGTTGTTCAGAACGCTAGAAGTATTTTCTCCTCTTGTTTATGACATAAAATCATGGCCCTGTGTAGTAATTACACCAAACCAGAGCTAAAATGCTCCTTCTCAGCTCTGCTATGGACTTTAATTTGAGAGCAGGTCAGTTTAGATCAGCACACCCCACTTTTAGAATTGAGTAATAATAACGTACCCTCACTTTCATTTTACATGTTTTATGTAGACTCTGTACTCTAACATAGGGAATTTTTTATACGTGTCCCATGTTAGTTTAATAGAGACTCAAATCTACTTGTACATTCTGTGTAGCACTATAATTAAAAAATTTTTGCATTTAGTCTAGCTTAAGACTCACCTTAGGCCTGAACTTTGTCAGCTATAAACCATGGAAAGCTAGAACAATCCAGTTTTGTGAGTTGTGTAGTCTTTTTACGCCAAATTCAATAGACTCACTGCATAGCCTAAAAGTTCCATCAATGAATTGGTTGATCATAAGTTCTTTTGTTCTCTGGATGTAGTTGTTTATCTCCCATTTGAAACACCACCATAATCCTAATGTAACTACTAATAAAATGGAAATGTCTAAAAACTAATTGAGTTTATGCAAGCAGAATAAATTTGTGTGTCGACAATGGCAAAACTAGTTACGTCTTTTATTTATATTGATTTTAAATGTCATTGACTGGTTATTTCAAACTGAATAACAATCTTATTGAGAAAAATGAATGAAGTTTATGCCAGTTTTGAAAATGAGTAGGCCACTAACAATTTACACTGATGACTCCAGTGAATCAAGCCACACAGCTCCATTCTTATGTCCTTATCTTCAAGATGAGGGGTTTTCCCTCAAATTTTTTGTAGCAATCCATAAACTGAATTTAATCTTATAGCATCTTTTCCAATATTTTATTCTGAGCTGTAAAGATAGCAATATTATTCTATATTACAAAAACACTTATTTTATGTTAGTTCCTGTCTTCATAAGCCAAAGACACTAGGCTGAAGAGAGTTTGACAAAAAATCAAGGGACATGCATAATAATACAAATAATTTAGGAAAAGAATTACACTGAGAAAGGGGAGGAAAGGACAGATCTCACAACAAAGAGAATTTGAGGAAGCTTGTAAAAATACCTACAACTAAAAGAATGGTCAAATATGAAAAATTGGAAGTAATTCTTGGACTTGAATGTTAAATTCAATGACTAAAATGTTCTTATTTTCTCTTTAAACTTTATCTGTAGTAATGCATGAGGTAACTGGCAATATAAGTCTGGAAATATTAGCAGCAAAGGGGGACACTGTTGCAAAAATGTTCATAAAAACCCACATTGGACAGCTAGGAGTATATATAGAACAGCACTTGACACCAAAAAAAGGGAAAAACACAAAATAGACTCTTTTTAGAGGGACTCCATATCCCAGTTGCTGACTGTAAAATCCTCAGCATCATTCACACGGTAATTGCATTGCCTACCACTTCCAGCCAAGCAGACTAAGCCAACATAGTAACTTTTCAAAACCAAGTATTTGCTCCTACAGATGTGGAAAGGTTCACATCCAAATTCAACACACACTATCATGAGGAAAATAGCTTCTATCTGCCTTGCTCTGAAGGCAAGACATTAGCAATTAATTCAGTCTTGCCTGGGTCTGCAGTATTGATTTCTTTATTTCCTTTCCAATACTTCCACTGAATATGTGATTAGAGGGGAGAAAAAAAAAAAAGAATGAATAAATTCTTGGAATCAGTAAGTTCAGAAAAAAAAGTACAACAAGGAATATCACATCTGGTCTGATTTCAAGTCAGATTTATCTGCTGACAGGAAGCCAAATGCGGAAGAAAGGAGAGGGAAAGAGAGATACTCTTTCATACAACTTCTGTTAATGTACATATTTAGGGTGCATTCCAATCCCTGGTACCACGCAACAAAGCAACCCTTTTTTAGGGAAAATTTAAACACTGTAGCACTGTGGTAGCATTATGCTAGAGAATTCTTTGGAAGAGAATTCTTTGGTGGAAATGTTAGGTTTTATCCCCAGAGATACAACTTTTTTTTTGGCTTTAGAAAAAATAATATCAAAGTAACATCTTGATAGTTGAGGCAGAAGTTAATGAGATGTTTTATAATCTCAGTTCCCAGAAGGGATTTCATTCCAGGCACAGGCCAGCTCTTTCTTGAATTCTGTCTTTCAAAGAGGCAATTTTTTACACCTACAGTTCTATTTTTGCTGCAAAAAGAGACATAGAATTATAAAATAGTCTGAGTTGTAAGGGACCTTAAAGACCATCTAGGTCCAAATCCCCAGACACAGGCAGGGACTCGTCCCACTAGACCAGGTTGCTCAAAGCCCCGTACAATGTGGCCTTGTACACTTCTAGGTGCAAGGTATCCATAACTTCTCTGAGCAGCCTGTTCCAGTGCCTCACCATGCTCACAGTAAAGAATTTCAACCCAATACCTAGCCTAAACATACCCTCCTTCAGCTGAAGACCACTCCCCCTTGTCCTGTCACTGCAATCCTCTGTGGAAAATCTCTCTCCAGCTCTCTTGTAGGCCCTGTTTAGGTACAGGAAGGTACTGTAAGGTCTCCCTGAAGCCTTCTCTTGCCCAGGCTGAGCAAGCCCAGCTCTCTCAGTTTGTTATCATAGGAGAGGTGCTCCAGCCCTGTGATCATCTTCATGCCTCTCCTCAGGGCTCATTCCAACAGGTCAATGCCATTCTTATGTTGGGAGTTCCAGAAGAGAACACTCCAGATAGGGTCTCATGAGAGCAGAGTACAGGTGGAGAATCCCCTCCTTTGACCAGTTTGCTCCATTGCTTTTGATACAGCCCAGGATGCAGTTGGCTTTCTGGGCTGTGAGCATGCATTTTTGGGTCACATTGAGATTCTCCTCCACCAACATCCCCAGGTCCTTTTCTCCACATCCAGTCTCAACCCATTGTCTATCCAGCCTGTATTTGTGCTTGGGATTCCCCTGACTGAGGTGCAGGACCTTGCATTTGGCCTTTTTGAACTTCAGGAGGTTCACATAGATCCACCTCTCAAGCTGTGACAGTCCCTGCAGATGGCATCCCTTCCTTCCAGTATACTGACTGCTCTACACAGCTGGATGTCATGGGCCAGCTTGCTGAGGGGTGCACTTGATCCACTGCCCATGTCACTGACAAAGATGTTAAACAGTGCTGTTCCCAGCACTGGCCCCCAAAGAACACTACTCATCGCTGGTCTTCACTCAGGCATCAAACCATTGACCATAACTCTGAGTGCAGCCATTCAACCAATTCCTCGTCCATCCAGTGATCCCTCTGTCAAATCCATGTCTCTGCAGTACAGACACAAGGATATTGTACAGGACACCCACATGCCTTGCACAAGTCTAGGCAGATAGCATTCATCACTCTTCCTTCATACCGATGCTGTAACACCACCATAAAGGCCTCAGAGTTTGTTAGGCACTATTTGCCTACAGTGAAGTCATGTTGGCTGTCACCAATCACTTCCACATTTTCCATGTGCCTTTTCATAGCTTCTAGGATGATCAAAGCACTGATTTTTCAAGGCACTGAGGTGAGATTGATTGGCAAGTAGTTCCTTGGGTCTTCCATATTTCTCCTTTTAAAAATGATAGTTATGTTTCCCCTTGTCCAGTCAGTGGGAACTTCCAGGGTGGTCAAAGGTACAAAGGTAAACATTGACAAATTATCAATGGAAGTTGTCATCACAAAAGCAGGTACTAATTTGAAGAAGGAGTGAGAGAGTTTATTTTGGAATTCCATGGAAACTGGAGAAGACAGAAATAGCTACTCTTGTAATGTGCCTTCAGAAAAAAAGCAGAGTTCACTCACTCTTAGGGGCCTCGCTTCAGGACAAGAATACAAGTCAGGAACCCCTGAAAAGCAGCAGAGCACAAAGAGCCAAAGGCTCACACCACAATCATTACGCAACAGTAAGAGAAAAAAAATCCCTATGGTAAATGTATCCATTGTTAATCAACAGAGAACAACCTACAAAGGAGCATGCTCACTCCAAAACACCCCGCAGACAATTCTGCCTCTATGAGAGTTCGGATCAGGAAGACACCCATAAGCCCTCTTAAAATATGAACTACTCTGTAGATATATGCCTCCAAACAAAGAAGACTGTGCTGTGACTTCAGAATTTTCAGTACTTCACCCTACCATTCTTCACCAAGAAACAAATCTTTTAAAGGGCATGCCTCAGCCACTGAAGTATTGACAAAGTGAAGATGGTAGAAATGAGTATTTCTGCATTTCTGGCACCTGAACCATATCATCTGCACTGTTTACCTGAAGAACACGAGTGCTTATTGGAAAAATTTAAGACACCAGGATTCTAATATAATTAGAATTATAATTAGGGGGGCTTGTTTCCCATCACTTCCTGGCTACTCTTCTTTGCAGAATGAGTCACTTTACTCAATCCTAGACTCTTTCCATTTTTCCAAATGTGAGAAAAGTATTTTATGGTCAGTCCTTCAGTTGTACTCAGGATTTATGAGTGAGAATATCTGCCTACAGAACATTGATGAAATAATTCATCAATGCCACTAACTTCTATGTCTTGGTTTGTATCCAAATTTTTCATCCAAGTTGATAAGAGTTCAGCCTAGGACTTGAGCAGAAACACAACTGATTTTTAAAACAGGAAAAGAAATATTGGCTGCTGTTATTGCATATATGAAAAATCTATACTGACTACAGGTAAGTATTTTGCAATACTGTGCTGGTTTGAGATATAAAATTCAGAATATATCTCTGGTTTAAAAAAACCAACAACAACACAAAAAGCTTGTATTCAGACTGAGGAAATCCTCATGCTAAACATCTCCAGAGGCTTAAAAGTTTTATTGTTAAAATCCTCTACCTCTCATGGAATAAGTGTTCTTTCTAGTGTCCTAGAAATACTAACATAATGTGCAATCACAGATCACTGATTTTTTCTGTTTATTGTCAACATTTGCCTCCCATGATAATGTTAAGAGAGCTGAAATACTATCCTACTTGTTATTTCAAATTGTGAATTAGGATAGAAACACACTACAGCAAAGTCAGAAAGACTTATTCATTTTTCTATTTCTTTTTGGATAAATCTCTTCCTGTTTGGGATTTAAGCTTACCTCTATTTTTTACATTTTCCTGAAACAGAAAAAACATAATTAATGGAATATGAGAACCTATTATGAAAGCAGTGTAAGGTACACCATACTTTAGAGGACTACCAAATAATATCTGTCATAAATTAAGCTAGGCAAGGAACACTTCGTTTTGTTTGCTTATAAGGTACACAAAGATATTCAGCTAGAGATTTGTCATGAAAAATAATTTTAAAAAACCAAAATAGATTGCCTCTAGTTTTTAAAAGGTCAGCCATGGGAACTATTGTCCACTAGGGAAAAGAACTCAAACAAAAAGATATTGTGAAGATCTGCTTTGCAGGTTATTTTTTTTTCTAACCTACTGAAATTAGCATAACACTATGATAGAAAGGCTGAATCCTGCTGCTGAGATAAAATGAAATTTTCTACCTGCCTCAAGGGAAGAGATCTGTTCTTTGAAATGAACCTAACAATGGTAATAGCTGCCCATTATTCCAAACATAATAAAATGATTATGCAACTACTTCACTGAGGATTTCAGTCACTTGCGGTCCTTGCACATCCCACAAAAGTTATTAGCAGACTTAGGGTAGCTAACTTTGTGAATTTCCACCATATTGACAAGCTCAGATTAAATTCTGTGGAGAATGAGAATAGATTCTATACATCATAGGTGATTTAGAAAATCATGAAACACTGGAATTGCAGGTAGATTATTTGAGCTGCAAGTCCTACGAGATATTAGTTCTGTAAAATGTCTACTGGTACCTCCAAGAACCATAATCTCTTTAAAAACCTAGCTCTCTGTCTCATTGAAAACAGAGTTGAAATAATGCCAAAAGATAAACTATCAAAATCAAACTTTTCTTTAAAGTGTTCTGGTTTCACAAGATCCAGAAGAGAATGAAAACTTCCTAGCAAAAACTAAAAAACAAGAAAAAAAGAAAACAGTTTATTACAACTCACCATTCTTCTCCCTAGCCTGATGTGGACAAAGTTCCTTTCAGATTGGTTTTTTTCAGGCATTATAACCTCATGAGAATAAATGCGTAACTTCATAATTACAATAAGGTCTTTCATATGAGAAACAAGACACTAAACAAACTATCTCACATGCTGAAAACTGATCACTCTAATCCAGCTACCAAGAAGATGCTCAATGCATATAGTATAGTTATAACTCTCCAGTGTTAAAATCATCTAAGATTAATTCCAAAGGCTAATGCATTCTTATTTGCCAAGAGCTAGTTGGGTATTTAGCTCTGGAACCGTTATTGGTGAATAAGGAGTTAAGGCTGTTGCAAAAACAGTATAGTAATATGAGAAGTCTGTTTCATTGTCATCATTATTCAGACTAATTTACTTTGAGAGTTGAGTTCTTATACTAAATGCCCATATTCATCATAGACGTTTTTTAACCTTTATCAGACTCTTACATTTTCTGTATTTAAAAGCAACTCTGACTCCAGTCACTGCGGTTTTTTCAGAATTTTAGATCTTACTGGAAATAGGATTTTTGATCTACCATGACAACAAGCTAGTCTATATGCAAAAAACCTAAACAACCCGAGTTCCAAGAAAATTTTCTTTTTTTGATTTATTTTGTCTATATATGTAATCTGCCTTTACCAGTAAAGGGGAATTTCAATGACTGCAGTTATCTGCAGAACACTGAATTACTTTTTATTTTGGGCACAAGGAATCATGGTCATGGGTGGAGAAGGAAGGGCAATAGAGTTCTGATCGGGGAGTGAGGGTATTTCTGAGGAGCAGGCCAAGCAGTGGGATGAGGCTATGGCTCAAGGATGAAATGTGAAGAGTTCAACTCCGCCTCTTTGAAAATGCAGCCTTCCTAAAGAAACGTTCCCTCTAAGCTGGGCAAGACCTAATTGAATCAACCGGATGCATCAGGAAGCTGGGTTCCTGGAGAACGAGTGCAGAGGACTCACAAGGAGACAGGCTGATAACATCACACTAGGAATGCTCAAGATGTATTAGAAAGTGAATTTCATGCAAAATGCATATACTGCAGCACATCTATTCTTTCCTAGACAAATTTTAACTTACTTAAGACTAAAGTACAAGCATTTCAAAAACAGGGACTATGGAAAGGATAGAAGAATATTTGCAATTAAATTCCCCATTTGCATATAGGCATTAAAAATCAAATTTCCACAGATCAAGAGCATTAATCTTCCTGGAGAAGTGAAATTCCATTTTAAATCCAAGAGATCTTAAAGGACAATTACACAAAGAACCAAAAGAAAGTACAGATAAATATAGGTGTCACTCTTCTGGAGGTGGTGAAATTATTTTCACCCAAAATTCTTAACATGGTAAAGATTCTTCCACACAGGTTTATCAACAAAAGAGGCTTTCTGCATATATCTCCAAAGTCCGTGGAAAACAACTGTGGTAACTACTGTATATGTCTTTCAGATTGTAATTGAACTGTCTAGAGAAATGAATGAAGCATAGAATAATATGCTTCCAGTTTGCCTTTGTTTATCCACACTGTCAGCCTGACTTTGGTTCACTTTTACAGGCAGATTTCTCTATTAATGTCCATATAGTTTCCTCTAAGTTTAACTTTCCAATGCTTAGCACTCCTTCAGGCACAAGACTCATTACAGCATTAGACTAATAATTGTTTTTCTTTCTGTCATTTCTCTATGTAAATAAATAAATAGAACAATTTCAGAATGCCATGAATTACATTAATCATAATATACACAACATTCCTCCTCACAGTAGCTTAATCTCCTCATTTAGTTCAGACATGAAACATCAGCCAACAAAAATTTGCTTTGAAAAACCATCTTAACAAGTTCTCAAATACATGAGGAAAAGACAGAGAACTAGCTTTTCTTTTGCATTCCAAAATATATCAAGCAAAATGTTTTTCCATGCAATAAATGTTATTTTACTGTGTGATTTATTCTACATAAGTACATAGAAAATTCAACGTTAAGTAAATATTTATTAACAATAATTTGCAATTAACACAGGCATACAAATGTATCTTTACTAAGGGTATTTCTGGAGTCCTAATTTGCCCTACATGAAAAGAAATTCCAGTAAAACTGAAATATGTGTCCATTTTATCCTTTGAACATGAACCAAATCTCAACAAAGTCAAGAGGAAGCATCTGTGGATTTTCAGTAATTCTGCTGAAGTTTAACTGAGCTTGTAGAGATCCATTTGGAGCTTGGAGGAATGGAAAACAATCACTCTCACTCTAAAATGCATATGTTCCTAGAGTAATAAAAATTTTCTGCACATTCATAGTTCTAGTCTTCCAGACAAATATTATATTGTCTGGCAGTTTTTATGTATAAACGTAAAACAGCAGAGACAGTTTTATTGCATGAACAACCTTAGTGAAAAGACTAAGAATGGGCCCGGACTGTTTCCCTCTCAGTAAATATCACCACAGCTGAACATCCAAAAGTTCTATTCTTGCAAGCATTCATTTAAGGATTTTGCTTTGTGACAATTTTAAAAGCGCATTCCTAAAGGGGAAAAGAACCTAACCAACCAACCAAAAAAAAATCCAAACCACAAACAAAAGCAACAACAAAACCTCACAGTGTATCCTTTCCTTACAAAGCTCAGATTATTGCATAATTACTGGTTTTGACTAACTTGAGTTGATAAAACTGAATGGGAAAATGTTTGCATCTATGTATTTATATATCTATATTCATATCTATAAATCGATTCTAGCTCACACTTATTGAACGGCTGAGATCTAAATTCCCAGTCTCCATTAGTTCTTATTAAATATGCATCTGAATGATTAGGTCATACTCTTTTCTCTACAGAACCAATCACATGCTTCTTCCTAACAGCATGGATTGTAACGTCAGTTTAAAGTGTCTCTTTTGAATTTCTGAAGGAATCTGCCATCTATCTAGATGTAGGCAGTCTTCTATCACTCTGCATGTCCTGTATCACCAGCCTCACTGATTGGGACAAGAATATTTGGTGTTTATCAAATTCCATGTGAGGTTCATGTCATTCATATTCTTCTGCAATTATATGATGGAGGGCAGTTCTAAGAATGTTCTAACCTCTCACTCTCCCTAAGCAGAGCTACAGACTTTCAGACTGTTCTCTCCATTCTCTTCCATGGAGAAGTCCAAAAGAAAGCAGTTCAACCCTATCACAGATGGGTCATTAGATCAAAATCCCACAAGAAATATCTCCCAGAGTGAATAGGCTGATTTCTAGGTGGCCATGTAAATCTATATCTATCACTGTTACTGCAGGTCAAGGAGTCAGTTTAACAATAAGAAGGTTGGGTGCCAAATTCACAGAAAACGGCCATGAACCTATCTGCCAGAAAAAGTCAGGGTGCATTCTAAAATCATCCAACAAAGCAGTATAAGATAACCCCCCTTCATTCTAGAACAAAAAATATCTTTTCTTTGATAAGTCACTAAGCTGGTGTTACCATCTTCTTGTGACCTATCTTAGACCATGAGTTTCATAATTTCTAGGGAGAGTGCCTGTGGTTCATGATGATTGAAGAGCACACCTTGGATCTTGCCAGCTCCAGGGAAAACACAGAATCAAAATAAGAACTTTTTTAAAATAAAAATACAAAAATAATAAAAAACAAGAACAACTTCCCACCTGAAGTAAACATAAATAAGTATAAAACTTCCCTAAATGACAAATAATAAGACAAAACATGTTGAAGAGTATGCCATTGCCTGTGTAAGGCACAAAGGCAATGTTTAAAATTATCCAGAAGACTGAAAGGAGATGGAGGATTTAGAGCTGCACCCTGACATTTTATACCATGCATACTTCACAGGAAAGAAATAAAATATGAATATGTGCCTGTAGGCACTACAAGGGCTAGAAATGGGTATGAATCCTCGCACACAGATACTACTAATGAGATAAATGCAAACAAGTTTATCACTTCAATGGAGAAATGTCACACCTGATAAGGATGTTGAAAAAATAACTGGACTGGAACATGTTCATCTACTTTTGAGACACCTGTGATTGACAGGTGATGCTGAAATCTGGATGAAAAATTCCAAGAAGGATTCATGCTAATGATTTGTTTTGTGACACAATTACCACTGATTACAAGTAAGCAGCAGGATTAGCAACTCAGCATGGTCCTAAGTATATTATGCTGCTAGAAATAACACCTCTGAGTAGTACAGTGACCTGATTCCTGGCTTTTCAGAAACAGAAGTACTACTCAATAAAATCCGCAAAAGGAACCACAAAATGAAGGAGGGCAATAAGCCCAAAAGGAAACCTGAATGTGCCAGTGCAAACAGGCTCAAAATTTTACAATTGGAGTTGTTAAAAAATTAGCAACCAACTGGTGTATTACTTTATTGTCAACTCAGTACACAGTGTCCTTGGTCCTACAATTGGAGTCTGACAAAAATATTTGAGCAGTAAGTTCTTCTATAGCTGCCAACACATTAGATCCCTACCACATATTCCAAAGCAAGTTGTGGGTGGATATGTACAGTCCCATCCTAGAATTCTTCAGTAACATGGTCTGGATAACAATGTCTGGCAAGGTAAGAGTGTAAGTGTAAATAGTTACAAAAGCACCATGAATATTTGCAACACATGAACAAAGCAGTATTCAAAATTGGGTTTTGGGTCAGAAAAGATCTACATTGCATTCTCCACAAGGATGTGGCAGAATCAATGCCACTGGGTGCTGTGAGAAGCCTGCTCTCAGATAGTGGACAGGCAATACAGAGTAGAAGTAGCAGAGACCCACATGCCAGGGGTACACAAGTGCACCTGTGTTGTTCTTCCACCAATATGTGTGCCAAGGGATTGTGGGAAGTGGCTAAGGTTTACAGAAAGTTGGAGTACCAACATCTCCAGCAGGAGTCTTGTGTAAATAGGGGAAGCTGCATGAGAGTGGGATTGACATGGGGTAGGGATATAACTTTCCAGGATTCAGTATAGAAAGGTGTTTTGAAAACTGTACCTGTACTTTAATATTTTAAAGTATCTATTATTGTGGTCTATCTATTGCATTACTATGGTGATCCTGAAGATGCAGTTCACTGACTTTTCATTAACTAGATGTCTAATAGAACAATAAATTGCCTCAGTCTTTATCTAAAATATGTGTGTTGAGCAGTTTTTCACTGCAACGTGAGGTGCTGTTGCTATCATTCTGACTCCATAGCAGTTCTGAACAATTCTAAATGATTGCAGAGATTCAGGCCAAGCTTTTTGGAGTGGCAGCAGAATCTTGTTCCAGACTTGCTGTTACTTTATTATGAGTCCTGAATTGCAAAGAACATGAGCGTTTAAATAACTGTTTTCATTTCAGGGAACTGGGGAAAGCAATTAAATCTTTACAAGCTGGCAAATTCAGTAAAAATAAAAAGTTGGAAAAAATTGCAGCTCCTAACATACCTGAACCTGGTCTACCACCTTTGGCTATAAATGGCAAAGCACAGTGCTATTAGATTTCATGGCTTTCTTTTACACATGGAATACTAAACAAATCTGGGATTGTTTAGTCTCCTATAAAACATCCTAATGCAACATCTAGAGGAAAAGTTGTCATTATTTCTTGCTGTTTGCTCGAAAACCAAAGACCAGAAGACACAACAAATTCAGGAAATCAAGTGAACTGATGAATCACGTCAGTCATTCTGCTCATTATTACAGAACTGGAATAAGTAATTTGCACTAGCCCTTCCCTTAATGCTCATATCTGCAACAGCACACAATTGGTATTTTTATAATTAGGTAAGTATGTTTTCTAAGAGTTGGTGAAAGTGTCATGATGCAAGAACTATGTTGACTAGCTGCTGTCAGCTCCAAGACTCAGCAGAGCTCTAATTATATATTGCAATATTAATAGGTGCACTAAAGACAGTTATGGAACTTCTCATAGACACATGAACTTCTCTGTAGACACATGAAAATTATTTTAATTGATAGCTTGAGCTCTGTTATGAATTGACAATGGAACTTAAAGAAAAGTTTTGTGATTAACTTTACGTGCAACCAAGCTGTTCTGAGCTGTTTATTCAGACCAAGATGAGTATTTAAAACAAAATGCATACTGGAGCAAAAACATTAGAGGCAAATAATGCTTCATCCAAAAAAAATAATCCTCTGGGAATTTTGCCACTGACTGAATTAAAAGGTGCACAGTATTTTATCTATGGCAAATGCATTGCTTAATACAACTCTACAAAGTAGTTGAATGTAATAGAAGAGTTTCTTGGAACAGAGCACATACATTCCTTATCCTGAAGGATGGGGGACATATAAAAAAATATAGGAATAAAAATATGTTTAATTATGTAAGACAGATTAAATGTTTGTGAAATATTTGCATCATGACTAACTTAAATGTAAGGCTTCCTTCAAAGCTATTTAAATCAGTGGGAAGATTCCCCTCAACTTCCATGAGCTCTGACTCAGCATGTTTTCTACAGCCTTGCTACTATGAAACACAAAAGAAGAGGCAACCATAAACCGCAAACCTTTTTACTCACTACCATAACACGAAGCAATGATTTTCTGCTGCACCAACCTTTGGCTTATTCCGCCTGTTCCATTATACCTGCAAATCTGGAACCAGCACAGGGAGAAAGGCTTGCTTAGTCACAAAAACAGCAAGAGAAGAAGAAATATATGAAAGAGTCGCACAAGAATAAAAAAATTAGTACACAGCCTTTATTCAAAATAGACCTGGACGGCAAGGGAATTTCCAGAAGACCCGACTGCACCTAATGATGATTACAACTTCAGCATGGGGAAAAACGTACAAAACTCAGTCTGCTGATCCTTGTAAGACCTTTGTAATGGCAATCACTAACATTTATGTTCCATTGGGCCCTACTTTCACTCAACTACATTAAAAAATAAGAATAATGTCATGTAGTTGGTTTAGGTTTGTTGCTATTGTACTTTGCAGGTTAAATAACAAATTATCACTTCAGAGTACTTAAAAAAACCTCTTATTTTCTAATCAAATGATACAGAAAGTGCCCTAATAGAAAAAAAGTTCTCTTATATTCACAGTATTATATGTAAAAAAACCCCACCAAACATTGTTTTGAACAGGATTTAGAGATGATCAATTCTAACAGGCAGAATTGGAGCTGAAAAACAGGAAATGGCAAGGAATATTTTCTTGTTCATATTCTTATAGCTCTTATATTGACTTCTAGCAACCTGTCTAGAGCTATTTGCCCAGGAGATGGTATCACTAGGACAGAACAACATGACCAGATAAACAGTAGTGACAAATTGTTTGCATTGCTGTCAAAATCATTGTTAAAATTTGTTTCCTCACACTCGTCATTGCAGGAGCGATGAGTCAACAGGAGTACACTTCTCCTGGAAGTTTTTAGTATGGAGTACCACACAGAAGGATAAAGGCATGTACTAAGTATTCTTGCATAATTTAGCTAAGGAGTGTTTGTTGTAAGGAGTTAGATGAAAAGAGAATGAGTAGGAAGGATGGCAAATTCCATCTGAACCTTAAGTATAGGCATGAACAGGGCTGAGTTTGTATGACACAACTGAATGCAGCAAAAGGACTGGTTTCGTACATCACACCATCAACGTTTTTTCCCTGAGTGTTAGGAAATCACCACTTGATCTGTCAAAGACTACAAGGCATTATCTAGAATTGAAAATAGAAACTGGAAAAAAGCACAACTTGGGGGGAGAAACACTGTTGCACTAACATGGCTGTTCTTACTCTGACATCCCCACAGAAGGAAGGTCAGAGTAGTTTCATAACATGCTCTCATAACAGCACATAGGTTCTCTTAAATTAATACAGCAGTTGTGTATTTTGGACACACTTCTCCCAATTTTTCTTTCTTTTTGGGAGATTACTGCTCTTTTGAGTCCATTCTTAGAATACTGATGTCAGAGGCACAAGGCTTATTCTCAGGGTGAAGCATCTCAGTTCTCTCTCTTCTTCCTCTCCTAGGGGAATAAATGAGGTCAGATCTCAGTGGAAACAGAACTCAGAGTTTGAAGAATATTCCTTCTGTTTAGCACACATCATGGAAAATTATCCAACTGAAAGGGTAAATGAGACATGATTGCTTTTCAATGACAATTTCTATTCTTACTCTCTCATGGTAAGCAACCAATTAGTTTTTACTAATAAATTCTTGACTCACAATTTGTTGCCCTGATCCTACAAACATTCCAGATGCCTGAAATTAATTTCACCCGATGTAATCCGCACAGTTAGTGAGACTATCCAAAAGGATAAAAAGCTACCTTTAATACTTCATCTGTAAGTCTTGGTTCTATATTTGAAAGCAGCTGAAACTGAAGAAAATGTACTACTAAAGGTTTGCTGCATTTCCTGCCTGTCTCTCAACAACAGCATGGCAAATCATGCTAAGCACCTTCAAATTCTACTGATTCAGAGGGAAATTCCAAATGAAATCTGTAAATATTTGGTTAAAAATTAGGGAGGATGTTGGAAGACTGTAATCCATAGGTAAGAATCTACAGAATACAGTTTTGAAAAAACACCTTCAAATACTAAAAAACACAAACTGACCATCAGAGGGTTTATAATTAAACATAACATACATCTGCTAATCCATTCTTTGTCTCATTCGTACTGCAGGCTGACTAGCTGAGCAGCAGAGGTAGACAAATTCTGCTTATACACCTCCCTTAAAAATGTTAATTTTCCTCTGATTCCTAATTAGAAAAAAAATACTGAAGTATTCAGCTTTTTTGCTTACTTTGTTACTTAATTGCAGGATATGTTGTTTAAGAAAAATTCTGATCATCCATGTCAAAGTCAGCCAAATAATCAGGTCAAGAAATGTGTAAGTAGGGCTTGGGATGCTATAAATTTTGACAAGAAAAATGTATCTTCAACTATGCTTTGTTTAATGTTATAGTTCATAATTGAATGTATCATTGAGCATTATTGCTTCAAAGCACAGCGCTTCTAATGAACCTTTTTATTCTTTTAGAGGATGAAGTGTTTTCTCAACAACAAAGGAAACGTTGCTGACAGATGTGTCTGCTAATTACAACAGATCTGTTTAAACCAGACAACCACCATCAATTGCAGAGACTTCACCAGACTGATCAAGCAATATGCAAGGGTGCGGAATTAATCACAGCAAACAGAAGAGGAATAATGGTGGACAGTAGATGCTGGAATATCAGTCCCATCAGCAAGGCTCCTTAGATGACATTAATGCTCTTAGCAAAATAAGACACAAAGTTTATAGGAGATATCTGTGTATGACATCTGGAACAGATACGTCCTTCAAATCTTAGAATAAATTCAGGATCTACTCACATTAAAAAAAAGAAAACAAAATACAGACACACAAAAACTACAGTACAGAAAGGAGTCAGTCCTGGAGAAGGGAGTTTGCTGTTGATTTAGCAATGTTAAAGGGACAATAATAAACTTCATAACGTATCACCTGGCAAAATGAGGTGACAGCAACATAAATATTCCAAAGACAGTAAGATTAACAGATACAGTCAGCAAAGAAGAATAAAAGGAAAGGTCAGAACAAAATAAGCCAGATCCAGCTGAAACTCTCCTTGCAGTAGAAAAATTAAAAAATCTCTCTCTATGGCTGGAGGCTTTGTGGTAAAATCCAGGTTAACAACTCATGCTGTATGTTTTTCTATCATGAATACACTCACCGTTTTCCTTTATCCAGCCACCTATCTTAATAAAATGCTAAAAAAATGAAGTCTTTTTAAAAAATCCACTACTGTTACATTTGGTAAAAATTTTCCGTAAATTTCAGAAGATCTAAGATGAGACTGACAAATGGAAAGCATGATATTTATATCTTGTTACTTTATAAAATTAGTTTCAAAAAAGAAAAAAAAAGTTATTTTTTTTAATAAAAATGCAATCTCATGCAAGCATAGCCAAGGGAAAAAGAGTATATTTAATTATTTGCTCTGTGTTCTGATGTTGGCTGCAATCAGTTGTTAATCGAATTTTGCTCTTTGTACATCCAGGTCACGCAGTTCAGTCTATCCAGACTAACACAGAATCATATCTGCTGCACAGTTTTCATACAAAGCAATACTGGAGGATTAGCTAAATATTCCACCTTTAGAAAGAACGTGAATACCAATAGGCCTGTATTTCCACATCTGGTATAGCAGCAACAGAAACCTTCAAGTAACAGAAATCATTGAGATAGGATGAAAAATCCTGATTACCACCTACAAAAGCTTCATCTTCTAATGGCATGGCAGTGTCACTATGTTGGTTTGGATTTTTCCTGCAATAAGGAAGCTCGATGAATGCTTCAAGCTTGTCTGTGAAAATCCCACAGGGATAAATCAGATCTGTGCATCTGTGTTTCACTGGGCTGCCCAGTGCAGGACATCTCTGTACCTATGCAGTTTAGAGACTGTGAATACTACGCCACACATCTGGACCAAAGTACCATTGATTGCCACTTGGTAGCAGAATAATGTGCTTTGGGAACTTTTTGTGCAAGCCACTGCCTTTTGCTAGTGAGGAATGCCTTCAAAAAGTGGATTCACTTCTAGTTATTTGTTTGTAAAATAGTTTATCCATCCACAAAAATGAAAAATATTTTTTAGGAATTTCTCACACATATTGTACACTACAGAATGGTATGTACAGACTCATTTTTCTTAGATACTTCCTGTGACCCTTCTGTAAAAGTAGTTTACATAAATCTACAAGCCCATAAATAAACCTACTTCTCTGAAACACTGGGTAAGTTTCAGATAACACAGGTGACAAAAGAGTTAACTGCTGACCTTAGGTAGCTGAATAGCAAACCTGAGAAGTGACATAAGCAGGATACTTTAAGAAGGCAAAGAAAACCCTAATTCCTTGGTTTTGGTAAGTGAAGGAAAACATCTAAACCTCAGAAGGTCATGTGGTAACAACCAGACTGCACCAGGTTGCCAAGAATACTTCAAAGGAAGCAAATGTGATTGGAGAGGACTAAAGGATGTCTGTGTACTATTGGAAAATCATGTTTAACAGTTTATTTCAGCTGTGTATAAACTCCTCAAAAATTCCTAGAAATACCATCCTTCCCATATGGTGGCGGCAGGGGGCATCTCATGATCTTGAAACATATCTTTTGGAATTCTACCCTTGTATCCTTTAGTCAAAAAACCTTTCCAAGTAGTTTCCACACTGTATCAAACCTTTTTTTTTTAAGCCTGTGTTCTGCAACCTCTTCTCTTCAGGTTGCCGTGACTATTGTAGCTTGAAGTGTAAGCGGTAATCATCATTTGCAAGTAGATGGCACATTATCATAGCATATTTATAAACAAAATGCATTTGAAACATATGTCTCAATCGCACAGTAAGATGTCTGAGATCATTCCTTACTGCAAATTAAATATAGCTTAGTTTATGAAAGCTACAGTGCTAGCAGTACTAGTAGAGCAAATGCGCTTAGCACACCCAGTACACTAAGTGCTATTGCACATCTGTTACTGAGAAACTTACAAATGACACAATTCAAGCAATGAGCTGAAGGAAATAGAGTCTGTGTCCTCTTACAGTTTAAAGTAAAATCAACATTAATTTCAGTAAAACAGAATATCCTGGAATGCATAATCAAAGAGCTTACTGCCCACCACAGTGCTCATCATCTCATCCAAAAGCTAGATTTTGAAATACCACCACTGCATCTCCATAATGTGCATTCTGTTTCAGTTTCACTAACCTTTTCCTAACTGGACACAAATGTGTAGAAGAGCAATTACAATGTTTATTTATCAATTATTTGAAACAGAGGAAAGAAAGAGAAACGTAATAATACATTAAAAAGAACCAATCTTATTTATAGAATAGATTCACAGAGTTAAGGCTGGAAAAGGCCTTTGAGATTCTTGAGTCCAACCATTTATATAGCACTGCCTAGTCCACCGCACAATATAAAAGAAAATCACTATTAATGTCAAAAATGCCACTACACGTGCTGGTGTCAAGGATCACTTCGGTACAAGAGTGGATTTTTTCGCCCTTACAGCTTTCCTACAACTTTCCTGGGTATACCCTTCAGTCTTACATCTTTTAAGCTTTAATTTAAACTGATTCTTGTAAGTTTAGGTTTATCTAACAGTCCATTAGCTCATCACATAGAGCAAGAGTCTCTTCATCATAGCTAAAGATGACAATTATTGCACTCTTTTTTTCTCTATGTGTCCAAAAGAGGTTTTCATACACCAGCCAGAATAAGCAAGATCAGTCTGTCATTTGGCAGCCATAACGAACAGAGTGGTCTAGTTTGGACTGTTTCCTATTTCAGTTTTTTGCTTGTTAAGGGTTTTGATGCAATATTAATGGAGGTATAGGGAATAATTTCCTTGTTGGGCACCAATTAAGCCACTGAAAAACCTTTGCTGTCACCATATTTTTCGATAATTCCAGAATGGTGTGAATTCGAAATCATAGTATCTGTGCCACAGACTATGGAGAGTGTCATTGGATAAGTAACATTTCAGATTTTTATTTAAATATTCTTCTGGATCTAGGATATGCTATGCTAAAGGCATAAATTCCAGCTCTAAAGTTATATAGATGATCCATCATAGAGATGCCATCCATGATCCTCTGAAAACACTGTACAATAAATATACCAGAAACATCTAATTTTGATGAAAAGTACTGAGACAATTCTGTAACTTGATGTAGAACACTTCGGTCATAGTATGGCAAGCTCATTATTCAGTTTGTGGTTTCCTGCATTCCTCATAATTTGTTTTTTATGACCTAGAAGTTCCATATTTAATTATATTATTGTTGTGATTCAGCTCCAGACAGGAAGCCACTCACTCATGTCTCCATTAGTGGAGCTAGGGAGACAACTGGAAGGGTAAAAGCTGGACATCTCGTGGGTTGAGATAAAGACATTTTAGTAGGGAAAGCAAAAGCCATACACACCAACAAAGAAAAACAAGGAATTAATTCCCCACCTTCCATGGGGAGGCAGGGGTTCAGCCACCTCCAGGACAGTAAGGCCTCATCACACTTGAAGGTGACTTGGGAAGACAAACACCATCACTGCAAATGCCACCCTCTTCCTCCTTCTCCCACCAACTTATTGAGCATGATGCCTTATGTCATACATATACATAAGTAGTAAAAATGGTATAAATTTGCAACTGTACTTTCTTCCTCCTCAGCTTATTATTCCCTTTTAGGGTTATACACGTCCTAAGATCAAGAAGGATCAATTATATCACAACATTAACTAGCTGAAATGTACATTTATTTCCTGTTCAATCTAACTTCTAGCTATTTGCTTAGATGTGTCTTTGGGCCCCCTCCTTTGCATCTGTTATTTTATCTCTGCACAAATTCTTGCCCAGCCTAACTTCAGCAAATTTCTTTTTTTTGAGAAACTAAGCCAACAAAGGTACAAATTCCCCAATATGAAACAATTTCCATGATTCTAAGAACACATCGGGTTTATTACCGTATTCCATACTATTTAAAAAATCCATATTCTAATTTGGAAAAGAGAGCCAGATGAAGTTTTCTACCACCAAAGCCATGCACAGAAGGAAGATCACTTCCCTCTTATTTTCTCTACTGCTGTATATTAGGTCTTTTTGACACTAGAGCATATGGAGGGACTCAGACCTGTTTGTTCCTTTGGAATTCATAGATCCTTTCAGAACCACAGTTTCACGGTATTTCCTGCTTAGACAGATACCAGAGCAATTCACACTGCAGAACTGTCTCTTTGAGGGGGATCTGGGTAAAAATCTTCAGTGTGGTGTTTGTAACAAGAAATGGAGTATAACAGAAGTCATATAGAGCATTGCCTCACCTCTCTGTCATAATCAAAAAAAGTTTTTTGTGCCTTCTATTATCCTGTCATTATTGGGTTTTGTGCTTTCTTTTCTCCTATTTAAGGTAGCTCCACTGAAAAGAAGTGGATACAGCCAGGATGCTGACAAAAAAGGGATACTTACCTTTTCTCTTGCACCATGTGGTGAAGAACACATGCAGTTCCAGATGGTGCTAACAGAGAATATGATTGGACTGCAGCTTTCTAAATCCCTCTGCCCAATCTAATAAACACGTAACTGCTGTAACAGTTGGTACACAATAAATAGTCGCCTTCTTCTGCAAATAAGCAACTGGGGAAACTTGAGTAAGAGGTTCAGTGAGTTACTTTATGATCACACAAGCTGCTTAATCAAAGATTAAGCACGACCCTGCTGCACACCAATAAACAATTAGTATACATTATTATATAACCCTAACACTTTGCACCCCAAACATTTCTGCACTATTTTAAGTCAGAACAAATACCACATAACTAATATGTCATGATCCTCACTTGGCCATTTGTACAGAATTATTGAGAAAGTGGAGACCACTTTTTCTATTTTGCCAGAACAGATTTCTTTTAACCTAACTCACTTTAAGTGAATGTGTATATGCTCTAGAAAGGAGTAGTTCAGCCTTTCCCTTGGGCTCTTGTTTTATTGCCTAACTGTCCTTAAAAGTTTAAGATACAAATGAACACCCTGTAATGAGCTGTTATTCTGCACATGATAGAAGGCAGCATTGAAAGGCAGAAATTTGCAATTTCCACTTGTAAATTTAACTGTAAAATTCTTTCAGTAAATCAGTTTTATTATAAAGGAAAACGACACATTACTGGTCTATTGCCTACAGCACTGATGATTAAAAAGGCTCTTCTGCCTGCTTCTACCTTATTCTGTAGAACAGAGAAGGGTAACCTCTTCATACATCAGTTCAGTTTGTCTTTAAAAGGATGACACTGAGGCTCTTTCATATCTCTTCATACATTTGTAAGATCCTGAAGCATTGCTGCATCCTCATGGGATTCTGGTTGTCATGCAATGAAATTCCATCATTTCTGAAGCCCTCCTGGCTAGGACAAAAACATTTCTGTGCTCAAAACTGGCACAAAAAATCCAGCCAAAGCTGAAAATGAGATTTTACTAAGTGTATAGGCAGTGTGTGGTGAGGTACTTGAGAATGTGTTTAGTTCTAGAGAACTTATGCACTCCATGATGTGCATAAGTGCCTAATAAATCAAGACCATTGCTAAAATATATATTTGCCAGAACAGAAGGGGAAAGATACAAGTAAATTTTTACACACATTGTCATTTCTGCTTTTTTTGTACTGACGTATGTTAAAACATCCTCAGTACTTGGTTGACGTATGTGTTTGTTTGACCTCTGTCATCTCTTCCAATATTTAATAGGTTCTATTTCCAACCCTCAGCAACATCTGACGTCATCTGAAATGGTAGAAAAGCCACAGCCCCTTCATTTATGAGGCAATGAGTGTTTGGGGCACCGAGGTTGGACAAGGTCAGTTCCAGTACAGTTGGAAATAGAGCCCAGATTTCCATTATGACAAATGTTTTATTCTATCAGTTTTCCTACCTACTCTCAGGATGAACATCTTAGATTTGATGTTTGGGATGAATAAAATAGAGCTATTACATTGAATTCAAAAAGGCAATAAAATAAGGAGCAAATGAATACACACAGTAGTCTAGATTCCTGATAGACTTCTAAATGTATTGTTTAAGAGAGATTTAGACTAAAAGTTTTGACAGTCTCATTTTTATCCTATGTAATTGTCTTTACCAGAAAAAAAAAAAAAAAGAAGAATCCAAAAATCCTCATTTATTTTACAAAGAATATATGCAACCCAGGAGACTTCATACTGTGCTTATCTTTAATGATCTTTAAGCAGACAGAAATGGAGCATTGTACTTCATGGAATGACTGTACAAAACATGTTTGAATTCTGAAAATTTCAAATACGAGTTTTATAATTGGGTTCATAATCTTGCGATTTAGAAATCTAAAATTTCTAGGAAATTAACCAAGTTTAAAAACAATCACAGTTAAGCAATCAATATATAACAAATCCCAAACTTTCTAAAACAAAAATACTGCTGGAAGCTGTAAGCACAATTAGTTGGAAATATGTAATACATGCAGGATCTCATTACTGGGGATTAATAAATATACCTGTCTTGAAGAACTCGTTAGTCAGCAATGACAGTGAAGGAGAAAAATTTGGCTGTCATAGCCAACCACAGCATGAGCTGAGCCATGAAAAAGATATTTAATGTGAACACAGGCTGTTTCTGGCAAGGTGCTTTCAGTAAAGATCTAAGGTATTAATGGTATACAGTGTAAGGTATGGTCTTAAGCACATCTGTGCAAAATTCTGGTTACCCGTATTCAAAGCAGATGAAATTTAAATAAAAGTCGCCCAGAGGAAATTCATTACTTAAAGTAAAAGGAATTGTAATTTTACACTACAAGTAAAGGCAGAAAGATCTTGGGAATTTGGTTAGCTGTCATATCTGTGTATACTCACAGAGATCAAACATCAATAAGGAAACTTTTAGAATAAAATGTACAAGAAAAGAATTCAGTTGGGTATTAGTTAAGACCTAGACCACAAAGCAGCATGGTGTTAACAATCACAGGAAGGAGAGGTCTAGATCAGAACACATCTGCTATCCAGGGTGTACTATGGAAATCAGAAAGGAACTTGGAAAGGGAAGAGAGAAGTGGCCATTTTCAAGATGAAGGCAAATCATTTTATGAAATCATTTATGAATCATTTCATAATGAGATAGTCTACTGTGGAAAGTTGCATTGATACCCCAGATCCTTTGCAGTCTTATATTTTAAGAAAGGATGGTCTTGTGACTACTGCACTAGCCAGAAAGTTGTTTCATCCCAAATTTTCTGTATAACTTTACTCAACATGAAGGACCTTATTTTTACATCTGAACTCTTAAAACCGAACACATTCTTATAGGAAGAGGAGCGGGAGGTTCTCTAAAATTTCTTGGGTTATATAAGTACAGCTGAAAAGCTTAGCAATTTTCTGTCTCTGCTTTAAGTTCTTACCTGTACTGCAGAAATAATACCATTGTTTCAGAGACATGAAGCATTGCCATGCGTTAGATATCACTGTGACCAGTTCAAATTGTCTTTTAGCAGTGCTAAATCTTTATGTGACCAAAAAGAAAATTTTAAGTAAATTATTGCCCAAGGGGAAAGAAAATCCATAGCAAAACACAGCCAAATGAGAGTTTAGGTACCCTGACACAACCTTAAAAGCAATGGCATGTCAAGACCTTCCCAGACACCAAAACAAGCCTTGACCTGTGTGAACTAATTGGTAATTTAATCAAAGTAATGTGCCCAAGCACATATTTAGGAGAGCCACTCACTCTTTTTTCTTTGAACCTCTGTGCCAAAACAGACAAAAAATTAGGATTGCTATCTTGATTTCTCCATCGAGAGTTAAATCTGCAAACATTTCATAGAAGAGAAAAATGTACCACAAAGAGAGTATTTGTTTGCCTGTTTTCCATCTTATTTATGAACATTAATAGCAGGCCCCAGTGTGCACTTTATGAGGCTGTGTTGGTAGCCCTTCACCCAGAGAATGCAAATATGCTCCCTAACTTCCCACAGCTTAAAGAAATTAAGTTTTATTTTGAATGGTTATGCCTGATTCTGGTTGAGATTATATCAGTCTGCATTTGTTTTCTGACTTCCAAGGGGGTTGGTTAAGGAAGGAAAACAAAACCAATGACAACAAAAAACCATCATGCTGGGATGTTGCTCAGTCATATAAAGTGCATGTAACTGATTTCACACTGGACTCTTCCACCTAAGTGAGGGGGTGTTGAAGTAATAGTTTTATTGCTTTTACTTTGTAATACTAAAGGTGCTTGTATTCTTAAAGAGACTCCAGTAGTTGGAGTGGCATTCTGTAGTAGCTCTGGAGGAAGAAAAAATAAACCACATATTTTCTGCATTTACTACCTACTGTTGTGATTTTTATCTAGTACAATATTAGCTAATAGAGAATGTAATAATAATAATAAAGAATGTAATAATTTTCTGAAAAAAGGTCTGAACCATAGAGATACAGACCAAGTCAAAGGTATACTCTTCTGAGTACTACGCACAGGCTTAATACACACCTGGAGAAAACAATTAAGACACAGTTAGCTAAAGGAATAATCTCTCTTTTTTTTTACTCACAAAAGCAATTAAATAGCTAGAAAAGTGAGCAGAAAATCTAGCATTATTAAAAATGTTTAGTTAGTTCAAACCAGGCCTTACAGTAATACAAGAAAAATACGATTTTGCAACCTTTTCGATCTTGCTTTTTTAACCTCTTTATTTTAATCTGCTGGATTTTCCATAGAACTCTGATCCTGTGAGCTCTTTGTTTTCATTTTTTTGTCCTACCACGATAATGTTGACAGAGATCTAGGACTCCTGGAGAAAGGTGGATCATTCTCTGGTTTTACAGAGGAAAATAAGATCACAGGTCTCACATCATGCAGCCCGCCAGTGGGAGAGCTAGAAACAGAATCCACATTCTGCAAGCCATAGACTGGTACTTCACATGAACTCTTAAAATACAGTACAGTAGGGAAATGCTCACAAGCACAATGACAAGGAAAATAATTTGAGACCCTGACACTGAAAGGGAAGGAACAAACCCATGCAGCAAGAATTAAACAGGTAAAACAGCAGGAGTTTTCAGACAAAGCTGACAGCAAATTAGACACAAGCAGGCAAGAATATATGAGACACTCTGATCTCATACTGAAACCAGTCTTAATAAGAAGTCCCTTGTTTTTTATTACAGATCTCTTGCAACTGCAGATAGAATAATGAGAGTAGATAGGGAATGAAAAGAACATGACACTGTTTAATAGAAGGAATTCAGCAACACACAGCTGAAATGATTGCTAATCTGAAGCCCAGATATGACAAAATACTGAAAAAACCAAGAATGTTTACATTAAATGAATAATTAAGAGCAATCATAATGACTATTTATTAAAACTATTATTAAGATTATATGAAAGAGGAAAATTATCACTGTGGTACAAAGAAAAATGTGTCTAGGAGTAAAAGGATTAAATAAGATAAAGAATATTTAAGCATTCGTGTCAGAAACAGATTTCTAGTGTTCAGCCCTCTTAGGCAGTGTAAGTCTCCCAAAGGAAGGAGTAGAGTTTCACTGCATGAGTCTTTCAGCTAGAATATCAAATTAATTTTTAAATGGTCTTTCAAGATAAACTAGCATATATACTCTATTTTTGTTACCTCCTTAGGGTAATGACTGCTACAGTAGCATTTATATCTTTTTGCAGAACACATCCTGCAGATACAGCACAACCATTTTTTCTCTTCACTGAGTAAGGGTATTAAATTACTTACAGATCTAAAGTGCAGAATCTCTTCCAGTGAAAGACAGCAGAATAATAGTGAATGGGAAGCAAAACCAAACCTCTCATACTGGGATATTCTGCCTTAGCCACAGTCCCCTGGTATGGCTGTTCCTAGACAATGAGGTGCCATAGAGATACTAGCTTTCAGCAATGGAGAGTTGCAAATATAACAGATCTTTCTCAGCATTTTCCCTATGGCTTCACTAAAAGCACTCAGATTGTTGTCAGGTGGGCTTTTAGCACAAAAGCAGCAAGGGCACACCAGCTGAATGTTCAGCTCTGCATTTCTGGTTCTAATCTGTGAGTAGAGGATAGAGTGCCTCAAAAAGTAAACAACAAATGCAAGACAGGTGACAATATCTTTAGTGTGCCTTTCAAGCACTCAGATTTTAAGAATAATTTATGCTCCATTTACTTCCGAATCATTGAATAAATATGCTCATGTGTGGCTTTCTAACTCACCAGTCTTTTATTGGACCAGCTATGTAGCTCACTTGTTGGCACAGGTTGTAATAAAATAACTCTGCTTGAAGCACTGTATTATGGTAACTTTAAGCTCTGGAGATACAGAGCTCAGCTGAGACTCTTTGTGAAAAACAAACAAACAAATAAAACCACTCCACAGTTTTAAGAAGGAATGCAGCGGATTTTGACATGATACCAAATTTTCCAGTGTGAGACCTTTGCTTGGGTTAGTAGGTTAGCCACACTCTTTAGTTATTTTCTACTTAGTGAGTCTGAAGGTTCATAAAGTAACTTCCTGAAATAAGAAAATCTCCCATTTCCTTACAGCATCAAGAGTTGCTCTGGGCTGTCTTTTCTAGTCTTACCAAAGTTCACTTCAGAGAATATTGCCTCAGTTAAATGAAGTGATTTAAGGTTCTATTTACTTCATTTCTTTGAATCCTGACTAGACTTCCACTGCTATGATAGCTGCATTTTTGTATCCCCTGTGTGTCATGATATGTTCACATATCATGTCATTCAGCTTTGCCTACCTAGGCACAGACAATCCCACATCAATATAAAACTTGTTTGGAAAACTTTCCAGTGAATTTCATTCTCATCATTACATTAAAGGAAAAATTTATGCCCTCATACTCATGTAGTGAAAGATTAATGACAACTGCACCTCTGGATTATAGCTAATTTTAATATAATGATCCATTTAAATTTTTCCCTAATTGCCCCATATTTATATGTCTATTGAAAGAAACAATCATTATAATAATTATTTTATGCATTCCATTACTCATAGATTTTATTATTTGGGAGTCATGAGATAGCAGATTCACTTACATAAGGCTAATTAACTAAAATGCTCCTTTTACAAAACTGTTTCTGACTGGTGGGCACCTACCCAGAATGGAAATATTTACTGTAAGATTTCATTTCATTAGATAATACAGTTAAGGCAGATGTGGATGGCAGCTTGCCATGGAACACTATTATTCCATTACTTATTTAGCTAACACACTTAAAGAGAATTAGGAGTGTAACTCAAGATACACACATAGCTTCCCATTACTAACTGGTGGTATTCCAAGTCCTAGATTCCTGCATCATCCTAAGCACTTCTAGGCATAGCATGCTGTATTTCTGGTGCATCTGGCATTAAATCTACCTTAAGCAGGGCTAAAGGAGTTTGATTTTACTTCCAGGTATTCATAAAAAAATCTAATGACTAGCCAACCCTTTTACCATAGTAGCCTCACTTTACCTTTAGCAAGAACATATATGCTTCTGTTACTATTAATATTACCTATTCTGATCTCCAGCTGTTTTCTGTTCTGGCTGCTGCCAGGAAATAAACTCAAACAGAATGGCTAAGAGGATTAGTCATGAGATATGGAGGCTTTTAATACGAGGCCACTGGGTTCTCCCAGTTCAATGACCTACAGAAAATAACTTTTTCTCAGTTCAGATGCCAGAGGACAAGCATTCTCACTGAAAAAAAAATAAATCAAAAGGTACCATTTTTTTTATTAGTCTCCTTACTTGTAGATTTCAGAGCGCACAGGTTTTAAATGGAGAAATGCAATAAGCTAACTTCCTCAAGTACTAATCTTTTCGTTTAATGTTCAAGATTGCAGAATGTTATTTACAAAAAGATATTGTAAGTATTGGCATGGACAATGAACTGACTATAAACTTGGTTGATAATCCATACAATCAAATGACTAAACTTTCTACAGATAAAATATCGATTTATAGGTATGTAATAGTGACTCTAAATGGTGATGAGCAGGCAGCTTCCTCCCAGACTCTCATGTAAAACAGGACAACAAATCTTTCTTGAGTTTGGGTTTTTTCCCCTCTCTTTCTTTTTTTTTTACAAGTTACTTACTCAAACCAAGGTACTAATGAGAAAGTTTTACAATCTTTTTGGTATATAAGCAACCCACTTGATCATCAATGTCTTTGAATCCTGAAACAAAGAAGCAAATAAGTTCTTCAATGGGCTCATGTTTTATACTGAAAGAGTATTTCTTTGACAACTCAGAAAAGGAAAATCAGTTGTTAAAGCAATTCTTTATATTCTGCTTTGAAAAAACTCTGAGCCAGTCACTGTTTATTATGCTGCTGAAAATGTGCAATCCATCCCTGCTTACACTAGCACTTGTCAAAACTGCTAGGGGTTAATATATTATTTTTGTAGACAAGATATTTCTCTTCCATTTTATTGAGTTTTAGTAGCAGGTATTTAATGGCAGGAACACACAAGAAACAACTTTAAAGAACGTTTCTAAAATATGAGAAAGAGTATTCCTAGCTTATTTAAGGTAAGGATTCTTGTACTTCTGAATATCTTTTCTTCCTAGAGACTAAGCTCCTACACCCAACAGAATCAAGGAGGTGTGAAATCAGCAAAAATGAGCCACCTAATTACAGGCTCTGGTCCTGAATCACTGCTAAAAATCATTGGATGCCATTTGTTTCCCACTGCAATTTTAAATATTTTTCTTTTATACAAGAAACAATAGAAAAAACATAGGGTTTTTTTTAATCAAGTAGCTGCCTTTTGTTAATTTTTGAATGTCAGCTGAAGCCCAGCATACTCTAACAGCTCTAACACAGAAGAGAGGTCACATTTGTGACCTGCAACCAGATGCATAAAACAAGTGGTGAAGCAAGGCTAGTCCATATGACTGCATAGGATGATAGCTGCAGTATCTCATCTTACTTCCAGAGCAGATTAAACAATGTGCTTGAAATCCTTTAAAATGTGTCAGCAAAATGATGCAGTTTTAGGTGAATGCAGTTAAAGAAGCTGGCAGCACCAATTTTACCTGCAACTAAACGGTTAGAGAAGGAAATGGAATCCGGGAGTCATTGGACCTGAAAAAAGATGATTCTTGGACACATCCAAGCTGCTGCTCACTTAGCTAATGGTTACATCATGCTTGCCTGATGGTCTTTTCAATTTTCTTGCTGTTGTTAAATCTACTGCTAATGTTTGGGGTTTTGGTTGGTGGTTGATTTGGGGTTTTTTCTTCATATATGTTGGATACCTCTTTTACAGTGACTGTCTCAGAAATTGCATCACTAAGTTGAGTGTTCACATAGTAGGAGCCTGCCTACATGTGGAATAAGTTGAAAGAACAGCAGCATTTCCTCCTCCCCTCTCCCTGCTGGAAAGTTCTCTTACTGCCACAATATTCCTTAATATGTGCACTTAGTATTCCTTAATAAGAGCATTCTTTCTATTCTGGATGACATACTGATACACTGCAGGTTTCACATTTTCCACTTTTTCTCAGTATGGTAACTTATATTATCTTAATGGATAATTGTTTTTCAGCTACTTCAAGCACATCCAAGGCTCTTGAACATGTTTCGTAAGAACCCTCCCAATAAGCTTTCCATGTATAAATTGCTGCTGAACAGGAGACATTTTCCAAGGACTGAGAGAAGGGCAGCAATGAAAGAGTAATTCTCAGAGGCAAAACAATGACTGTATATAACAATTTTTCTAAAAAATGGATTAGAGTAGCAAGACGTGCAAAGAATACTCCGTGCAGAAGCAGTCTTACACTCTTCATGCATCCCAGACAACGGTAGACAAATCTGTGCCTTCAGTCATCACCGAACAAGTACTTTGAATCTGTTTTGGACATAAAATCCCCAGAGAAGATTGCTGTTTCTGTTCACTGACTGGAGACATTGTGATGGAAGCAAACAAACAGCCTGCAATTCATAGCCAGCTGCAGAACCAGCTGGTAAAATTCCACATATATTCTCCTGAAGGTGAAGGCTCTGTTGTTTCAGGATTTTGATTTTTTTTTTTCTGCTCTGCATTCTGTACCCTCTTGAGGCAAATGAATAGTGCTGATCTCTGATTTAAAAAACCCAAAAACCAAGGTTACCTGAAGTACTTGTAACTATGCATCCAACGCTGAAAACTAAAATAGGCAGAGATAGTTTAAATTCTTTACAGCTTTCAAACTATTCTGTATGCCATTCTCTCAAAATTCTCAAATATCAGCATACTTGACAACTGACTTCCGATATGGTCTGTAAATCTCCTGCAGTGAGCAAGGAATATTTGTGCAATGGAAACTGACAGTAAGAACAAAGGTCTGGTGAGGTCCTGTGCAGAGAGCCTCCTAAGAAACCAAAAGAAAACAACTGTTCCAAGGCCCTGAAGGGAAACTGAGCTTGTACGGCAATCTACAGGGCTGTGTCATGACGAGGACCAAGTCTGCCATGTAAACGGTCAGGTTTTACTTTATATTTCTAAATCTGAAATCCCCAATACTGTTAATCCTTTCTTTGAAGCTAGAAGGGTACAAATTAAAACATGTTAACATGGGAACACCAGGCTGTCAAGACGTAATCTATGGCCTGAAACTGTTTTGATTTTGATCAGGTGCATATAAAAAATTACAGCTAAAGTATATTGTTACATCATAACTACTAGGAGGTGTCTACCACCAGAATAAAAAGCCTTTACAGTTACTGAAATTTTAAACACTTGGAAGTTTTCTACAAAGGAATAAATTCCATGCTCAGAGAACAAGTTATTTCATTGAAAGAGACTGGTATCCACAGGAACCCTGTGTTCAACCATTAAAAGCAATTTTTAAAACTTTCTCCCGAATCTGCACTCCCTGCTAGGTAACAGCATCAAAGTATATGATTGCAGACACAGTGTTCACTGCCTCAGCAATATGACAAAGCCAAACATTCATCGACAGCCATACGAGGGGCATCTGAGGGTACCTGGTCCGTTCAGCCTGGAGAAGACTGCAGGGAAACCTCATCACAATCTCCAACTTCCTTGTAAGGGGAAGAGGAGCATCAGGCACTGAGCTTTTCTCTGGTGACCAGTGATGGGACCCGAGGAAGCGACATGGAGCTGTGTCAAGGGAGGTTTAGTTTGGATATCAGGAGAAGATTCTTCACCCAGAGGGTGGTTGGGCACTGGAAGAGGCTCCCCAGGGTCACAGCACCAAACCCAGCAGCATTCAAGAAGCATTTGGACAACACTCAGGCACCAGGTATGACCCCTGGGGTATCCTGTGCAGGGCCAGGAGTTGGACTTGGATGATCCTTACAGCTCCCTTCCAACTCAGGATATTCTGTGATTCTGTGATTGTTCTCTCATTTTCAGAGAAGCCCCAGGGTCACAGCACCAAACCCAGCAGCATTCAAGAAGCATTTGGACAACACTCAGGCACCAGGTATGACCCCTGGGGTATCCTGTGCAGGGCCAGGAGTTGGACTTGGATGATCCTTACAGCTCCCTTCCAACTCAGGATATTCTGTGATTCTGTGATTGTTCTCTCATTTTCAGAGAAGCCGACACTAATAATAAAAGCTTTTTTTTTCTTTTTTCTTTTTTTTTGTAATATCAACTGAAAAGCAGAAATATTTTCATTTCTCAGTTTGAAACTGCATGCATACAACATCTATAATATCTCGTAAAGATAAAAATTTCTGCTACAGATTTCAGTTGAGCTCAATTCAGTACAGCTGTTCAATTGTATTGCCTATTGCAAAGTAATCGCTACAAGTAGTATATTTAAAATTAAATAAAGCTGAGAAAAACAAAAGTTGATTTAATACTTAGTGAGCTGAACAACTGAAGCTACCATAAAAATAGCCCTTCTTTATGTTTATAGAAGTACAAAAGGACACGTGTCCTTAAAACCTATTACATTTTTATGCATGTTGAAAGTAAGCTCTGTCAGTTGTGCAGAAAAACTTCTCTACAAACTTAGAAGCATGTGTGGAAATGTGCAAAGGTATGAGTAACTAATGTAGTGAAGAATCTGTGTGAGAGTATCTTTCCCTTTGACAGGAGCAAAAATATCTATAACTCTTTGTCATCTTTTTAAATGGGTTTAAATTCTGCAGGCTTAAATAACTAAACAAAGTTTAGTTCCCTCCATAACCTCAATAAGTTGAATCAAACTGTAACACATTTTAGGAAGTAAAAAAAACTGTTCAAGTGAAAAACAGGTCATTCAGGGATCTTACAAGATCCAGCCTGAAGCAGGATTCTCAGACTGGATATGGCTGCCTTTATATTCCACTGATCCAGTTCTAATCCATACTTCCTTTCTTGACAATATATCCACCCCATTCGTATCCCAACAATCCTCACTTTTGTTCAACATCCACCTCAGTTTCCCCATCCTCCCATTCACAAAGCTGCAGTAACAAAAGGTGTTCATTTTACCCATTCTGTTTATGTTCCCTGTGCCTTTTAGCCTAAGACGTTGGTAGTTCCCTCAAGACAGGACTCGCCTCCACAATTCTCTGCTTTTCCAAACGCTCAGGTACTGGAGGGATTTGAGTCGAGGAGGAAGGAGCCCTATCACAGCTTTTGTTTTCTTAAAAGAAGATATGGTGTGTATTCCTGTCTCATGTTCTGGCAACACAGCTGCTGCAGTCCTTTCATTTATATTGGGGGTTTATCTCAAATGGATGACTAATACTGGACAGCTGCATACCTGATCATCCCTCAAGTACTACGATAAATCCACCGTTATGATTCCATATTAAATGACACTTCAACTCTGTGTTGTCAAATTATAGCATAAGTGAAAGAAAGGAAAATTACTGAAGCATGTCTAGAAAATGTTTCCTTCCCATCTGATGCCTTTCCTCAGGCTACCATAAATAGTGACTTGACTCAAGTTCATGTCAAGTATTGACTTTTTAAAATTGAAGTGACATCATCACCAACATCATGCAAATACATTGACACTAGCTTACATTCAGAAATCCCAGAACGCTCAAGCACTTGCATGAGATGAGCTGTGATAAAACAATATTTTTCCAAAGGGCCAAAGAGGAGAACTCAAACAAAAAATTTTCTGCAACAAGGCATTCTCTTATAACTTTTCTTTTATGGAAGAATACTTCCTTGCTGTGTGGTGTGCTCCATTTATTTCCTTCCAGCAAACTGTCATCAAACTTTAGATGACTAGTCTTCTGTAACCTGGGAAAAGAATCCTGCCCTAAAGAGTTTTCATGATTTCTACCCTCTGCCAGTGCTCAGCTTTCCTTTCCCTGCCTACCAGAATGGAGGGCAAAGACTCTCCAATTACATCCCAGCTTTTCTGAGAGCAAGTTCCAGTCTGTCCCCTGCACTCCCTTCACAGGGTTTTTGCATATTACTATGACTCTGTAGACACACAGACATATCTTTAGTACAGATACAGTGCGCTACTACTCGACAAGTCCTCAAGGAGTATTTACAGACTAGATAAATAGTACTACTAACTTTGTTAATTGCCGGAAAAAAATGGGGACAAAGAGGTTTTGAGTTCACAATGATTCAGAGCCAAAGGCAAAACTACCATTTCTCTCCGTGTCCTCTTTCCTCCAGGTTGCACTAACTGCAACTAAAAAGAAGGTTCTAAAAAAGGAGGTTTAAGACCTACCCTACACTTATTAGTAACACAAAAAATTACACCACATCTTGGAAGAATTACAACATTCTGAATTTGGCTATATTCTGCACATCTTTGCTTTTCAAATTTTTTTTAAGTGAAAATAGCTACTTAAAAATATTTTCAGGCCTTTGGAATAAAATGGCGATTTGACACAATTAAAATCTTTGTTCATAACATACATTTTTTTGCAATTTTGGCAGCATCTTTCAGAAGAGTAAATATTATAGGCTATTTTACCAATGCCTTGAATTACTTTATCATCCAGAAGACACTACAATATTGAAAATCCAATACTATTGCATGCAGTACCAGCAGGAAAATTCCAAGACTAGAGTGGGGTAGAATGGCAGAACAGGATTCTGGTTCCAGATACAGGCTCAAGAGTACAGCAGCATCTGTTCACTGACTCAAAACTTGCAGGTGCTTCTTCTGTGCCTGTTTCTAAGCTAAGCTCCTCCAAAGGCCCAATATTTAAATAACACACATGGCTTTGTAAGAATAAAAATCAGTGTGTGGCAGCTTGGAAGAAGAAGCTGGCTGAGATTTCAGGCTCTTTACAGCACATCCTGTTTATATATATTATGCCCAGAACCAGCACCTGATTTCACTTTAACAATCACAACAAAAACTCCACTTTAACCATGGTCTAGTGCATTTTATGAGAAATTTTATCAGTTTGTCACTGGGCCAAATCCATTCTTTCAAAAGCTGCAGGACTGCAAGATTATCCAACACTTCGTAGGACAAATATACTGCAAAATCCAATCCTTCTGCAAAAACCTCATAAGGTTTATGACAGCCTCAAATGTTGTACCCCATCACGATTATTTTATCATTTAAGAAGAATAGATTGAGACAAGTTTGTATTCGGGAGAGGATGCCTAGTTAAAAGTAACATCAATGAAATCTCAAAAACAATGCCAACTATGAAATCAGTTTGAAGGTGTCATCCTTATACAAAGATCCTCTCAAATTTTACTTCATCCATGAATCACAGAAATAACACAGATACATAGATTTCAGAACTGAAAAATGCCTTAGATGTTTAAAGCACAAAAAAGAGACACAGTAATGAAAATTAAGAATGCTCATTTAAATATGCTTATTTTGTTTTTCAACAGACAAGAGAAAAAATGCTTGAACTACCAGTAAGAGATTGTTTTGGCTAATAAAATGTGATTGACTTGCAGCTGCTTTGGTGATACTGAATTTATTCACTCAGATTTTATTTGTAGATGTCATAGAAGTAGTATGTAGTACTACCGTCCTATTTCCTGCTCACAAGATTGTTACATAAAAATATTTTTAAATTAAGAGCAAATATTTGTAATTTTAGTCTATTTAACTCATGTCAATCTGGACTGGTGTTAAGTGGCCTCTCTATAGCAAGGGGACAATTGTACAATATGTTTCTATGCTCCTGTTTGTTCATGATTACTACCACTGTTTTTCTTCAAAACTTAAATTTGACTTCAGGAAATGTGGTCCTATTCCAATGTTAAAGAAATTCCTTATACATTCACTTTCTGAATCAATTTGGCTCATGCAGCAAAGAAGACATGATGTCAACAACCACCTAGTTCAGCAAAGCTTTTTCATCCATTAAATGGTTTTGACTTTTCCTCAAAGATAATTTTGATTTCTGATATTTTACACTCCAACATATTCACGTGGTATTCATGGAAATACTAATAACTGCTTAATAAAGAGCCATGGGAGAATATGATTGAAATATGTCACAAAATGTGAGTTTAATTTCATGGAAGTGATTGAATTGAATAACTTTTTATTGTTTCTGAGGTCATCTGTGTTCCACTTCTGTGTTATGGCAATTGTCTCTTTTCATTCTCATTGCTTTATTAAGCACTGAGATATATGTATGAGATACTGACAGGCATGAGAAAAAATAAGCAATATATTAAATAATATATGCCAACACTCTGTGATGTAGGAAACAATGAAATGCAGTTTCAGACTCAAAGCCAGCCTGAGTGGGAGGAGGTATAAAATGTTTTAAGAAACACCTGGACTCACTGCAGGAAAAGTCTATTTCAAGGACATGTAGAAGCAATACTGGAAAATTAAGGAAGCCCTATTCTGTACAAGGAAACTAATGCACTCAGCATATCAAAGCCCCACAACTAACTAGTATTTTGACATAAATGCTCAGACACTTTTAAGAAAGCTTTAATAAAAATTCCATCTAGAGATGTGTTCTGAAACACAGAAATATAATTTGACATCTAAAAGTAATAATATGCAAACTGCATCAATAACTTTCAATTACCAGAGTAGGCCAGCAGAGGTGGGCAAGAAGAGGCACAGGAGCTCATACACATTCTTACCTTTGTCTTTTTGAAATACGTACCTAAGATACATTGAAGACGACTGGTCTGCAGGAGCCTAAATTTTTGATAAAATGCAATGAAAAGAGCTAAGTATCTTGAAACACAATTTATGTTAGTAAGTTGGAAAGTTAGAACTAAACAGTGTAAATATTTCCCTCAGAAGAACATTAAAACTGGTGAGAAAAGACTCCTTATGTATGGAAGCTGTATGGAGAAAGCAGGTCAACCACTTGATGGGATTGCCATTTTATGTTCTCTTTGCATTTGAACAGAAGTCCATTCTGGAGTTGGAATTGTCTGCAGAAATGCCCCAGATAGCACAGCTGAGAGAAAGGCAGCAGGGTGAGAAGAAAAACCAGAGATCCCATCTGGATTATAGCTCAGAATTCAGTTCTATTAATCAGGGCTGCAAGGGATCTGCCAGGTGGAAATGAAGAGTAAATCCACAAGGGAAAAAACATCAAGAGAAATCTGATTTTGATTAAAATCTCTTCACATAAAGCAATTCCAGTTTCAGAGCAGAGCTCTGGAACAGAACTCTCAATTTCCTAGCTCAAAATATATTTTGTTCTTTTTCCACATTATTTTCTTCAACATTCTATATAAAATGGTGATATACTGGATTTAAAATAGTTTTGCAAGGAACCACAGTGGTCTGTGTAAGCCCTGCTCAGCAATAACAAAAACATCTCTATATTGTCAATCCTGTTTACAGCATAAATCCAAAGCCTATCCCCATACTGTTAAGAAAATTAAGTCTACCCAGCCAGAACCAGTATAGAGTTTAAAAACAGAAGAAAAAGAAAGGTGAGAATGTTATGACCTAATGTGCAGATAATAAATTCTGAAATGGCTGAGGAAGGAAACAGTATTTCAGCATGTTTAAAATCTAATCATACAAAAGGAAATGCTAGAAGATAGCTGAAGTTGAAACCCTTCAGGTTGTATGTATCCAGAAGCAAACTTGGAGAATTAAGTTTAGCTTAATGTTACAGCTAAATTAAATTATTTTAAAGATATAAAGAGCCAGCAAAATAATCAGTTGTTTCAGGATGATGTTAGCGGCATGAACTAACTCATCACAAGATCAAGCAAGAGCCATTGTAAGTAACAAAGAAATTGCAAGAGCACATGTGACAGAAGAGGTGTAGGACTATCTAAGCAGCGAAGACCAATCTTGTCAAGATATCAAGCAGTGCCCTTGGGGACAAGAACAAGTTGTTTCTGTCACTCTACCACACACACAAAAAGTACACGTATGATATTAGCATGAATCTGTCCCAATGACAGCAACTTGCAAGTATCTCCTTGAGTTTTTCACCATCCAAGACAAGTAGTTCACTTTCACTACAATCACGAGCTTCTGTAATGTTTGATGAAACACTGGAATGGTCAGAAGTGGCAATAAATGCATTTACACGGTACTCAACAGGAAAGAAAGTTATTAGAAAAGTCAACAGACTTTGTAAGCATTTTGACACATAATCACCAATATAGGCATTACAATACAGCATTTTTTTACTTCTGTTTTTTGGAGGATAAGTAGTCTCAACAGTAGGAAACATTTAAGAACAATTATGCCAAACTATTTTAAAAATTATTACATGTTTACAAAATATTTCTAGTGTGTCTGAATGGAATTTTGTAATAGAAATCATGGAAAGGAATGGTTTTTCAATTAAATACAGATCTTTCTGGATCCCACTGAAACTAGGACTTCCAAATTCAAGTCTGAAATGGAACATATGCTGCTGGGCAGGACTAGAGAGAGTTAGCCTGAACAAAGCCTTGAAGGGCACTCCAAATATCAGGTCCTCAAGCCTGGTTTAAATCTATGACTCAAATCTTTCCAAGCTGCACAACTATCTGACTTGTCCCTGAACATAAACCAGGAGTTCTGGTACAGAACAGAATCAAACTTCCTAAATTCACCAAAATATGGTTGTACTGCCTTTTTCTACTGACAGGAAAATATAATCTTCCAAAGCAACAATCAAGTTACTCACCAGAAATCATACAGTTGCTGTTACACATTCTGTTTGAAAACAGTGATGTGTAGTAACACAGCATGGGGATAGGTCCAGCAAAAGCACCTACTAGCTGGATGGAAAAGTTGTGTGGCTGCCTCTCTGTCATGCCTACATGCAGCATTCCGTGGTGTTAGTGAGAGAGGGAACAGCATGTTTCAGTTCTTTTAATACTCATCTATTATATTAGAAAGGAATCTGCCCCCAAAGGAGATTTCTGAGGACACAAGGTCATGGTATAATTTGAGGAAAACATAAATCAGATCTCCTGCTTCTAGAACTGTCACGAGTGCTTATATTATTGCAGAGCACCTTAAGGGATCATTGACATATATTATTTAGTATTTTAAAAGTATTATTTCCATTTACCAAGTATCATTTAAAAACCTGTAGATTATACCTTCAGCAGCCTCACAAAAGGTAAGTGAAAGTAAATGAGTGATCTGAACTAAGAAGAGAAAAATCTTTGTTAGGACATGCATCTTTCTTTGGTGTTTAGAATAGATTTCATCTGTGACTGCAAATTCACTTGGATTCCCAAGCAGCTGACCTTTCTTTGTTCTACAGTCTCACTAAGTTGATTTCACATACATTACCTTTTTAAATGAGTTAGCTGACTATTTTGCTCAAAGTAGTGAAGCTCTAGCTATCCCATTGCTTCTTCTTTGCCAAAGTCCTTTCAAAAATAAAATAGAATCAAAGAGAAGACAATATGTTCAATATCATGTATTTTCAGATATCCCTGGGGCAATGAAAAAACACTTAACAATGCAAGCTATGTAACTGTGGTGGTGATTAAACACTGCACAATACCTCACTCACAAATTTGGATAAGGCATTACAGAATATATTAGAAGGAAATAAGAGATACAGGTTCTCAAATAATTATTCTGGGTTTAATTGGTGATCCTGAGCACCCTTTTTATTCGTAGAATAAAGGATATAATCAGATATGCCAAGCACGATTGTAAAGCTTGAAAAAACCTAGTGGAACAGGATTAAAACCTCACAAAGGAAAATATTTCCCAAAATTATCTCAGGTAGTCTGTGACAAGACCCAAGGAAATTTCTCTCTACTTCTTTTTAAAAGACAGGGCATTGTTCAGATTGCCACTTCCTCACGTAACAGCTGCTGTAGCAACTCGTGCTTCCTGTTTGGAGGATGACAGATCTAATCCTGCAGCTAGTGCCTAGCAGTGCACCAACACAGCAGCAAGGTAGAGGACTACTGTGTGAATTCTGAATCTCAAAACATTCTGATCGGTTCACTAAGCCTGACTGAGACATGGTGAAAGGAGTCATTTGGGAAAAATTAATAAGGGTGAATTGTAACTCACACATTTGTGCAAGCAAGTAAGTTTTGCCCAAAATGGAGGGAGGAAATGAAGACAGAGAAGAAGTAAATGACATCTACACACCTTTGAATAGTTAATGCTAAGAAGCACAATCATATCTGGGTACAAGGAAAATCAAACAAGTTATAAAACCAATTAAATATTCCCTGACATCTCAAATTTATCTGTGCCATACTGCAGACTTTTGGGCATTGTTTAGTGTCTGCACCAGCTCAGGCGTAAAGAGCTGCAGCTGACAAGAGCGCAATACCAATCTCTTAGCAGTCATGGAATAAGGAGATAGCTCCTTTCAGAATAATCTTTTTACCGTGAGAGCATGGCCAAGGATTTCACATTACACACAGCCATACTTCTACGGGGTGTGCCATTTGTCTAGCAGAGTAATCTGCAGCATCATCATTTGGTCTCCTTAAAAATTCCACCTCTTAAGCTGCACTGCTCTTGCACAGCTGTTTGGCTGCTGTCTCATGCTGAGAAATGCTTTCCAAAACCACTAATGCTGCAGTGGCACATTACATAAATCAGGCTCCTCCTATCTATAGATACAACAGTGCTGTGCCTAGCTCATTGCACATAAACTACATCATTTGCCATCTGTAAACTCTCAGCTACTTTGCATTGAATGTAGTCTAAGCAGGAAACTTCCAGCAGGGACAGGTGCTTGTTTCACTCTCATAAGCCCTGCCCGGTACAGCACTTGCTCCTGTTTTAAGACACCTGCTTGAAACACTACAACTGCACTGTGCCTCTTCTATCCCTTCTCCTTAGATTCTGGATGAAACCCCCATTTGGCCACGTATTTTGTGTTCAGACCAACTGTGGCTCAATTTCTTAAATTTAAAATAAACAGTGTTATATTCTTCAGATTCAGGGTGGCTGCAGTACAATTCACCTTCCTTTTAATGTGCCATGTACCATATGTGCATGCTCTGACATGAAAGCTTCTGGAGTGCCACTCCCAAACCTCAGCAATGCACAAAGCATTCCTCTGAGACAGAGCCCTTTGTTTCACAGATCCTGCTCTCTCCTGCAGCTTTGCTCGCAATCTGCTACCAGCTTTCATATGCAATTTCCTATAGATATTTGTGCCTAAAAGCTATTTGTATTCTTTTCCTCATTTTGGAGGGTAAAAATTTGCAGGATGCTTTATAAAAGCAGAGAGCATGAAAAGATCATTTTTTTTCCGAGTGAAAAATAACCAAGCAAAGATTATAACTTTTTTTTTCTAGTACCATAAAAAACAAAACAACCCCAGAAACAACACCAAAGCTAAGAAACATGAATCCAAGCAGTCAGTTTCGCTGCTCTGTGACCTGTACAATGTTAAGCAAAGAATGCCTCTGGTTTTCAAACGATGTTTGCTTTCTTATTGTAATAATTATATTAATATCTAGTAATATTTACTATAATTACAGATAAATTACAGTTCAATATGAAGGTTTCACAGTTATAAATAATTTAAATTTTTTTAGATTTAGCATGCCACAGAAATGTTAATACCTGTTTTTAGAATTAAGTTTTACTAATATGGAGAGAGGAGTTAATTTCTTCTTAAAAGAATATATAGGTGAACTTCACTGAACTCCAGTTCAGCATTCAGGCTTCCACTATAAATATAAAATACATTTATGAAGCACCCTGTGATGCTTCATAACTTGTTGGGAGTTTTCTATTTTTGTTACACATAAGAAAACTCAGATTCCATTAGAAATGGTATATTCATGTCAGGATTCACTGCCAACAAATAAACAAAACTACCCTAGAATACATACACTGAGCAAAAATAATAAAGAAACCATTTCAAATAAAGGTTTTGCTCAAGAACTGATGAGAGTTTGCAGAGACATCCAACACTAGCACTCTATTGACATGCCTATCAGAGAGTATAGGGATAGGTAAATTTTTTCAGTTCTAATAAAAATAAATGGTGGAAGAGCTTAATAAGGCAGGGTCTATATGTTTGGGTATTATTTTGAGTATTTCTATAGTTATGCCTGTTAATAGAGATATAGAAGCATGGATCTGAACAAGGATGCAGGTGTCCTGTCTAAAGTTGCTTATCTAGTTCAGATAATATAAGCATTTGACTGGGCCAATACCGTGACCTCAGTGGAGAGGAACACAAATACATTTTTTGTGAATATAAGATCCATCCTTCCTCTTCTAAGCTAGCAATCAGGTCTCTCCCTCCTGACTTCTACATTGTGGAGCTAAGAAAAGGATTCAGAAACTTAAGAAGATGCAGGATATCTGAGGCCTGCATGTCTAACTCTGCTTTCCAGTAAAAAAAATCCAATATGGCTCATTTTTTCCATTTGATATCTGGTTAATATCCTTCTCTTTCATAGCAAACAAAACTTTTAGAGGTTTGTGACAGCTAATAGACTACCTGGAATTCAACTCTTCTACATGAAGACTCTTCTCACTGCAGAACTAAAATTGTCATGAGAGAGAGAGGTAGTGGGAGAACTCAGATATCATCTCAATCTTCCTGTACCAAATGCTCAGCAACTATACTTAAAATATGTTCACAAGAGGAGTAAATATTTAGGATACAAATGAACAAAGTACTGAAAACACATGTTTAGTTTGGGCACATCTATGTATCACAGATTCACATGCTGAAAACCCAACATAGTGCACGCTGAAGAGTTTCACCTATAGAGGTTCTCTACAGAGAAAAGAAATAAAATCCATCACTCAGTGAACCAGGGAAGGAGAGCCCAAACTACACTATAAAACTCTCGAGAAACAAGTGGAATCAAATGATTCTTTAAATGGTAATCTCATTCAATATCCCTACTTTCCAGATTTTTTTAATGGTGAAAAATCAATATCCTAATTGATTTTTCAACCGTTTTTCATTTTCATCTTTAAGCAAACGGCATTAATAATGAACTGCTCTTGAGAAAGGCTTTGATTTATTAGTGGGCTATATTGTTGTACAATTAGAGGCTTCACTCTTTCCCATGCTTCCTAACCTGTTATATTCTGGACAGTTTAAAATGTCTAATTTTCTAGAGATGCAATTAACCTTTTTTTTTCTTTTTTAATTAGGGGAATGCACATTTCACACATGTATCATGCCAATCATGTAATTTTTATATTGCTATCTAGTCGCATTTAAGAAAATGGATCCAGCTCAGAGCTGAATCCAAGGAAGTAAGAAAACTATCAATGACCTCTTTTCTGACCTCTCTAATTTTTTCTTCCATGTGTTCCCTGAATTAGATTTACCTTTGCAATAGAAATATAGAAATAAAACAGGATTGTGGCCCGATGAAGCTGACAGACAGAGTGCTTCTTTCCTTTACCCCATGAGCACCAGGCAGAAGCAAAGATATTGCAAAAGGGAAGTATCCGTGACTACCCTGTCTCAAATAGGTTCATGTTTCTTTTGTCCCCAGTGGAACTTAAGCAATCTCACAGCAGTCTAAATTATGCTGCTGATCCTGAAAGTGATCTCAGCAGTGAGACACCTTTTTTACTGTGCCATAAAAGCAGGGTGGGGAGAAATACATTCAAAAGCACGTGACAGCCTGGGGATTCTCTAAGCTGAAGAGATGTCTTACAGAACTGCTATTTTTAAATATTCTATTAGAAAAATTGGCACAAATTTGGAGGCTTAATGACTCAGTTGCAAGTGCTTATCGACAAGCAATGTGCATGTCTTAGCTCTCTGAGAATTATACCATACTTCTCATAGAGGATTCTTTAAACTGCACTTTATTAGCGCCTTGTTAGAATCTTATTAAGCTCTTAAAAATCAAAAGTGTAAGAAACCAAAGAGCTCTTTTTTCATTTCATTTGAAACCATACTTGTACGACTGTGAGTAAAAGGAGAGAAAAGCAGAGCAGGAAAAGCACTGACTAAGTCTTATGCCCAGCATCTCATATCTGGCAGTAAAAATAAGAACAAGGCTGTCATGTGATTGATTTCTTTAAAGGTTGTTTGGTATCAGACATGTGCAGACACTGCTGATACTGTCACAAATTATTATGGTGTGGTGTAATTTTCATGAAACTTGTAATGAAAACGTTAACACACACAGCAATACTGTATGTCCTCTTCTCAATAAAAGAAGAAATAAAAGATACTTTAAAAGCATGTATGAAGGATCAACATAAAAAAAGAAGACAGCCTTAAAATGTTTTGCATTGAGGTCATCAATGGATTTTCTCTTTGGGTATGTTTATATTCTCAGGAAGCAAACTACTCTTCGGCAATGCATTTGCATTTTATTTATTTACTGAGTCTTTTCAGCAGCAGAACATAGGGTCACTTCTTACTTTTAGAATTCTTCTTTTTGTACAAATGCAAGTCTCCTGGGAATCATAGAGGTGCTTTAAAATCATTTATTTTTGATGGGTCTTTATCTGCACATCAATTTTATAAGACACTGCTTCAACAAAGGACTAACTTACTGATGTCAGTATTGAAAAAGAAATCTACATTCTTTCCCTGAAATATGGTTTTGAATCTAGTTTTAGTCTACTCATTTATTAAATGAGATTTTTTGGTTGCTTTTCTCTTGTAGGTAACTTTTTAATCCATGGGCTAAATTTTCAACAGAAAGACAAGATTTTCAGAAGGAAGTTCTGAGAAACACTAGAAAAATTGTTAGTTAACTGAAGGAAAGATAACTGATTAGAAAGCACTTTTCTGAATGAAAGATATGGATAAATTAGCGCTTTTTTCCAACTACTTGGCAGCAGAAAGATGTTCTTGATGCCTGTATGATATGACTTGGCTTTTAGGCACGTCATCAAATTTTGACAAAGTCTTTGTACATGTTCTTTTTATCCTAGTGAACAAATGAGCACACAAAAGGCAATAGGGAGCATTGGTACAACCTGGCATTACTGTAGGTGCTGGAGGAGAAGGTTCTAGAGAATATGAATGAGACAGAAATAATAAATTCTTGCTGTAAGACTAAGGTAGCAAAATTTCTTTACTCTAGCACAAAGAATGCATTAGAGCTCAATTCATTACAGTGCCTATCTCTACTCGTATGGTTTGACTGGAAGCAATGGCAATAACCCAAGCCTGGTTTAAATCTGTGACTCCATTTTTTAATGGACCTGTTACATCATGGATTAAGTTGGAGAAAAATTACATGCATAGCCAGTATTGTTCATCAGCATGGACCAGTACTGCTTTTCTCAGTTTCAAAATAAAGATTCTAGTGTTTTCAAATAACTCATTTATTTTCTTCTCTGAGTTTCTTGCCCTGCCAAATTCCAGCTCTTTAAAAGGATTAGATGTTAAGAGACTGTCTAACTCTCTGAGCATCAAGCTTATTTATAGAGGATCAAGTTATACACCTAAATATTGAACATACAAAGCAGAGAAAATTACTTCTCCTTTCATTTTCTCCTAAGACAAAAGATCTTATTAATAATTTCCCAGTTATTTTTGTTCTCTGTCCTCTCCCCTTTGGTCTGTTGCTTCTGTATTTTTCTCCCATTCTTCCTTCTGTTACTCCTTAGACCACCAATTTATGCTTGGAATAACCTCCGTAAATATACACATCATCCCACTTATATTCCTCCTACAGTATGTCTTAACAAAGCATAAATATTTCAGATTATTTCAGTCCTAAAGTCCACATACAATAGAAGACTTCTTGGGAACCAGGAAATGGAGTTTAGTTTATAACATAACAGGGAGAACAGTTGCTCCAATAGTTAGTAAAACCACCAGTTAATATAAGTGAATCTAGATGAAATGTGACCAATAGCAATGATTATCCAAGCTAAAGTAAGGAAGAGTGTTAATGCTGGACAGAAGTCACACTCATTCCTCACATGCTGAGCACAAGGTGATGTGTAACACCAGGCATACAGAGAAAAAAAGACAGAAAAATTGGACAGAAAATAGAAGACAGAAATAGGTGAAGCGGCAAAAGAAGAAAAATGAGAGAGGAAGGAGAAGAGAAAAGCAGATAAAGCTGACAGATTACTTTCAGCACCAAAATAATGGATCATGACAGGTAAATTTATTTGCATTCGGTGGAGCATGTGCTCTCCAAGTATCTGACACTTGGACAATATCCTTCCAGTAATCTGGCATTGTGCCCCATCTGCAACACCAGAGCACCTACTGTATCCTTAGACTGCTGCAAGCCATGCCCTCTGCCCATCACAAATAGCAATTCCTTCTCAGATTAAGCACAAAAATGCACCATTCAGTTACCTCCTTTATCATTTCTGCATTTTACTGACAGTAGAATTTAAAAAAGTCTATATGTGCAGTCAGGGAGTCACACTCTTTCATCCAGGCCCATGGACTGTGCCTCTTGCAAATAATAAAAAGAGCCCCTTGTACATCTACATAAATGTACACTATAGATAATGAAAAGAAAAAACTCCTCTACAGTGCCTTGCACTTAATGAAGTGACAAACCTGAAGGGTCAATAGATAAATAAAAATCTGTTCCCATTCAGTTCTTGACCTGGCACTAGCGAACACCAACATAGTTTATTTTTTAGCTGAACAAGGAAAAAAAGTTTAAAAGAACAATAATACAAAAACAGTCCCACTTCTGAAACAATAAATCATTGAAATTGTTAAAGGAGGTATTGGGAAATATTCAGGTTTAATATTCAGGTACTCTTTCTGTAACAAACATGAGTATGCACTTACATTAAAAAAAAAAAAGTCTGACTTCTAAATTCTTGAACAAATTTTCTTCAATTTTTTAGCCAGCCTAATCTACCAATATATGTAAATATATTTTGTTGGACAATGGTTACTTGTACCACCTATCTATCTTCATCTGTCTCTGTTCACATTGTTCTTCCCATTCTTTTTTCTTTTTAGGTAAATGGAAAGTGGCCCTTCAATTAATGCTTCTTTATTTTACATCAGTCAAGATTTTGTACTAGAAAGAAAAAAAAAAGAAAAAAAAAAGAAAAATTTTGTACACTTGGTGAACCATAACTCTCTATATGATAATTCATGTTTAGTATAAACATACATTGTTTTCTTTTTCCAGCATGTCAAGAGCAAATGTTTGAAGCAATCAGGTTGGAGTAAACATTTTCATATCAATTATGTCTAAACTTCTCAAACACTTTGCTTCTAAACTTCTATTTAGTTGTTTGCTTTCGTACTTTCTACAAAAATATACCAAAAATATTTTAATACTCAATTGTACACGACAATGCACAATGGTACACATTTAATACACAATTGCAGAAGACAGTTTGACATTTTAATGTTCTCTTTGGGTCCTGGGGGCACTGTATGTATGGACACTACAATGTATGAAGTAATAATTCTATTTAAACTAATTCTATGTTTGATTTTGCTTTAAAGAAACTTGCATGTCACAAATGTCTTATTGGCTGGTGTGCCTTTCTATATATTAGGATTAAATAACAGGTGAGGTCATATATCAGCATCTACTTACATATTCCAGCATTCTTGACAGTCTTACTATCCATCCAAAGGCTGTAGATTGACTTTGTGGTTACTGCTTTTCTTCATATAGTATGGTCATTCTTATCCTATTTTAGACAAAGAAGATTTGGCTTAAATGAAGTTGGTAGCAATTTATTTAAAATATACTGATGTTCAGCTTTCCCAAAGCAATTTATGCCAAATGTATTAGTCTTTTACATTTTTTAATAAAGACTTGTCAAAGTGTTTAATATGCACTTTCCCTTCCCTACACAGTTCACAGGAAGCCAAAAGAACTTCGAACTGAGTTTTTGTCCTTAAGCACATATCCAGCCACAGAACTTCCCCTCTGGATCAGGCAGGCATTAACGCACCATCTGTGTTTTCAGCTTATCAGGTGTCAGACTTCTAACAATGGCTCTGATGTGTATTAGCAGTGAATGAAGGCTCAGCCCTCCTGAGGCTGCCCATTTACCTCGTGTCCTGTCCTATGGCAGAGGGAACACTTCTGTGGAGGCATTTGTGGCCCTCGACCCCACTCACTGGTCCTTCCATCCCAAACAAACAATAGGAGTGACTGGCTGGAAAGCAAAGTAGGAGCCCAGAAGAGCAGCTGGAACAGTGGCTTCACTGGCTGCTGTTTCCCCTCTCAGTGGGATATTTGGGGGGTCCTGGGACTCACAGCTCTCAGAGCACAGGGGGCAACTGTGGTCTTCCCTCCAAGCTGCATCCAGCTTTGCATGGAATGTTGTGGTTTGATGCCTCAAAGCTCTGCCATCACAGGATCTCGTATTCACTGTGTGGCCCACAGACTGCAGATAATTCCAAGTCTGTGTAAGGGGGTTTAAAATTATCAGCTTCCTGTGGGAAAGGGTCCTGAAAGTAAGACCAAATAGAAGTCAGGAAGGGGATGGTGATGGAAAATATCTGCAATAATAATAACAAAATTTCTGTGACTATAGCTCTCTGCCTTGCAACTTCC